>CM067478.1:38981950-39007960 GCA_034552555.1 Semaprochilodus insignis
CTATTAGACACTCCTACCTTGCTGGTCCACCTTGTAGATGTACAGTCAGAGACGATAGCTCATCTGCTGCTGCACAGTGCAGTGTTGGTCATCCTCTAGTCCTTCATCAGTGGGCACAGGACGCTGCCCCACAGGACGCTGCCCACAGGACGCTGCCCACAGGACGCTGCCCACAGGACGCTGCCCCACAGGACGCTGCCCACAGGACGCTGCCCCACAGGACACTGTTGAGCTGGATAGTTTTGGTTGGTGGACGATTCTCAGTCCAGCAGTGACACTGAGGTGTCCAGCAGCACTGCTGTGTCTGACCCACTCACACCAGCCCCACACACACTAACACACCACCACCACGTCAGTGTCACCGCGGTTCTGAGAATGATCCACCCCCCATATGACTAATTTGCAATTGTATCACAGTGACTCCTAAACATCCTCTCCCTGTCTTCTCTCAGGTCCTGGATGACGAGCATGATTTCTCAGACAGAGATACTGATGTGGAGGACGCGCTGGAGTTGGGGGCAGTGTGGGCCGATGAAGAGGACACAGTGGACCCTGGGATGTCCACACCTGTCCAGCAGTCAGTGCATCACCTCTTCCCGCCTCCGCTGGAGCGTTCAGGACGCGAGACGCCAGTCAGCGTGGACTCCATACCGCTCGAGTGGGATCACACGGTAGACGTGGGAGGATCTTCATCACCTGAGGATGAGGAGGAGGAGGAGGCCACGTACTACAGCGCACTCTCAGGTAACTGAATGAAACGGTTACTAAATAACATGCTCTCATGATCCGTTTACAATAACCGCCTAGCAGTTTGATGGCTGTTAAGATGTCAGGTGTTGTGGATTGTTTAGATGTTATTATGAACTTCTCTTGCAGACGTAGAGGTCACTGAGAGCTCTGAGTCGTTTATTAAGGCCACAGCTCAGGCTCTAAGTGCCGGTAGGCCACTGCCTGCTGCATGCTCTCCTTATCCACACTGTGGTGCTTATGAGTGTTTGGCATGAACAGACTTTAATTACCTCACATGAATATTCTACCCATTTTGCTTGTCAAGTTTGTGTTTTCTCCTTTTTGTGTTTGTTTTGTATTTACCTGAGTCCTTTAAACCCATCTAATCACCCTCCTGCCTGGCTTGGTTTATAGCCTGTATCTCCATCACCCAGACGCTGTTGTTTTACTGCACTCAGTTTTATGCTCTGATGTTTGAGAAGGTCCTTTATTAATGTCCTGTTTTTGTTTTGTTTCTGCACGACTGTTGGAGCGTCTTAACTAGAGATGGGGCCGATTTGATACCGAGCATCAGGAGAGGAGCAGAAAATGACATTTAGCACGTAATTTACTCATTTATAGTTACGTGTGATTTTGTCACATTGTAGTTGACCAGCTTAAACATGCAACTTTGCTTATCCTATCTTATCTTAAGTGCTCTTAAGTATATATTTAGCTAAAATATAGCCTATTATTATTCTATTTTTCAGCTTTGTTTCAGTACCAATAACCAGAAATTATGTTACCACTGAAATGAATTTATAAATATATATTAAATGTATTCACTTTTTATCATCGCTGTCCAGTGAAAAACATGTATCTCCATTTTTGTCAAATTTACTTTTATGTGTCATTTGATCACTGCAGCTGCTGTTTGGGATTTTAACTTTTAAAGCAAGATTTTTAACTATTCTGACAGTATGCCAAATTCGGACACCTCTGGTTGGGGCATATTTTGTTGATTTCCCAACTGCAAATAAGTTTACATCCTCTGCAGAGCACAAATTTAAATATTATAAAATATTTACTTTTAATTTAAATAATATTATTATGAATAATAATAACAACAACAACAACAATAATAATAATACTGTATTACATATTGGAAATAATGTTTAATTCATCAAATTGTGTAACAGTAATTGTGCTCTTTTAAAATTAGCTGGTAGGTACTGTTTAGAAGGCTACATGAACACTTTATAAGCTTTCATATCTTTGTTACAACTGACATAACCCTACATAAAGGTTAATTAATTCAGATGATCATCCTAATAGGTATTACCAGTCATAAAGCCCACCTCAGCTACTTTCAACTGATCAAAATTGGCAAATGTAGCCTTTATAGTGAATGACAGGCTGATGCAGGTGTAGATAAACTGTACCCCACACTCACACATGTCCTACCGATTTTTTGATTTTCGGTTTGTAATTCACCAGTTTACCCTCCCTCACTCACTCACTCACTCACTCACTCACTCACTCACTCACGTTTAGCAGGCAGAAGATGCTCCACAAGGGGGCACCATTAGCACTCAAATAGCTTGAGATGCTGCATGAGAGCCGGGCTTCCCATCAGTCACACGACTTGTTTGTATTTATAAGAAGATGCTACAAAAAGTATCAGTATGAAAGTCAGCGTATCAGCACCGGCCCCTCTCTAGTCTCGACCCTTCGCATGATTCAGACACAACAAGACAGAAGAGTGAATGATGAATGTTCTTCACGTTGCTAACAGTAATCTCTCTCTGGCCCCTCAGTAGGGAGGTCGATGACGGACCCCACCAGCTGGCATTCTCCAAACCCACCGGACAGGAAACGCATCGTCCACAGCCTGACCTCTTCCCCAGTAAACACTAGCACCTCCTACCATCCGCAGGGCTACGTAAGTACCGCTAACTCTCTCTCTCTCTCTCTCTCTCTCTCACACACACACACACACACACACACACACACACACACACACACACTCAGAAAGGTATTTGGTATGCCATCTTATCCACCATGAGCAGTCAGTTGTTTGCAGTACAGAATGTCTCATTGTGCAGAACATACAGGTATCGTCTCTCAGAGGGCGTCAGGCTAAACTGATGTTATGTGTGTGTGTGTGTGTGTGTGTGTGTGTGTGTGTGTGTGTGTGTGTGTGTGTGTGTGTGTGTGCAGGCTAAGCTGATGTCTGAGTGCACAGAGAGCATAGATAACGTGAAGCGGGTCAAGCTTATCTTGAGTGACGATGAGCTGCTGGAGGACCAGGGCCTGACCACACTGTCTTCTACAGACAAACAGACAGGTAGGACTCTGACACATGCGGTGGGGTCCAAAATTCTGGGACCACTTGTGAAAATGCCTCCATTCCTTTCTCAGTGAATACATTGTCATTTCAAATGATCAGCTTTCAGAGTTTGAGTGAAAACGTCTTTCATGTCTAAATGAATTTCAACCGCAAAGACGTCTGATGAGCAGATCAGATCCACCTGAGATCCGTCATATACGGAATAAGACTAAACGTTTCAACAGAGTCCCAGAAACTGTGCAGGACTTCAGGAAAGCAGGAACAGCGTCAGCGTAGCCTTAATGAGCCGACCTCTGACCTTTCTGCCCTAGGTGTGATTGAGCGCTGGGAGCTGCTGCAGGCCCGGGAGTTTGCCGACCAGCAGCAACAGCACAAGCTGACCTCTGACCTCATTGAGGTCACAGCCTGGCTGAAGGGAGTGCTGTCCGAACTGGAGGCGCTGCGGAGAGCCGAATTACCCAGCAGCATCAGAGACATGGAGAGCAGCATCCACAAACTCAAGGTGAATAATACAATACCATATCATATACGCCGTGGAGTCACATTATTATGACCACTTTCTACTTATGATGGCGGCACCACGTAGCTCATGAAGGAAGTCACGTGTCGTGAGCTGGCTTGCTGGGTATATAGGTGTGCGATTGGCTGTCTACACACACACCCTCATTGCTGTCATGGGTAAAAGGGGCGAGCTGCAAATGGTTGATTACTGGCTTTCGGGCCAAGACTGGCAGTGTTTCTGAATCTGCTGACATTGGTTGGAAGAACATGGCCAAGAAGTCCTACACCGGCCACCTATTTCCCCAGACTTGGACCCAACTGAGCATCTGTGGGACCACCTTGATCATTGTGCACGGCCTATGGATCCTCCACCACGCCCCCACCACTGCAGTCAGCATGGCTCCAGATACCTGTGGCAACCTACCAGGACCTTACTGAGTCTAGCTGCTGTCTGTGCTGCACACGGCAGTTACTCTGGATATCAGCTGGTGGTCATAATAATGTGACTCGACTGTGTAATATAAAGTACTTGATATATATTTCATAAATATTTGATTGATTATTAATTAGAATCATAATGATCAATAAATAAACCTCTTATTAATTCCAAATGTGTTTTGCTGTTCTCCTCTTAGGAGATGCAGAGGATGTTCAACATCTACAAGTCCCTGATGATCGGTGTGAACCTGAGTGGACAGGACATCCAGCGGGAAGAGAGGGCGGAGCTCCAGGAGCTGAGGGAGGGGCTGCAGGTGGCCAACCAGAAATGGACACACGCCTGTGCTGCTCTGGACGGTTGGGAACACCAGCTGCATCAGGCGCTCCTGCAGGGTCAGGTGAGGTGGTCAGGATTATATAGTGTCAGTGTAAAGTTGGAATGTGGGTGTTTTTTTATGATCTCCGGGTTTTATCCTTAAATGCCTCCTTGGAATTTGTTCCCAAGACAAATACAGACAGTGAGGTTGATGTTAAGTTTAAGAACATTGGTGTGTCTTCCTCAGGCATCTTGGAAAAGTCTGAAACTCCTTAAGAGGATGCCAAGAATAAGTTACGCTGCATTAAGGCAAAGGGGGCGGGGCTATTTTAAACTGTCTAAAGTTGGCGGATCTAAAATATGGAACGCAGTCAAATTAAGGAAAGCCCTTCATGAGTAGGTGCTGTATAACGCTGGGAATTATTTTGGAAGCACAAGTATACATTCAGGTAGAATCATTTCAGTGTCGGTTCTGGAAGAATCTGCATCTGTGTGAGGTTTAGAACAAACCCTGTGTAGATCTAGTACGTCCTGGCCTTTACTGACCCACCTGTGGTATCGTTTGACCCCTCAGGAGTTCCACGAGACGCTGCACTCACTGCTGCTGTGGTTGGCTCGGGCTGAGAGCCAGCGCTACATGGTCAACATCCATGACCGCAACGTCGATGTCAACGTACTGCAGGAGCACAGAGACACGCTGAAGGTACATACTACCTGCTCTGTGGTGGTCCTGTGGGGGTCCTGACCATTGAAGAACAGGGTAATACAGTATACAGAGAAACAGATGGACTACAGTCTGGACCTGTACAACTACAGAGTGTCCTGTATGGTCAGTGGAGCTGATAGAATGTGCAGTGAGTGTAGAACTTCAGGAGGTGTACGTGATGACGTGACCGGTCAGTGTGTACCTTTAGATCCTGGCTCCTTGATTCATATTCACAGCTCTCTTGTGTCTAAAGCTGACAGCATGATTAATGAAGCAGGACCAGTGATGCAGCGCTGTACCGCTGCATTAGGAACAATGCACCCTTTACAGTGGTGTTTAACCTGTGTGTGTGTGTGTGTGTGTGTGTGTAGGCTCTGCAGGAGGAGCTGCGTAGTCGGGAGCAGGAGGTTCTCTCTCTGCAGGAAATCTCTGCTCACATCCTGCAGCTGGACCAAGGCGAGGACAGTCTGGAGGCTAAAGAGAAAGTGCATGTCATCAGCAACAAGCTCCGCCTCCTCCTTCGGCAGGTGGCCCAAGACCTGAGCATTCTGCAGGCTAGACTGGTACGTGCAGCTCTCTCTCTCTCTCTCTCTCTCACACACACACACACACACACATGTACACACACATACAGCAGGCATATCCTCTCTCCTCTATGTGATGAGCCCTGTGTTAGACTGGCAGCCTGTCCAGGGTGTTTCCAGCCTGAACGCTGAGATGGGCCCCAGCATCCCCCTAGACCCAAAAAGATAGCCAGTTCAGAAGATGAATGAATGAATGAATGAATGACTTAAGTGATAAAAGTTGAGTCGACACTCATTGACTAATCGCTGATGACCTCATGAGTAAAGCCACAGGAAAAGCGTAGAGTGTGACGTGTCCTTTCCATTCCTGCATTGCTAGCTATCAGGAATCAAGAGATACGGACCCTGTAATCTCACCAATTTGCATGTGACTGTGGCGCACCCTAGTGGCCTCACCAAGACACTCTCCATAGCTCAATGAAAATAAGAGGAACCCGCTTCAAACCCTGATGGTAGGACGTTACTGGGTGTTATTCTTCCTCTCCAGAACTTTGTATTATATTCCCTAGACAATGTTCAGTGCCTCATCTTTAAAGATCCGAAGGTTGGCAGAGAAATGTTGGAACTGAGTCAAACTGGACCGGTTCCAATAAGCCCTGGATCACAGTGCTATCCTCCGGATAGTAAAGATACGGACCCGAGCAGAGAGATGGGCTCCTCGACTGATGTCTGCTCTGAGGCGACCATGTTGTTAGTCATATGATCAGCGACTAGTGGACAAGTCCCCACAAGTCCCAGCTGTGCTATAAAAACAAACACATTCATGCTGTCATACTCAATACGTCACAGGTGTTTATCAAACACATGCTTCATACTTCACACAGACGTTTTCTGACTCTTACTCTCTTGCAGGATTATGAAGGGTCGTCAGTAGACGGTGCCGACTGGAGGAGCACTGCAGACCTCCCGGCTCTGTCGGACAAGGTACAGCACAGCACAGTCCTCCAGTTTCTCTTTTTACTCTTCCTGGTGCATCCACAAAACGCTGACTTGCCTCTACTCCTCTCCCTTTCCTCCAGGAGTCGAAGGCTGCCGAACAGAGACCTCCTGAAAGTGCTAAGTATGTACTGAGAGGGCGCAAGTGATGTCTGTGTGATACGACTAGAACGTCTCGTAGTGAACTTTACACACTCACAGAGAACTGGGTCAGACCAGACGTGATAAAGCCTAACGGAGGGATGCTTCTGAGCGCGTTGGCTACTGCTTAACTTTCACACAGCCAAAGAGGGAACAGCCCAGCGTCAGTGTAGTGTGTGGGTGTGTGATGTAACAGCCCGGCAGCAGCTGTGTCTTATACACACGGACTAGCAGCACACATGTATCCAGGTCAGGGTCACTGCTATGCTGAGTATGATCTACCTCCAAATCATATCTGGACAGCAGTGGGCCTGGGATCAGAAACTGACCAATGATCAATGGGGTGAATGGTGCCTTCCGGAGTAAGGGATGTCCCCACAGTGGTCTGGTCAGTGTGTCAAGTAGAAAGCAAGCTGGTTATTTACGGTGTAGGTTTTGCTATAGTACACAGCCTGGCCCAAAAAAGGTGCCATGATGGCAGGAGTACTGGCATGACCTCTCCTCAGTGATACACTGACCGTGCAGCTGTTCTGCAGTGGTGCAAGCAGGTTTGGACCTGGAACAGCTTCCAAGTTTAGTAGCACCAGTCAGGCTTTGTCAGGTTGGGTCTCCGAGTTGCTGTACCCTATTTTAGACGCAAACAGGATCTGTGAAATCTGCTGACTGCCTCAAACTCCTTCTTAACCGAATGCTCTTTCTGTCCATCCCCCCGTCCAGGGCAGTGAAGGTGGAGTTGTCCCCCAGCAGACCTTTCCTGTACCGGGTGCTGCGGGCGGCGTTCCCTCTGCACTTGCTCTTCCTGCTGCTGCTAGTGGTGGCCTGCCTGGTGCCTCTGTCTGAGGAGGACTACAGCTGCGCTCTCTCCAACAACTTCGCCCGCTCCTTCTACCCCATGCTCCGCTACACCAACGGACCTCCTCCCACATGAGAACCAAACCCCGCTCCCTCACCCTTTACTGCTACTGAATGGCTTCGTCCATCTATACTGGAGACAGGAAGAGGAAAGTGACGCGCGCTCTCAGAAGCGAGGGTTCTGGACATGTTCTGGGGAGCGGTTTCAGCATTTAGACTCTCCAGAGGCTGTGACGGACTCAGTACTGGGCTTCTCCATGCAACAGAGGAAGAGGTAACAGACACCAGTCAGAGCAACACAGGTTAGCTACAAGAGAAGAAGCCGGACCTCATGGATGACTCACCAAACCAGCACAGTCCTACTGTTGTAACTCTGTACAGACGTCATATCTACAGCGCCGGACTCGTAGGAAAGCTGGACGGTCCAGTTTTGTGTGTATATATATCGATTGTTTTGCATTTTGTTGTTTGACCTAGAGTCTCATACTCTGTGTGCAATTATGAAGGTTTTTTTAATCCGTAGCAATTTTAACTGCCATGCGGCTGGACAGAGCCACGGAGAGAGGGAATAAGGAGGAGAGCAGTTATGAGACGTTCTTCTATCCCGACAGTTTTATCCTCTTCTTTCAGGCTGCCGATGACGGTTTATGTGTGTCTGAGAACTGAAATTGTGTAAAACTGCTCACTGCTGCAAGACAAAGTCTAATTTATTAATAATAGTTATTATTATATCAGAGAAGAAGAAAATGGTACGTTATCGATTGACGTTATTGATGTTTTTCTAGATTTGTAGATCCAAAGCACCTCATGAACCTGTCCTGTAACTCACTCACATTTAGCAGGCTGAAGAGTCTCCACAAGGGGGCTCCACAAGCTTCTGTTTTACCTGCAGTCACCTGCTTTCCTCCCACCGGCCTCATAGCAGGGTCCCGGTGATCTGCCTGAATGTACTTGGGTGTGTATATATATATATATATGCCATAAATAAGAGAATGTATGTGCTACTCCCAGAGCAGGACTGTCCTCAGAATTACAGCAGGATGGAACGTCCTCAACAAAGGAAAGTTTGCTACATGTGATCATTCTAACATGCAGTTAGCACAACGCTAACAGGTGAAGTGTTAGCTTCTATTACTTGTTAGCTACATTAGCTTAAATACACAAAGCTGTTCCTCTAAAGGTTCCCGACAGGGACCTTCCAACAGTAGAACTCCATATGTTCAGGTAGCTAAACAACTCAAATATGGTTTACCTTCCAACTGCAATAACTTCTGATGTTACGGCAAGTTTGGCACGAAGTGAAAATATAATTATTATTTATTTATTTACGTACGTATTCACCGCCTCCCGTCTACTAGCGTGTTCTAGCCAACCCAGCACTGCCATCGTAATAGAGCCATAGTACAGACAAACGAGCATCGAGAATAAGAGCGTGTACAGTTTGTGATTTTATTTTTATGTATTTATGGGATGATGTATAGTTGAAAGCCAATTTTTACTTGTGATTTAAATGAATAAATAGAATAAATAAAGCTGTTTGCTAAGAGAATGCTAATGGACACAGGTGTTTTTTATTTTATTTTCAACAACCTGTTTTTTATTTTTTTGGTCAGTCTTAATCAGTCATTTTGTCACTTAAAGAAAAAAAGGGCGATATATTAAGTCATAATAATGAGATAGTAAGCCATAATTATGAGAAATTATGGTTATATAATTAAGCTTGATTTCAGTAAAAGCAGTAATATTCTTACAACACTCTCAAAATCAGGACTGATTTAAATGTCCCCTGTGTTTAAGATGGTCTATGATCATTTGCAGTGTGTGTGTGTGTGTGTGTGGGTTCTGGTTTGTTACTGAGAACCTCACGTTCTCCTGCACGTTGTGGCTGTATGTACCGTACATTATGAACTTGCGTCGGTTCACCCCCCCACACCAGCGACTTGAAGGATCTGGGAGACCTACACAAACCACAGAGGGAGGGAGAACCGATGAATTGTCTGACATGTGCAGACTGACCCAACAGCCACGATTACAGACATCCAGCGAGCAGTGGTGTCCTCCATGAGTCATCCTGTTAGTGCAGCACCATTGGCAGACGGCTGCACCACGCAGGACTACATGCACACAGACCGTTACCACGACTGTCCTTAACACCACGTCACCGTCACCAAAAACTGCAATGGTGTCGTACCAGACTGTCATGGAGTGACTCAGAACGGCAGCGGGTCATCTTCAGTGACGAGTCCCGCTTTAGTCTTGGTGGAGACGACCAACGAATCCGTGTGTGGAGGCACCGTGGTCAGCACCAAGATGAACGGTTTGTTGTCACACGTCCAGAAGGCCTGGTGTCACTCCACCTCCACCCCTACCGCACCATCTACAGGAACTGTGTGAGGATATTCAAGTTGCATGGGATGGATTATCACAGGACACCATTAGGAGCCTCTACAGCTCCATGCCGAGACGTCTGGCGTGTTGGTTTAGCAAACACGGTGGCCCGACGCCATACTGAGAGACAGACTTCTGTATGTGCAGCTCAATAAATATTGATCATATCAGTCTAAATTTATCATCAGTTATTGATCCTGGTGACCTTTATCTTCCTCCCCAACAGACCTGCAGTCCCACACCTCCTTCTGGGGGCAGCTGTTCTGTTGGTGATGAGTGCATGTGTGTGAAGGCTAAGTGGGGACTGTGTGCGACAGATGATAAGTGAATAAGGAAGTTGAGCGTGGGTGCTTGTTCAACTGAGGCCAAATCATATCAAACAACAATCGGCAGCTTTTATGAACACGGGTCAAGGAGTGCAATCAGCTGGGCGTGTCCAGGCCTTAACCATGTAGGGTGCGCGTCCATCATGGGCTAAAAACAGCCACTAAAGAGTCTACAAAATACAAACGCTATGAAGAGTACGCACATCGTCTCACATTCGGAGAGCAGCTTTACTTCATTGCATAATCTCACTGGGCGATACAGAGTATTTACAGATCAGTGCTTGCACAGACAGTATTCATTTGGTGTTGGGATTTTGCGTACCTCGACATTCCTACTTGCTGCTGCGTATTGTTTACAATTTTATGAACAAAAATCCCATTAAAACTTCAGAGCCAAATAAAAACCTGCATTCAACTCCAAAACATGTAGCACCTATGGCACACGAGCGGCCGCCTACAGAGCGGGAGAGGGACGCACGCGTGGTAGTGCAGTTCTCCATTGAGACTGAGATTCAGAGCTGTATTCTGTAATATTAAAAATCTTAATCTACATCGTTCAGATTTACCACGGTTTTTACTGCCTCTATGTCTTTACACTGCAAAAAAAAAATAATAAATCACATCTTGGCAGGTAAAATGAAGTATTTTAAAATTCTCATTTTAATATTATTCATCTTATTTCCAGATTTTTTTACTTGTTTTAGGTCATTTTAGTGAGAATTTTTAGTGAAAAATTTGGTTTACAAAAATCACATCTTGGCAGGTAGAATGATCTTATGCAGGTCTTGGCAGGTGAAATGAACTAGTTGAAGTATTCAAAAATTCTCATTTTATTTCAGATATTTTTACCTAATTTAAGTAAATTTAGTAAGCCAATTTTTGAGTGAGATTCGTTTTAGAAACAAATGTACAAAAATCATGCAATACAAGTAAAAACAGTCTGGAAATAAGTAAAATAATCTCAAAATGAGAATTTTAAGATATATCAATTAGTTATATGGTAATTGTATCCGCCAAGAACTCATTATTTGCAGTGTTCATGCTTTAATGATGCTAAAATAATAATGATAAGGAAATCCCATCAGGAGCAGACGTGTCAAATCTTGGGAACGTGATTGTAAACTGTGCTTTTCAGTAATTTACAGGTTTCTTTATCATCATAACCAGTTTCACAAACATCCGTCTCTCTCCATGTGTTGCGCCGAACTGGAAAGGAAACGAGGAGTTGCATTCCGAATTCTTGAAATTCTAAACAAAAAAAAGTGCACCAACTTTTGAATTTCTGGAATTAGCTGCAAATTCTAAGAACAATTCNTCTCCACCATGTGTTGTGCCGAACTGGAAAGGAAACGAGGAGTTGCATTCCGAATTCTTGAAATTCTAAACAAAAAAAAGTGCACCAACTTTTGAATTTCTGGAATTAGCTGCAAATTCTAAGAACAATTCCAGTGCAATTCCGTAGTTCCGCATGTCTGCGCAAACTCCCCAGCCGAAATTCCACACAGTCCGAATTTCTGTGCATTTGTGCGTTTTCCTAAAAACAGAAGCGTTTCAATTTCACCAGACAGTTCTGAGAAGTTACACATTTCCGAAGACATTCCTGAAATTCTGCACAGTCGGAAATCCGGAACATTTGAAATCCATTACAATCTGAATTCCAAAATTCTACAATTCCTTAAATTTCTGCTTAATCCGAAAACCTCAAACTCTGCACAATTTGGAATTTCCTCAACTTCCGAAATTGTGCACAATTAGGAAAGTCTGGGAATCTCAGATCCATTCAGTCTCTTGTCTCTCACATGGCTCTTGTAGTAGACCTCTCTGGTATGGAAACGGCCCTTAAGGTGGTGCTGGGAGTTCCTCAAAGTCGCACTGAGGGGGTCATACTGACGTGGATGCTGGCGAGAGCAGTTAAAGGTAGTGCAAAGCGGATTTACATCGTGTCCTTCTCTGTAGTCGTGTACAGTGTCTCAGATGTTGTACGTGTTTGGGTCACTCCTGGCTGTGGTGTTCCTCCTCGACCTGCATGAGCTGCTGGGCCACCGGGCTCTGGAGCTCGGAGGCTGGGTTTGTGTCCCCCGGAGAGGCGTATCCAGGGTCGGTGCACTGGGCTGGAACACGGCTGTTGTTAGCGATGTTAGCGTCCAGCATCTCCAGCAGCAGATCGTACAGCAGAACCACGTTCTTCCTCTTCATGTTGGAGAGGTGCTCCATGCCTTTGTTGCTGCAGACGAGAGGAGAGGAGCCTTCATTAGACGCTGTATCCATAGCTAATAATACGCTCACCGGACAAAACGAGTCCCCTTGTGGCATCTCAGGCATCTGAGGAACGTCTAAACCTAACCCTGATCTTAACCTCAGGAACCAACCAACACGTTTAGCTCTCTTTCAGTTTATAGGACTTTTGTAAAAAACACTTTAGAACAAAAGTATGAAGTCAAGTATTTACACACACGCACACACACACACACACACACACACACGCTGCAGTACCTGAGATGGCGGATGTGTGACAGCAGCATTAGCAGGTGTGCGAGGCGGGCAGATTGCTGCTGCATGGACAGGCCCGTTCTAGAAATGGCCCAGACCAGAGCGTCTGTCACCGCGTCCAGCAGCCGCAGTAGCTTAGACCTGCTCTCCAGCTCGGTGTCCGTCTCCGCCGAGGTCATGTCTGAGGAACACACACCATGTCATTTACCCACGTACCGGACGTTTGTCTGCATCTGCGCTTCTATTCACCTTTCAGAAAGGACAGATCAGGTTTCTACAGAAATCATACACACACCCTCAACACACACCAGTCACTCTCACTGGCAGCTCAGATCCACACCACCTTCACACTTCTGCCTTTTAATCAGGGTGAGACATGAAAACAGACAGAAGGAGGTCAGAAGGTCAGACTGGAACCTTGCACAGAGCAGGACAGTTAATAAACAGGACACTGGGTTACCAAACCCCCCCCCACCGTCCATCGCCCACCCTGACCGTCGCCCACCCCAACACCCAGACCTACTGGAGTTGAGCAGAATGAGGGCTTTGAGGCAGACGTACTCCTCCTTCTGCAGCTTCAGCTCCCTGAACCTGGAGGATCCGGCAAGCAGCATATCAAATATCTCCATAATGCCCTCCACACAACTCCCCTCATCCCTGAGAGAGAGAGAGAGAAATGGAGGGAGAGAGAGACAGAGAGAGAGAGAAAGAGAGAGAAGGAAAGAGAGAGTCAGCGAGAGAGAGAGAGAGAGAGAGAGAGAGAGAGAGAGAGGGAGAAAGAAAGAAAGGGGGAGAGACAGAGAGTGTAATTTCTACAGTGTAGTTTAAAAGCTATGAAGGAACACATGGAATTGTGTGGTAAAGTGTTCAGCAAGCTAAAATATGTTTTATACTTTAGACTATTCGAAGTAGTAATTATATCTCTAATAATTATATAACTCTAATTACTTAAATTAAATATGCTGCAGTGTACTTTCTTCTCCTGGTAGAAGAGAAGGCCAAATCAGAGTGTAATCAGGGGAAGTGAAGATATCAGTATCAGTGGGTTCTTTGTAAGAAGTGTCCTTAAAGTGTTCCTGAGAATCCTCGAAAACAACACACGCACCCACAGGCACCGAGTACGAGCACAGGAAAATAAGCCTGTGTTGTGGGAACAGGCCAAGGTTACTTAAGACCTTAGTGATAATCACCGTGGAGGACTAACTCCCCAACACACCCACCCACACACATACAAACACACACACACACACATACATATACACACACACACACACACACACACACACACAGATACATGCGCACACACACACACACACACAGGATTACTCCGAAGGCCAGTAAATCGTTCCACTGGGTTTGGCATCATGCCACAGTAGGCTAAAAGCATGCTCATAATTAACTGATTAGCTGGTGTTGGTGTATTGGTGAAGTGTTGGTGAAGTGTCGGTGAAGTGTCGGTGAAGTGTTGGTGTGTTGGTGAAGTGTTGGTGAAGTGTTGGTGAAGTGTCGGTGAAGTGTCGGTGAAGTGTTGGTGTGTTGGTGAAGTGTTGGTGTGTTGGTGAAGTGTTGGTGAAGTGTGTCTTCCGGAAAACTCTGTTTCAGAGCCAGTACTGGATGAAGTACCCCAACCATGTAGTTAAGTAGAGACCCCCAAGGTAAACTCCTCTTCCAGTGTCAGTTCCTCCCTTTAGACCTCCACTGGAGTAACAGTACTAAAGTATGTACCTTCAAATGTACTAAAGTATGTATGATGTATGAGCATGATTTATTACGGCTCTAATGTCCTATTATCATTTCTGGAACAAGACTCTTAATCAGCTCAGTGTAGGTGAAGAGACTCGAGTGTCTCTCAGTCCACCAGTCTTTAATAGAAGATCAGTAATTAGTCTGACACTGACGTCTATTACAATCACCATCAGCACAGAACACTGAAGGAGAACAGGTTCCATTAGCTAGAACCAAGCTCTGTCCAACAGCTCAAAACAAGCTCAAAACTAAGTGACCGCTGTACCCTGATTGGCGGGCTCAGTAAATAGGACTAAATAAATTAGACTAAATGTAGTCAATCAGTCAAAACACTTGGTGTCTGAAGTTTGCTTTGCTTTGCACTGGAGCTACGTGGCTAAGCTAACAAGTAACAGAAGCTAATACCTCCAAAATTAGCATTATGCTAACTGCACACCTGAATAACCAAACATTCACCTCAAAAGACCTTAAAGCCTCAAAAAAACATTTACAATTTCATTAAATTAATTCAACTTGTAAGTATATATAATTGTTGGCTGTACATGCAGTAATGTGCCTGGAGTTGGATGCTAATGCTAATAGCTTGTTATGTTTTTAGCTACGCTACTTGTTTATGTGCGTGTATATAGATAACTGCAGTGACTGAGAGTGACTGCATTTGGGCGTGCCAAAGACCATAGTGTGAAGGAAGTTCTCCTCGGAATTGTGACAGGGCAGGCATCCACCAAATCTGGCCCAACTTCATCCCCATTTGGGATGAAGCCAACTATTTCAAATCTCTACATCACTAGTGATATCATTTCCACAGCAGAGAGAACACAGGCACACAGCGCCGTACCTGTTGAGTTTGAGGTCAGGACAGAAGATGAGTTTTCCTGGATGATCTACAGATCTCCACATGAGCCCCAGCATCAACACCTCCAACCAGCAGCACTCCAGCAGCTGCACCTGCAGAGGCAGACTCAGCTCCACGAAGCCTGCAGAGGAGAACAGGAGGTCAGGGTCAATGCTTTCAATAGGATGAAGGTAATTTGACTGAGGATGTGTGTATAAACTGATCTGCTGGTCTGATCTGGAAACCATTATCAAGCTATGAACAACAAAGACATGTGTCCAGAATGATGGAAACCGGGCCAGCATTGACATCATTGTTGATGTGATGTCATGAAACCCCAACAGATGTGCATAGATCAGCACATCCAGCCTGCAGCACTTTAGCCCCGCCCAGCCATGCCGCTGTTACAAGGAGTGTTTCAGCCAATCAGCAGTCTCAGTTACATGTATCAATCTTAAAGGCACAGTAGCCAAAACAAAAGCATACAATTATGATTATTTATAGTACCTAAAGCCTCCTGCAGATGGCGCTGCACGAGGATGATGGGGCTATAAATCCCTGCGGGGTGTGAGTGACGGGATCCATAGATTGGGAAGAGGTGGTACGGTGCAGGGAATGTCTCGTTCCATGTGTGGAAAATGGCTCCAGAGCAGATGTTAATGATTGGCTAAAAGGAGTGACTGCATTTGGGCGTGTCAAAGACCATAGTGTGAAGGAAGTAGCTGAATCTGCAGGTGTATGGAAGCGTACGGTCATACGGGTCTACCAGCAGTGGATAAAATCCCAGGGAATTCTCCTCGGAATTGTGCCAGGGAAGGCATCCACCAAATCTGGACCAACTGACCAATTCTTTGATGTAAGAGTGTCTGAACATTAATGTGGCCCACATCCAGAAACTTGTCCAGTACATGCCCAATCCAGTCACAGCTGCTATTGGTGCTGGTGGAGGTGTTACACACTGGTAGGTACGGTTCAGTCATGTTTTGTCTGGTGATCTTATAAGATATGGACCCTTGTAATCTGCATTCTGTGGGTTATTAGAACCACAAATCCTGAAGGTGATATGTGATCACGCAGTCATTTGCAGGTTCTTGATAAAGACGGCAGCTTTCCGAGAGCATAATGGATGTGGCTTCCGACAGAAAGCTGGTGAACAATGACCAGAGGCAGAAAATGTCAGGACGAGAAGAAGTTCATACGCCTGCACGATCCTACACTGCTCATCCGTGTCCTAATAAATCCCTATTACTGCGTCAATCTGGCTGTGGGAATCATTTCACCCAGTTTCAGCTCACTTAACACTCCCACTGACATTCAGCGAGCGCCTGCAGGAAAAGATCATCTTCCACGCTTAGAACTGAATTGGCCATTTCTGAAAACGGACAAACCCTGAGAGAGTCTGCACGGTGCAATTTCCCCTGTACACCAAACCCAGTCGACCAGCCAAGACATGCCTGGAGTCCAAAGTTTGATTCTTCACTCTTTTTACTGGGGGTAACGAGTACTGAACACTTACAGCCCACCAATTAGCACCGCACAAACTGCACGCGAGTTGTTGAAGCTGCACTAGGTCAGATATTTGCGTTAAAGCTGAAAGTAGAGTCATTACTGAGTGAGGTGAATGAAAACAGGTTAACACCCGGTGAACCTGCGCCGCTGTGAAGCCTGAAATCATCATTTAACTGAGGTGATGGTCTTTACAGGGCACTCACAGACTCTGAAAAAAGAACACCTGGCTTGCTGTTTAGATCTCACATCATCTCAATATCAACATTATCCTGATGAAGATCTCATGACCACAGGAGATAATTCACACACGTCCTTCACGTCCACCGAGTTCACCAAGTTTACAGAGTTCACCAAGTTCACTGAGTTCACCAAGTTCTCTTTGCATGCTGTTTTAGTGCTCTTGAATCACCAGATTCATCCAGATCCATCCAGTTGTTCTGGACAACTTAAAACTCTGGTATAATCCGGTCATTGAGATGCCAACAAAGTCTTTCAGAGTGATTTGATGCTAAAGGATTCATCGTTGAGAAACTTGCCTACTTAGGTCCCTTACAGTGGTGCTGATGGGAACCAGCGGTCACAATAAGAACTGAGTAAGTTTCACACACTAGAGCTCCTTCTGGACCCAGGTTTGCTTGCTCCGTGAGTTCAGGATGTTTGGTCAAGTGTGAAAGACGTTTTCAAGGCCAAACGTGGTCCGGAGTACCGATCTCTGGTCCCCTTGAATTGGCTGTCTGGGGTTTGCCTCATGCAGTGACTCTGGTGTGGTCTGCCCACTGGCCATGCTACAAAATGATCTTCCATATTGCTTACAATTAGATACAAGAGTGTCTGAACACTGATGAGGCCTACATCCAGAAACTTGTCCAGTCCACGCCCAATCCAGTCACAGCTGTAATTCGTACTTGTGGAGGTATTACATGCTATTAGGCACGTTTCAGTCATGTTTCGTCTGGTGAGCTTATAGGATGTAAGCCTTTGTGATCTGTGTTCTATGAGTTATCAGAACCACAAATCCTGAAGGTGATACGTGATCACGCAGTCATTTGCAGGTTCTTAACAAAGACAGCAGCTTTCCGAGAGCATAATGGATATGACTACAGACAGAATGCTTGTGAATAATGAGCAGAGGCAGAAAACGTCAGGATGAGAAGTTCATACGCCTGCACAACTCATTTTCACACACTAGAGCTTCTTCTGGACCCTGGTTCGCTTGCTCCACGAGTTCAGGATGTTTGGTCAAGTGTGAAAGCCATTTTCAAGGCCAGAAACGGTCCAGAGTACCGATCTCTGGTGTTCTTGAAATCGGTGGTCTGGGGCTCGCGTCTAATGAAGTCCAGTGTGGTCTGCCTTGCAATTACATATGTTCACCAGAAGCTTTTGTTTGCAGTGGATAGTGCAGTTGTCTCACAGTAAGAAGGGTCTGGGTTCAATTCCCAGCTTGGATGTCCCACAAAACCCGCAAAATCTCCCACTCTGGACCTTTCAATGCAGTATACAGAATTCCATTTTCAAAATCTCTATATGGTTAAGATGTAATCAAAGTTCATTCAGAGTTCACTGGTTTGGTGTGAAATGCCCCACTCTTCCCTGGTCAGAATTGTTCACTGTGGTAGTGAGAGGAATCAGAAGTCCAAAGCGTTTACTGTCTCTGAAATCTGCCTCATATGCACTTATTACACTATATGTATAAATACCACATATATAGGTGCTTTCTGATGCCTGAGACGTTGGCTTGTTATTCCGAAAGCGGTACATTGCAGAGTTACTACTTCACTCAGTTCACCTTGAGGCTGTCTGGACTGGTGGTGTCCAGCTGCATGTCCCTTGGCGGCTAAGGACATTTTTGGCTTTCGAGACTTCCCGGGTCGGCCGCCTGAGTGACGCACGGTAGTCGCGGAGTAAGATCTTCCCTGCAGTAAAGACTCTTGCTTAGTGGACTTGCTAAGTGACTCTCTACAGTGGTCTGGTGAATCCCCCCACTAGCTGTGGCACATTTTGAGAACAAAAACAGAGACTGACCTGGTATTTTCTTGGCCCAGCTGATCATAAAGACCAGCTCTTTGTCAGCGAGGTTCGTGAGTGACATCATCATGCTGGCTTCTGTGTAGGGCTTATTGATCTGCTGCTTCAGGTAAATCTGCGGCGGCTCCGCGTCCAGCATGCAGTGGACCAACTGCTCAGGGGATAGGCCAGACCCGGAGGGAGGCAAGGGAGAGAGGGAGAGATGGAGGTGGGGCTGCTGATGCCGCTGGGAATTACCTCCGACCCCTACGACTGGACCAGAGCTGCACCTGACATGAGGAGCCCGGCGATGACGAGGACCTCGATAACTACACCGCTCTCTTCTTACACCTACGAGTAAGACAAAATACACCATCACCAAGGCTCTTCCTTTCTTCAAATCAACCGATCCACTGGACTCAGATCACGATAACACGCAACTTAGCTCTAGAGTAATCCTTTAGGACAGGTTAGCAAACGATCATAAGCTCCCCGGACAAAGAACGAGCCCCCTCTGTGATGTTCTGGGGTGTTTAATTAGGTGGCTGACAGTAGATTTAAACCACAGTGTCTACTCTGAGCTGCTGGAACAACCAGGTTTCCCCTATAGCTCATCATCTTACCAAGTAACACAACATTCCTATCCCTGTATTCCAAGATCCAGTTCTCATGTTCACAGGGCTAGGGGTTGGTGTAGCTCAGCAGATAACACCACCACCCACCAGGGAGCTACCACCCCGTGTGGGAGACGGGGGTTCGACCAGTAAGAGTCCATGGGCAAGACTCCTAACACTACACAGGCCTGCATGTAATATGAATAACCAGAATCCGGAGTGACTCTGGATAAGAGCGTCAGCCAAATGCCATAAATGTAAATGTATGTTGAACATTCAGCAGCATTCACACATCTGGACTGGCCTGCAAATTCCCAGATTTGAATCCTCTTGGAAACCTGTGGGACTACCTGGAACAACCAGTCAAATGACAGGGAAGGCATCTACCAAATCTGGACCAACTGACCAGTTCTTTGATGCAAGAGTGGCTGAACATTGATAGTTTTCTTCACTGAACCTGCCTTCATTTTCATCTACACCAAAGATCACGTACCACACTTCATCATGCCCACTTCATAGCACTTCCGCAGCCGGCAGGCCTGGCAGCTCTTGCGCCGGTTCTTGTCGATCGTGCACTGGTTGGTGGCTGGACATATGTAGTCATTGTGTCCTGAAACAGACAGGGAACGTTAGACTCCTTAGTTTTGTTAGTTACTCTACTGCAAGTGGAGTCCATCTGTTTCTCTGTGTACTGTATTACCCTGTTCTTCAATGGTCAGGACCCCCACAGGACCACCACAGAGCAGGTAGTATGTGGGAGGTGGATCATTCTCAGCACTGCAGCGACTGCAGCATCTGCTGCTGTGGGCGGTGTCCTGTGTTCACTGATGAAGGACTAGAGGATGACCAACACTGCACTGTGCAGCAGCAGATGAGCTATCGTCTCTGACTGTACATCTACAAGGTGGACCAGCAAGGTAGGAGTGTCTAATAGAGTGGACAGTGAGTGGACACAGTGTTTAAACACTCCAGCAGCACTGCTGTGTCTGATCCACTCACACCAGCACCACACACACTAACACACCACCACCACGTCAGTGTCACTGCAGTGCTGAGAATGATCCACCACCCACATCATACCTGCTCTGTGGTGGTCCTGTGGGGGCCCTGACCATTGAAGAACAGGGTAATAGAGTACACAGAGAAACAGATGGACTACAGTCTGGACACTGCTGATAGAGTGGACACTGAGTGTACATACAAGGAGGTGGAGCTAATATTCTGATATGACCATGTACGTATAGTGCATCAGCTCTATATTTACACACAAAGTGTCTTTTGGCTTTTATACATTTATAAATATGAAGAAGAAGGTTAGCATTCATAACCATAAACACCACACGCTTACACATGCTTAAAGAACACAGTATAATATACATACGCTGCAAAAACCAAAATAAAAATGTGCTGTCATCAGAAAAGACGTTGCTACTGTTTGGGAGGATTTCATGCAATAATCAGCAGTCACAGAGAAGGTGAAGGAGCTTCCTTATGTTTCAAGGTCAACACTGCTAAACAACACTCAAATGGATGAAGCTGCAGAGCCCTGGCAAAGACCAGGACATACCTGTCGGCACAACCCGGCGAAATGCAAGTATTAAAACATCATGGAATTTTTTCCCATTATTGAGCAATAAGCAATAAACTCTGGTCCTATGCCACACACAAAACTCCTGTGAAGCACAGAAATCTCCACCTGCCGTATAGCTCTGCTACATACACTCATCATTAAACGAATAGCTGCACAAACAGCTGCACCCAGAAGGAACCAACCCACAGGAGTGAAACTTGGTGTGTAGGTTTGAGATTGTAAGACATGCTAATGATTCAAGCCGCACATGTGACGTAAGCAAGGACGGGCCTTATCTCTGTACCTGACTGACCCAACAGCCACGATTACAGACATCCAGCGAGCAGTGATGTCCTCCATGAGTCATCCTGTTAGTGCAGCACCATTGGCAGACGGCTGCACCACGCAGGACTACATGTACACAGACCGTTACCACGACTGTCCTTAACACCACGTCACCGTCACCAAAGACTGCAATGGTGTCGTACCAGACTGTCATGGAGTGACTCAGAACGGCAGCGGGTCATCTTCAGTGACGAGTCCCGCTTTAGTCTTGGTGGATGTTCAAGCTGCATGGGACGGATTATCACAGGACACCATTAGGAACCTCTACAGCTCCATGCCACGCTGCACACACAGACGCATTGCTATGACACAAGCTGCTGCAGCTGGAGTTCAAATGAAACTGAAATACAACAGCGAAGACACCTTGCTTTATTCTGTCACCTGTCCTGCGGGTACAGATTCCGTAAGCCTGCCATATAGACAGCGCTGAATCCCGCATTAACATGTGGAGCACCGTGCTTGAAGGACGTTTCAGAGAGCACAGCGAGGCTGGAGTTGGCTCCTAATACCAGCGACAGATTGTAACTTGCTGCACTATTTAAGGTGGAACAGGAAAATCCAAACAAGAAGGAGCCAATGTCAGCTTCATACTGCACACCAGGACAGCACAGTTAGTTTGAACATGTGAGTGGGAACGTCCAACACAGTTCCCCCTGCTGGGGAACAGACAGAGAAGCTGCTGAGGGGATCCAGAGCTAAATCAGGATGGCTGCAGGTCTTCTGGGTTACGTAGGACCCAGGTGTGTTTAGTGTTTGTCTGTGTGCTGGGCAGTAATGAAGGGAAAGCGCTACAGAGCAGGAGGGCTGTGTGAAGGCCGAACGTGATTTACTGGGACATCATGTGTTTACCCATGTGCAGATGGTAAAGATGGTATCTTGCACATCAAGCGTGATTCACTTTAACAGCCCCTCGTGTCCTTTCCGTGCGTGTGTTTATGGCTTTTATGTTTGTGCTGGGTTAAAGTGCAGGTTGCAGTTTTATTTGGCTTCCATGTGCGGCTAATGTCCGCACACTGCTGTGTTGTCTTGTGTCGGTCACTCCCTGTCTCGGTCTTGGTCTTGTTTTGGTCACTCCCGGTCTCAGTCTTGGTCTTGTCTCAGTCACTCCTGGTCTCAGTCTTGTCTCAGTCACTCCTGGTCTCGGTCTTGGTCTTGTCTCAGTCACACCCGGTCTCTGTCTTGGTCTTGTTTTGGTCACTCCCGGTCTCAGTCTTGGTCTTGCCTCAGTCACTCCTGGTCTCTGTCTTGTCTCAGACACTCCTGGTCTCGGTCTTGGTCTTGTCTTGGTCACTCCTGGGCTCAGGCCTGGTCTTGTCTTGGTCACTCCCGGTCTCTGTCTTGGTCTTGTCTTGGTCACTCCCGGTCTCTGTCTTGGTCTTGTCTTGGGCTTGTTTTGGTCACTCCCTGTCTCTGTTTTGGTCTTGTCTCAGTCACTCCTGGTCTCTGTCTTATCTGGGGCACTCCTGGTCTCGGTCTTGTCTTAGTCACTCCTGGTCTCGGTCTTGGTCTTGTCTCAGTCACTCCTGGTCTCTGTCTTATCTGGGGCACTCCTGGTCTCGGTCTTGTCTTAGTCACTCCTGGTCTCGGTCTTGGTCTCGTCTCAGTCACGCCTAGTCTCTGTCTTGGTCTTGTCTCAGTCACACCCGGTCTCTGTCTTGGTCTTGTCTCAGTCACACCCGGTCTCTGTCTTGGTCTTGCCTCGGTCACTCCTGGTCTCAGTCTTGGTTGGGGCACTCCTGGTCTCAGTCTTGGCTCTGACTTGGATGTTGGGGTCTTCACTACAACACTAGTTGAAGGTCACTTTATCGCTGTTTTCCTAATTAAGGAGAAGCTGGAAATCACAACAGTGAGTAGAGATAAGCAATTGTTTGTGTCACCTTGGACTGATGAAACCTCTGCACAGAAGTGTGCACAGCCCGATTTTAATTCTCTGTTGAGAGGTGAGTTTCAAACCCGTCCTTAATATCAGTGGCTTGCTTTCACACATAAGCACTCCATCCGAACTGTGAATCAATTTTCTGTGTGCAGGTGTGCAAAATGGTCGATTCGTCCATTTACTGCTCTTTATTACCTTCATCTTCTAAATTGCTTTATCCTTCTGGGTCATGAGGGGTGCCGAAGCCTCGGAACCCATCTCAGCGCTCGCTGGGCAGAACACCCTGGACAGGCCGCCAGTCTATCACAGACATACACACACTCACAGCTAGGGGCATTTTAGTATCTCCAGCTCACCTGACCATGCCACTTTTTAATTTTTCCCAGGATCAAATCTTTGAATCGGCAAAGAACAGCTCCTTTCTGTCCACATAATTCTTTCCCTGCCATCACAAAATGCAAAAAGCTGAAGCCTACACGTAGTACCGGAAGCGGAGATCGCTGGATGTGAACCCCTAATTTCAGGAGGAACAACAGATCGATTCTCTGCACTGCTCCCAGGCCCAAGAACAGCTTTCACACTTGACCAAACCACACTTTAGCAAACCTGCAGAGCAAGTGTTCCAGTTCCCTCAAGGCGTTGGCCTGTTCCCCCCATACTTGTTCTCCTCCAGGTGTTCCAGTTTCCTCCCACAAGATATACAGGTCAGATGAACTGGAGATGCTAAATTGGACCCCTAGGTGTGAGTGAATGTGTGAGTGTGTATGTCTGTGTGTCTGCCCTGTGATGGACTGGTGACCTGTCCAGGGTGTTTCCTGCCTTCCATCCACTGAGCACTGGGATAGGCACCAGCACCCCCGACAACCCTGAAGTATAAGCGGCTTAGAAGACCAATGAATGGATGAGTAAAGAAACCCTGTGTCTTGGAGTTTACATCAGACACCCCACACACGTCACCTTGCAAAGTGCATGAGACTGAAACTCTTCAGCAGCGCCCATCTCGCACCTCGAGCCTCAGCATCCGCGGCGAGAACCGGTCCCTCCTAGCAAGCTGTAGTAACCATGTAGCCTACACAATCGTACGCCCAGCTTGGCAGTCCTGGTTCCATCCTACACAGCATGTAATCTGACCTAATTTGCCCACAGCTGTACATTCAAGAAAACCTGGAGCCCAGATGGTTCACGCTCTACTACAGCGATAGAGGTCAGCAAACGTTACCAGCATAACTAGCCACAGTTCAACAGCAGCTTCATCAAAAGCAACGGCTGAGACGCATACAGAGCCTGTGTGAAGGCTGCATTACCTTGAATGCTCCTCTTGAAGAAAGCCTTGCAGCCTTCGCAGGACCACACGCCGTAGTGATACCCTGAAGCATAATCGCTACACACCACGCAGAAATGCAGGTCAGATTTGGTCATCACGGCTGAGGAGGAGAAGGAGGAGGAGGAGTTCAGGCCTTCGTCAGTGTCATCCAACTGCTTCCCGAACAACTTCACATGAGACAGTAAAGAACTGGAAAGAGAGAGAGACAGGTGACTCATTTTTTGTCTGATGAGCCTACTTGAGGGTTAATCTGTTTTGCCAGTGTTAAGCCTGTTGTAAGCAAATGTGTCATCAGCTGCTAACGTTAGCAAGCTAGTAAACGCAGTTTGTCAAAGTGTTAGCCACACTGACCCTGCGTATGACTCCAGAGTCCAGAAAGTCTAGCCTGTGCTGCACATCCCATTAAACGTAAGATTTGATTGTCCCATGTTTAAGTGTGAAAGCAGCTTAAGAATCAAACCAGTATGTGCTCACCTGCTTCGGCCCATTGCCTGCGGCTTGGTCTCTGCCCAGGTGGTGTGCGTCTCCCCGTACACCAGGTGTGGTGGGCAGTGCAGGGCGTGTGACTGTGCGTTGTGAGAGGGCCAGAAGAGTGAGGGGCTGAGGGCGGGTCCCACCATGGGGCTGTCTGAGACAGGGGCTCCAAGGGCCAGCGATCCGGTAGCAAACTCGGCATCCGCAAACGGAGACGGGATACACACGGTCCCCCGCTCCATGGCCAGTGGGGAGGGGTAGAGTGCAGAAAACAGCTCAGGGGGGTCGTCCCGTTCAGATGCCTTCGCTTGCTGCAGAATGCGCGGCATGGATTCACCAGCGGCAGGGCCAGGAGAGGAGCTCATCATGGGGGACGGAAATCAGGCCAAATCCACAGTTAGGAGGCAGCGTCCATCACAGGCCTCATACAGTCCGAGAGAAATCTAAGTGACCAAAAAAAGAGACGAACTGGCACACAAGTACAGTATATGGCAGCAGACAAAAGTTTGGAGATGACTTTAGAGTATTTTAGAGTTTTGACTATTAGGTAAACGTGTTTCCGGCCAGTTAAGTGCTTATTTAATAAGCCAAGATACACTCATCATCAAAGAACAGCCGCTCCCAAAAGGAGGTGTGGGATATTTATTGAGCTACACATACAGAAGTAGTGTCAGTATGGAGTCGGGCCGCCGTGTTTGCTAACCCAACACGCCAGACGTCTCGGCATGGAGCTGTAGAGGTTCCTAATGGTGTCCTGTGATAATCCATCCCATGCAGCTTGAATATCCTCACACAGTTCCTGCAGATGGTGCGGTAGGGGTGGAGGTGGAGTGACACCAGGCCTTCTGGACGTGTGACAACAAACCGTTCATCTTGGTGCTGACCACGGTGCCTCCACACACGGATTCGTTGGTCGTCTCCACCAAGACTAAAGCGGGACTCGTCACTGAAGATGACCCGCTGCCGTTCTGAGTCAC
>CM067478.1:39008460-39027211 GCA_034552555.1 Semaprochilodus insignis
TAACACTTCATTCTGATCGCTCACATTACAAGCCTCATTGATGCTTTTGCTCAGGTCTGATCTATCTGCAGACAGACAGACAGACAGTCAGACAGACAGATAGACAGACAGACAGATAGACAGATAGATAGAGACAGACAGACAAACAGATAGATAGGTAGATAGATAGACAGACAGACAAACAGATAGATAGACGGACGGACGGACGGACGGACGGACAGACGGACGGATAGATAGACAGACAGACAGACAGACAGACAGATGGACGGACAGACAGACGGACGGACAGACAGACAGACAGACAGATAGATAGACAGACAGACAGACAGTCAGACAGACAAACAGACAGAGACAGTTAGATAGACAGACAGAAAGATAGATAGATTGCTAGATATTGCTGTGAGGATTTGATTGCATTCAACCACAAGAGCATTAGGTGAGGTCATGTGCTATTTTGGATGATCAGTTCTAGATCATTCCAGCTCATCCCAAAGGTACTGACCACAGTTCCGATGTTATTACCCCTTTAGACTGGGCTTGGTGCCCGTAGCCTCATGTGCAGGTGCTCCAGAACGTTCTGTTGGTCAGTGACGGTCTGTGGTCATTATACAAGCGGTGTGCGGCGGGTGACCTTACAGTAGCTGAATTCTCATTTCATTGTCTGTTTCCGACAGAAGCCAGTTCTGGACCCGCCCTTCATCGAGTCCTACCAGAGAGTGTGCACCTATAACCAGACACAGTTTGTGACCGTCCAGCTGCCCAACTGCTCGGCCGGGGTGGACCCCCACTACACCTACCCAGTGGCCCTCAGATGTGACTGTGGAGTCTGTGTGACCAGTACTACGGAGTGTATCACCTCTGTCTGAGCCGCGTCCAGCGGGACCTGTTTAGAGCTTGTGTGGTGATATTAGTGGCTGATCATTTACACAGTTCACTGCAGTTTGGCTTTGCTGGTTCTGGGATTTGCTTCTTTGGGTCAGCCCTGACTTTAGAGAGCTAGTTAGGTAAAGGAAGATTAGACTGAACGCAGCTTAGTGTTTTATATCGTAATCGTAATTGTGTAGATGCTTATAGATGACATAAACCTGCATAACCATTTAACGCCATCTGTCAAGGATGCTTTGGTGTAATTCCAACAAGCGGGGACAGATCCTTCATCCCTGGGAAGAGAGTTGTCCTCCTGAACATGCTGTAGTAAACATAAATATATCATTTTAGATCATATAATAATGCATCAAAAGAACTTATGAGAATTATAACGACTGGTTTTTAAGCTTGAGAGATTGCACCCACCCATATGCCTCACATAGCTCTTTTCCACCAACATGGTGCCGGTGTCAAATCTCAATCCGTTCTGTACTTTTCCACCGTAGAGCAATTGGCTCACAGTCGGCAAAATTGGTGCTGTTTCAACACCATGAACTTGCTGGTCTGGAACCATGTGACTCATGCTGCAACAGCTTGGCTCTGCCGTCACCACGTAAAGCTGTTGACGCTGCCATTTTCCAAAACAGCAGGAGAATGAGTAAAAACAATGCAAGCAGCAGCAAAATCACCCCGTCAGTCATCTGCTGACTTCTCCTTCCGGACTAAGGACCGCCCACATCCAGATACTTAACTAATTGGGTTTCAAACCAGTGGACAAGAGGGCCCGTTGATTACGGGTTCGACAGATCCTGAGAACCAGCACCAGCTATGGCACGAGCACTGGCACTTTGTTGGTAGAAACGAGGTAACGGTAGATTACAATAGACATACAGTAGATGCCGTGTTGGGATCAGCCAGGCACATCAACCGCGCCGCCATTTTGGAATGGTCAACGTCACTGCTGGGCTGCATTTGGAACCAGTACAGAGCAGCAGTTTAGAAAGGCACTATCCACTACCACTGTTTCAGGCCACAACTCCATCTGGGTGCAGCTAGTCCTTTGATGATGGGTGTACGTTAAGAGCAGGCCGAATTCAAATCTGTTCAAGGCTGTAAACAATAAAGAGTGAATAAAGAATCCTATGCTGTGAAAACCTGTTATGTAACATTATATAAGACTCTTATTCTCCGCACACCTCCTTCTACTTTGTCCATCCAAGCTGACTGATACGAACTGAAGTGTGTGTTTAAGCGCTGCTGGGCTCCGTAATCTTAAACTCAGTGGTCACAATCTTCTGCTTCTGTTTCTCCTAATAAAAGCCAGATTCTGGAATATTAAAAGGATTTCTCCTCGTGTAGAGCAGGTGGCTGTCTCCGCAAGCCTCACGTGTTCATATTTTAATCAAACTGGAGGGAATTTGGACCCTGCACCCCCCTTCTCCCCAACCCTCGTTTATTTATTCAGCAACTATTTCCATACGACCTACAGAATGAAATGATTCTCTGCTGGCGTATGTATGAAAACAGATTTTCTTTACATCTAATTAACAGTAATAATATATGCATCATCCAGAAGGTCAGATAAGGTCATACACACTCTGAAAAGAGACGGATCTTCAAGCTTAAATGGTTCTTTGCATGGTGACATGGTTCTTCAATGGTCAGGACCCCCACAGGACCACCACAGAGCAGGTATTATGTGGGTGGTTGATCATTCTCAGCACTGCAGTGACACTGACGTGGTGGTGGTGTGGATCAGTCAAAGGAGGGACTGCATTTGGGCGTGTCAAAGACCGTAGTGTGAAGGAAGTAGCTGAATCTGCAGGTGTGTGGAAGCGTACGGTCATACGGGTCTACCAGCAGTGGCTAAAATCCCAGTCTACGGGGAATTCCCCTCGGAATTGTGCCAGGGAAGGCATCCACCAAATCTGGACCAGCTGACCAATTCTTTGATGTAAGAGTGTCTGAACATTGATGTGGCTACATCCAGAAACTTGTCCAGTACATGCCCAATCCAGTCCCAGCTGTTATTGGTGCTGGTGGAGGGATTACACGCTGGTAGGTACGTTTCAGTCACAGGGGACTTGATTTTTGTTCCATGAACTTATGAGCTTGCAGGGTGGCCCATTCCCAAACCATTGGGAAGGGTTTCCACAGGATTCCGGAATGTGTCTGTGGGAATCTGTGGCCATTTAGTCAGAGGGCATTTATGATAACCCTTCACATCCAGGGGCTAATATCGCTAAACACATACCGGCCCTGTCTTCGAGTGTTGCAGGGTTTCCTTCACGGCTCCGGTGCTGAATGTTTTCCTTTGACGGAGCCTCAACCGTGTACAGCCTTCACGTAAACGACCCCCTCTGTCAAATCACTTCCACCCAATTAACCCTTAAAGGAAAACATCTATTTTGGGCGCATGGAGACGGCTTTATCACCGCGGATTCCTCAGGAGGCTGTCAGCGATCTGCACGTAGAGAAGACAAAGCACACGCTGACGCCTTCATGACCCCTACAGAATCTCCACAACACCTTATTCTGAGAGGCCACTGTAGATGCTCACCTCCACTGAGTTAATACATACTGTGGTATAGAGTGAAAACTTGTATTTACTGTATTGTGTTGGTGTAAGAAGGAGAGTTCAGCACTGTGAACCTCAAACACTGTCACTCCTCCTTCAAATACAAATCGGGAAAACGGGCCAATTCCAAAATCCTAAACTGTTATGGAACAGACTCCCCCAACATTTACGTACAACCACAACGGAGCTACAGAACCAAGATGGTGGACTATGTGGAGAAACCTAGCGTTCCAGGCTGGGAAAGAGATGTCGGCACTTTCCATTCCCTTTCCTTTTCTGTGGTCAGAAAGTGACCACTGATGAAGGGCTAGAGGACTGCTAACACAAACTGTGCATCAACAGATGGATTACAATCTCTAACAGTGCACCAGCAAGGTGGAGCTACAGGAGAGGGGTTTCTGATAAAGTGGCCGCATCATGGGTCCAGTGTAAACAGCAGTTTGCCAGTAACTCCCATGTAATGTAATCGAATCTAATCCAGCAGCTTCACTGCAGCCTCTGTTACGGACGCAGTGGAGCACTAACCTGATGAAGGGCTGAGGGCTCTTTGAGAGTATCACTCAGCGTGCCTCTCCTTTCCTGTCTGATGGGGATCCGTATTGCCAGGATAGGAATATCACAGCACGGGACGGGACAGGCGAGATCAGGAAACATCAGAGAGCTCAGTGCCAAGAACCCGGGATTCTAGAAGGAGTAGAACATCTTTAACTCTCACAAAAAGACAAAGATGACTTGCTACAGAGGAGGCTGTCGAGGGGAACTGGAGCATACGCCTTCATGCTGCTTCTGTTAGTTTGCAGATGGTTGATTAATCTGTGGGTTGATTATCCTGTCCAGCACGGTCTGCTGAAAGAGCTGAATGAAGCTTTCCAGAGTAGACAAAGCACAAGCTAATACCGTACTACACTGACGTATAACAGGGAGAGTTATGGAAGACCGTTTCCACCAGCTAAAGAGAAAAAAGGGCATACAGTATTTCATTATTAGGACTCACTATCTCTTAAATAGGACTGACTATCTCATAATTATGACTTACTATCTCTTAATTAGGACTGACTATCTCATAATTATGACTTACTGTCTCTTAATTAGGACTTACTATCTCATAATTATGACTGACTATCTCTTAATTAGGACTTACTATCTCTTAATTAGGACTTACTATCTCATAATTAGGACTTACTATCTCATAATTAGGACTTACTATCTCATAATTAGGACTTACAATCTGGCCTTTTTTTGATGAGGTGGTGGAAATCGGCTTCGATAGATAATAGCTTCTGTCATCCATATGCAGATTTTGAGCTTCAATTTGTACAGTATTTATATCTAAACTGGGTCAACTGTATAGAAGCTGTGACCATTTTCATGTAGAGCCCCCTTCAACTAAACCAACACCTCTTAGTGTCAGTGTGGGCACGTATCGCTGCCAGTGGAAATGAAAGTTCTGCCAGGAAGACTCCAGGACTACATCACTCATTCATTCATTACTCTGGCCGATCGCATGGCGCCTGTCTTTAAAGGGATTCACGTTTTGCCGCTTTCAGGTGCCGATGTTTCTACGTTCTCCTCCTTCTTCCCCCCATCACCAGTTTGGCCCTGGTCCTGTTGTCCAGGGAGTAGGCTCCGCCCCTGCCGTCCCTATCTGGCAGGATCTGCAAGGGTCTGAATGCTTCAAGACCTGGGCCCAAGATGGGGCCTACGCCAAAGACTCTTCAATTTTCAGAACTGTCTTTCTTCACATTGTTCATAGGAGCCAATATAGGAGATTAAATATCATTTCCATCTTCTGCCTTTCGCGTCTTTCTGGCAGAACTGATTTCCTTGGATTTACTGATGACGTGACTGACGACGTGATTGCCAACACAAGCAGCAGGACGAACTCTGAGCTATATCACCTGTTCAAATGCTTCACCGTGCAGATGGACAACAACCTGACTCATACTGCAAACTCAAGGGCTTTTTAAAGCAAGGAAGTGGAGTATCCTGCAAAGGCCGTGTCAGTCACCTGCATGTATTCCCACTGAACATGAACTTCACTTACTGAAAAGTAAAACGTCCCAAGAACAAACAGCAGCTGTAGATATCTGCAGCAACGACCTGCCAGAGCATCATCAGGGTCCTCCCCGAGACTGGTGATGCATAAGCTGTGCTAGGAAGATGAATCAGCAATAACTTTGATGTCATATTTACTGACCTGATGGTCTATTATTTCTAAGCACTTCTACTTCGTTTGATGTAAAACAAGAGTCTGATTAATCAGAGGCGGGATCTGAAAAGGCTGAAGTAAGTAAGTGCTGCTCATAGCCAACAAAGCAGGAGAACGGCAGAGGCCTGGCGAAGACACAGCGCGAGAGAGTAATTAAGATCACTGGCAGATCCAGCGATGCCGAACATCGTCCTTCATCTCACCCTGAGTGGAGGACGGAGAGAGCGGAGAGAGAGAGAGAGAGAGAGAGAGAGGTGTGAAAGGCATATCCTGTAGATGGATTGTAATTACAGAGACAGGACTAAAGTGGAGGGCGTTGTGCCAGGCTGGCTGTTAAAGCTGAGCTGAGCTGCTTTCTGTACATCTACAGACTGTGGTTAAGAACTTCAACCCAGCAGGAAGTAAAGAAATCCAGAACATCGGTTCTGCTGTCAGTTCTGCATGTCTTCACACTGTCTTGGCTCGAATGAGGCAATTTTCTCAAATAATAATAATAATAATAATAATAATAATAATAAATAGTTTGGTAAAAGTTCCAAATTAATGCCAATTTCCCCACATGCAGTTGATCAGACACAAACTTTCCTACTAACTGACAGTCCGTGTAAAGTAAATCCCTGCTAGAGAATAACTGCTGAAAGCCTGTGAAAACACTGTGAACTATGCAGTACTGAACATGGTTATCATGTTTGTGGATTTCAGGAGCCTGAAATTCCAGAGCTGCCAACTCTCCCACTCTGGCAGGAGACTCCCACAATTCAGTCTGATCTCCCGCTGTCCTGCCTGTCACGTATCCCTCCGGCTCGGTACATACTCTTGCTTCTGAGAACTCCATTTCCCAGAGTGCCTTGGGTGACAATGTGACTCCACCTACGGCAGCCTATCCCAGATCCTCCTTACCTGGTTACTGATTGTATCCACCTGTTGCATGGTGTCTATAAACTGCTTGGTTTGATTGTATGGGTGAAGTAGCGCCTCTGTTTTTGCGGTACTGAATGAGCCCTAGCTTTCCGCACTTTCTATCGTTTGGTTTTTGACTTTTGACTTCGTCTCTTCGCCATATTGGTTGTTTCTGCCGTGTTACTGACCTTTTGCTTGTTTCCGGCTACGCCTTTGGATTGTGTTCTGCCAATAAACATTTTAAGCCTCATCTGCTCGCGTCCGACCTTGGCCCGGACCAAACTTTTTTTTTACAGTTCTGTGATCTGTACCTGGAATTCTGAAATTTCAGATCTCTGACTAGGAATTTTATAATGGAACACTCCCCAAAGTTGGAATTCCAGTTTGGAAACTGAAGCAACTGGGGAACGGAGATCCATCCACAGAGCAAGTCAAACTGTTAGAACACTGGCCCTCTCAAACAGTGTGTGCTACAGCTAGGCTAATGCTGCTATCGCCTTTGCAGTATTCTGAGTACCCAAGCCTACCCAACTCGAAGAGCATGGGAGGTAAGCTCTCTGGGTGATGTTAGCAGGAACTTCGGCTAGCTATGGTTACGCTAGCTATGTCTTCCTAGCATGCACAGGAGAAAAAATGACCATCCTGTTGCAGGGGTGTGAGGTTGATCCTCGGGTAGGTCAGTCTCCTCTGCCGCTCCTCCAAAGCTCTGCACAGGCTTCTCCGAAGGATGGTCCAGCTCAATGTTTAGGTCTCAAATGCAAAATCAATACATTGATAAAGACATACTGACAACAGTAGATCATTCACTCACATCCTCAGAAGACACGTCCTTCACCAAGCTTGGACTGAGTTCTCTTCAGAAGAATGCTCTTTCAGTCTCTTTCTGAAGCCTGAAGCTGTAATGACCCACATTACAGTGTTCTCTACGGGTCTTTGTAGAGGTCTCCACAGAGGTCTTCACAGTGGTCTCCACAGAGGTCTTCACAGTGGTCTCCACAGAGGTCTGTACAGAGGGTCTTTGNGTACAGAGGGTCTTTGTAGAGGTCTCCACAGTGGTCTCCACCGAGGTCTTCACAGTGTCTCCACAGAGGTCTGTACAGAGGGTCTTTGTAGAGGTCTCCACAGTGGTCTCCACTGAGATCTTCAGAGTGGTCTCCACAGAGGTCTGTACAGAGGGTCTTTGTAGAGGTCTTCACAGTGGTCTCCACCGAGGTCTTCACAGTGGCCTCCACAGAGGTCTATACAGAGGGTCTTGGTAGAGGTCTCCACAGACGTCTCCAAATTCCCAAAACATACATAGTTTAAGTTTGTAGAATGACATGAGTGGAAGCTGAAACACACATGACCTTTTTGTATATCTGACATGCAGCCTGTTGGGCTTCATTAGCCTGTAAGTTCATAGCCTTGGGAATTGTGGGAATCACTGGAGCTTTCATCCACTAAGAAAAGTAGCTCATCCCAGAATTAGACTGGAGTTTTATTTAGCTGCCAGGTGCGTTTCATTGATTAGTCCTAGTTTTAGGACCGCTCTACCTCTTTAGCCAGCCTGAATCTGTCTGTCGGCGAGGAGGGCTTCAGCATTTGACAAGAATCCAGACTGACTACAGGCCCTCACAAGCGTACTGCACTACTGCTACTACGTCTGGAATCAGCGGATTACACAACACAGCTCTCTAAAGAACCTGGTCTGAAGAGCTCTGTGGTGTGAAGGCTGTTTCAAAGATTTAAAGACCTTCCACATAATGTGAACCAATTTTAAGGGTTCTTCCTGGAACCTTTACATTATTCAGAGGTTCTTTAAACTGTAAAAAGGCACTTCACCCTCACACATCACATGTACAAAACGGCTCTCTAAGGAACCATCCGCTGGGAGGTGGCTATTCTGTGGCATTATAACCCGCTCTTTGTTTTAGTAGTGTCTACATCTAAAACGATTTCAACATGATGTGAGCGCTCCAGAACCTCCCGGAAGCTCCAACAACCTCCTAAATCTCCCTCTCTGCCACTCATCTTCTAAACCGCTTTATCCTGGGTAAGTGGGCGGTGCTGGATCCGGGCCGGCCGCCAGTCCATCACAGGGCAGATACACACTCTCACACCTAGGGGGCAATTTAGCATCTCCAGTTCACCTGACTGCATATCTTCGGACTGTAGGAGGAAACCTGAGCACCCATGAGAAACAGACACAAGGGGAACATGCAAACTCCACACAGAAAGGATCCCTGGTTGCTCCAGCTGGGAATCGAACCCAGGCGACAGAGCTACACACAAGTGTGTCCACTCTTTACCTCTATTACAGCCTCCACTCCTCTCAGGAGACTCACTTTCAGCTTCTCAAAGAAACCTGCAGCCACACATCCAGAGCTCAGCCTTAGAAGCAGGTTTAGCATTTTCTGTTCCTAGATGGAGGACAGTGGCTGGTGATGACCTGACGGTGGAGCAGCACGGCAACCTGGCAATGGTGGCTGTGATCCTCCAGAGATGCTTGAAGGATGAAGGATGAATTGCCGAGGCCGAGAGTTGGGGTTTCAGCAGACACCTAGCACATAGAATTACTCCTGGCATTGTCATATGGCACTGACACTCTATTCAAATGACCATAAGCACAGAACACTGAAGGAGAACAGTTTCCATTAGCTAGAACCAAGCTCTGTCCAACAAGTCAAAACAAGCTCTGTACCCTGATTGGTGGGCTCGCTTCATGCATCTTTTGTTTGGACATGTCATGTCTTTTCACATAAGCCAAAAGGAAAGACAGATTTGGCATAATGTAGTGACTAGTGGTCTATAGTGGATATTTTAACGTATCTCTGCCGTTTGGTAGAGATGGCACAATCAGGGTGAGTTCAGTTCAACACCTTCTTCATTGAGATCTAGTGACTGAAGAACATTAAAGGGTTCAACTTTTCTTCATAACTATCTGTTAAATTACGCCTGGTGCTGACAAAGAACCAATTAAACCGATGGCATGACATATAGATACAACAAAAACACAAAAGCTGCTTCTATCAAGCGGTGTTAATGCTGGCAGGCCTTTCAGCTTTGAAGGCTTGTCTCAGAGAAGAAGAGCCTTTGCTTCTGTCTGAACTGCGCTTTCTGTCTGTTTGAAAAGTGATCCAGTCACTCTGAAGGAATTTTCATCCTTGCCCACTGCCGGCAGCCATATGCACGAAACGGCTTGAACAGAATGACAGTCCTGCCAGACGGAAATCTCGAGCCAATAAAAAAAAAAAAAGCCAGCTCACAAATTCCAGAGCCTCTGATGCGTATGAACCCTGACACTGCATCTTTCCAAATTAGCAATTAGAAAGTGCTGTCAGTGTCAAACCCAAGTCCAAAAGCTGCAATGCGGTCCAGCACTCTGCTGTTTTGCCATGCCTGATTCGATTCGTCAGCTCATTATTATTACACCTTATAGAAGTTTGGGCAGGTCTGTTGGAGCCAACAAGCAATGATCTATGCTGCAATGAAAAGTGCCAGGCACTGAATTAGCATCTACAGTGTTGAAATGATCCTTCCATGGGTCACTTACAAACGCACTCTCTCGCTGCAACTGCTGAAATCTACCTCAACCGAACGGTATAATGCAGGTGTAATTAACTCAACATACAGTGTTAAGTATTTTGTGTTGTGTTATCAAGTTAACATTCTCATGGTGGCAGATTTAATGTTGCTGTCAATTTTAATGCACCCAGTACAGACAGAGGTACACAGGTACACACACTCTCTTAAGGCAAAGTACGACTTACATTATGGCATTACAGGAGTCACCTTGTGTGTTTAAGGTGGCAGTACCTTCAGGCTCCTGCAGATGGTGCTGCACGAGGATGATGGGGCTATAAATCCCTGCGGGGTGTGAGTGACGGGATCCATAGATTGGGAAGAGGTGGTACAGTGCAGGGAATGTCTCGTTCCATGTGTGGAAAATGGCTCCAGAGCAGATGTTAATGATTGGCTAAAAGGAGTGACTGCATTTGGGCGTGCCAAAGACCATAGTGTGAAGGAAGTAGCTGAATCTGCAGGTGTATGGAAGCGTACGGTCATATGGGTCTACCAGCAGTGGATAAAATCCCAGTCTACAGGGAATTCTCCTCGGAATTGTACCAGGGAAGGCGTCCACCAAATCTGGACCAACTGACCAATTCTGTAATGTGAGAGCATCTGAACATCCAGAAACTTGTCCAGTCCATGTTAAATCCTGAACCGCTGTTATTGGTGCTGGTGGAGGTGTTACACGCTGTTAGGTATCCACCCCCAAATAATGTAATACCACGGTTGTCTCTTTTACGGTTTATTAAGAATACATTCTCTTCTGTAATCTTATCATGCTGCTTATATTCAAAAGCCTGGTCCATATTCTGAATAGATCCAGAGTCAATAAGTAAACATCAGTGGTTTGATCCTAACATGCATGCAGTCAACTGCATAATATACAAGCATTTATATATCAATCAAATATTACAGGTGCCGTTGAGTGTTTGTTTATCTTTGGCAAACCAGAACCCAGCTGGACATGCAGCGAAATATGAAACCAAAAGTCAGAAAACAGTTCCTCCATCTCCCTCTTCAGGAGAAGGTGACGTATGTGCAAAAGGTAAGGTGTCTAATGAAGACCCATTCCAGCGAGGGAGTCTTAACACAAGGTTCGTTCAGTCAAATCAGCCAGCACAGCTAAGTGTGTTACCCAGGCACTGACATCTGTAGTGACCCATTGCTTCAAAGGGGTTGGCAAAAGCTGTTGGTGCTAGCGGAGTGACATCAACTCACTTGAATCACACGTCCACCATTTCGTGTCCAGGCCGAAAGAAACAAAGCGTTCCCTCTTCAAAGCTGTCTGCTCCCTCATGGGACGGGGTTTTGGTTCAGTAGGGATGGTTTAAGACTTCACTCAGGGTCTTTTCAGGACGTCTGGGTCCGGTTTTAAGCAGCTACTCTGAAATGCTACAGTGAACCACCCTGTATTCTTGAATGTGCATAGTATTAGAAAACTGATAATGGGGATGCACTGATGAGGGAATTCAGCACTGGTGGTTTTGACATAGCTGATGGCTATATAACAATTCTGTAGGGTTACAAATGCAGTAAAAGTTTAGCATAGCAACCTAGCATTGCCAAAATCTTCTACTCTTCGATGGTACACTAAATGTCAAATATTGGTTTGAGTTATTGGTTAAAACCAGCCACATGTCCACTGCCAATCAGTAATACACTCATTGTCAAAATAACAGCTGCACAGAGAGCTGCACCCAGAAGGAATCCACCGACAGGAGTGAAACTTGGTGTGTAGGTTTGACGTTGTGAGACATACTAATGATTCGAGTTTCACGTTCAGCTGCACATGTGACGTAAGCAAGGACGGGCCTTATCTCTGTACCTGACTGACCCAACAGCCACGATTACAGACATCCAGCGAGCAGTGGTGTCCTCCATGAGTCATCCTGTTAGTGCAGCACCATTAGCAGACGGCTGCACCACGCAGGACTACATGCACACAGACCGTTACCACGACTGTCCTTAACACCACGTCACCGTCACCAAAGACTGCAATGGTGTCGTGCCAGACTGTCATGGAGTGACTGAGAGTGACAGTGGGTCACTGCAATCCCATAATTCCTTCTGGGTGCTATTTGTTTAAAGTATTTTTTTGATGATGAGTGTAATGACCATCTTCATACACTGTCACACTAATATCAACTAGTCTTAACTTTCTAGTCTTCAGTCCTATTCAGACGCGGTGAGGTGGGGTAATGTAGTTTTACTACCGGACGTCTGTAAAGTTTATGACTGACGTACATCAATAATAACATTTTAGTTTGTAAATTAGCAGCTACAGCTTCATAACACGTATAGCCTACATAGTCTACGCTACACAATGACCGACCTAAAGCTGCCAGAAGGGTCGCGCCTCTGCGGAGGCCTTTGGCTCGTCTTCTGGATTTGAGCGTCGTACGTCGTCCTCTACCTGAGGTTACAGACTTGAACGACCTGAGGTCTCTATGCCATGTACGGCAAAACTAAAAGCCTTCTCAAGCGCCTCTACACCGCGAAAACTCCTTTTCCACAGGATATGATGGAATATTTACCGGTTCGCATGGGATTAATATCACCTGAGGTTATTTTTGTGGCTTATTTTACAGGTAAAGGTAAAAGGCGGAATCTTTACTGACACAGGGGCGCGCAGTCGGTAAAAACGACTGACATGGTGCATTCGGACGGGACTACAATCACTCACGGGACTACAATCACTCATGGGACTACAAACACTCAGAAACACTGGTAATGATTACATTACCCCACCTCCCCACGGAAAACGAATCCTGTCTGTGCACTGTTTACAACTACCGTTAAACATTTGTGACTTGTTTAACTGTGTTTTGACAAAAGGTGGCTAGATTAACCATAGTCTTACAGGATCAGACATGCTCTCGTAATGAGAGTACACGTCTGGTGACAACCAGGCCAGGCCCGTTTAGCACACAGAGCACAATCGGTAACACAGGCAAAGTGAAACTAGTGAAACCCTGTAATTAGGTGCTTTTCTTGTTATCCCAGGGACGTATAGTTTAGTCCCCCTAAAAACCCCCAATCAAGAACTGGGTTCTCCACACAGGTAACCCACAACTGGAGATGAACCAACTTAGCATAACATCCATGGGCTAATGGCTATTGTTGTCTGCCAGACATCGTTTGATGAGCGTGCCATCGCTGCTACATTAAGTTCAACCTTCATGAGATGTTGGACTGGTGGACCATCCTGGCCATGCAGATACAGCAAGTTCCTGTAGGGTTGCTTTCATGTTCCACCTTAAAGTAGTCCCCCATTGCTAGGACGTCCATATTTAGTTGATTAGAATGGACAACACTGGGGGCAGGAGGGCAGCACAGGGCAGGCTGTAGAAAGCAAGTGTGGACATGAAAGCATAGGCATATCCCAGACCCTTCAGGCAACTCCGAAATCCCAGCCGGTGTTCGTTAGGTAACTGTCACTCTGCACATTGCAGATATCTACTCCACATTTTCAACAGGCGGTGTCTCACTGCTGTAAGTCCTTCACTTCTACGACAGTGGCATGAATAGAGTGCAGTGTGGTAAAATGGACTGGCTTAATGTAGCTGATGAAACTGACCATCCTGTTTAAACATGTCTGGACCCGTTATGGTACCTTTCATATCAAACCGGGACATCCCTACCGCTTCTCAGACTGACCCGTCCTCCTTGTCCGAGTCAGGGCTACCAGGTGTGGAGACAGTAAAAATGTCTTGTGCTTTGAGTTTGTCTCTGTACGTTTTAGGTGTGGATGTCCGGACTGGTGGGTCACTCTTTCCGGACAGCAGTCTGAGAATCTGTCCCACCTGTTCCTCCAAAACAGACATCCTTCCGCTGAGAGCCTGGATCTCCCCCCGCAACTCGGTCCTGGCTTCCTGCAGCACTGTCTGGAACGAAAGCTCGTGTCCAGGGTAGAAATCCTGTCCTAGTCCCTCTCCTCCAGGTACGGGACTCTGGGCCTCTTCCACGTGGTCCAGTCTCTGATCACTGTGGGTCAACCCGCTGTCCCATGAGTCTGTTTTGCGGAGAGAGTTCTTTCTAGAACTGCTGACCTCAATGACACCTTCTATCTGAACTTTGACCTCTGGTGAGAGGCGCTCCATTGACACAGCTTTGATTACGTTGTTTCGTCCTTCCTTCCCGCCGCTCTCTGGCGGTGACCCTGGTGGGGCCATGTTGTTTTTCAGCTTCATCCAGCCACGGGCTGTCCCTGCTGGTTTGGCCCGGGCAGCGTTGCTCACCTTCAAGCGGGTTGTGCTTGGTGTCTGGTCACCAGAAGGCTTTAGATCCATGATGTCACGGTTGTTCTGCTTGACCGGGTCACTAGGTTTGGAGAAGGACAAAGAGTTCTGGATGGGTGTGATCTGGGATATAGTGACCACACTGCTACAGCAACCCGTGCTAGCCGTTCCGTTCTGGACCGCGTGGAGCGTGTTCTGGGTGATGGCCGTGTGGGCGTGCTGCAGCTGGGTGTGTTGGAGGTGAGTGTGAAGGAGTTGCTGGCCCTTCCCCAAGTCATGTTGGGATGAGGCCTCCTGGTTGCGGAGCTCCTTCTGCTGCTTGAACTTCTGAAAGAGTTTTCTGACTGGGTGGTCCACGGGGATGGTCAGCGGAACCTCGTTCTTCGCACGCTGACGTTCCTCTTCCTCTTTCTTAACATCACTGATCTTGCGGAAGATTATCTAGAAAAGCAAGACAAGAGAATACAAACATTTACCCACAGACCTGGACAGACATCACCGCTGTGGTAAGGGAAGCGGCACCTGTAGGAAAAGAAAACGGCTTCCATGTAAAGAGCAGGTGCGTTCTAAACCCGAGTTCAATTTCAAGTTAGTCACTAGCAAGTCAGAGTTGAGTTGTGAATCTGTTACACATGAACCTGAGTTGAGTTGTGAGCCAATTACTGGTCAACACAAGTGGGGTTGTGACTCATGGTTGAGTTGTGAGTCAGTTCCGGTTCAATCTGAGTTGACTTATGAAGTAGTTACAGGGGAGTTTGACTTGAGTTGTGAGTTAGTTACTAGTGACTCACAGTTGAGTTGTGAGTCAGTTACAGTTGAACCTGAGTTTACTTGTAAAGCAGTTACTGGCGAGTTTGAGTTGAGTTGTGAGCCAATTACTGGTCAACACAAGTGGGGTTGTGACTCATGGTTGAGTTATGAGTCAGTTCTGGTTCAATCTGAGTTGACTTATGAAGCAGTTACTGGCGAGTTTGAGTTGAGAGCCAATTACTGGTCAATGCAAGTTAAGTTGTGATTTAGTTACTAGTGACTCGCTGCTGAGGTGTGAGTCAGTTACGGTTGAATCTGAGTTGACTTGTGCGGCAGTTACTGGTGAGTTTGAGTTGAGAGCCGATTACTGGTCAACACAAGCTGACTTGTGAGTTAGTTAGGCTACTAGTTGGAAGTCAGTTACGGTTGAATCTGGATTGACTTGCCAGTGAGCTCCTAGCAAGTCTGAGTTGAGCCATGAGACGGTTACTGGTCAGGACGAGTTAATAGACAAGTGAACTGCGAGCCAGTTATTGCTGAGTTTGAATTCAGTCGTGTGTCTCTCACTGGTGAGTTTGTAAGTCACTTATGGGTGAATCCTAGTTGAGTTGCAGGTCAGTTGCAAGTCAGTCTATGAGGTCCCTATGTCAACAAGGTACACATCTGTAATATCTGATCCCCTCAATGATTTAAATAATATCTAGTGGTTCTACGGTCAGAAACTCACTGCTGGTGAAATGTGTAGTGGTGGGCTGATCGATTGTGCAGCAACGGATCTACAGCAACTGATCTTAGGTCGACAATCTGCATGCCTATAAAGTGGACCTAAAAGGTACTTGAGGGTGGAGCTCAGTGAGCGGAAGACAGAAGCTAGGTCTAGAAGCTCTAGGTTCTAGTGACACCGTGAATAAAACACACTATGCTACTTTTACGGTGTTGTGAAGTAGAAGAGCTGTGCATTTTTAATGAATGCCGTGTGTCTGTCCAACTCAGTCAGCGTAGCTGTGCTCTGTAACCAGTCCTTTCTCCGGTAGGAGCCACTTTTGGAGGCTTTGTCTTAAATTATACATCAATTTTCTTCTCCCTCACTACCTCTTGTCCTCCTTTCTGCCTCTCGCAGTCCCCACGCTTCTCCCCCCAGGAGCTGTACTCAGGCTCGGTGGAGAGTAATTAGTGCCTGGATTGTGGGGGGGGGGGTCCAACAAATTGTTCCACTTTAAATATTAATGACGGCCTTTAGCTTCATCACACACACTTCTGAGATGATGAACGCCTCAGTCAGTCGTCAGGAGAAAAAAAGATGGCGCCCACGCGGGGGAGCACATGGTCATAAGAACGCCCAAAATTTTTTGCCTTTACAAAACACAATATATCCAGCGGTCACTGCTCCGTGTCCTGATCTGGTGCTCAAATGGCTCTTAAAGCTTCAAAGTACAAAGACAAACTAACGGCATCAAGCAAAAACACTTGGCTGGTGTGTCATACCTGCGTCTGATTGCTGAAAGACTCTAGAACTCTAGGACTAAAATACTGTTAATAAAAGGAATATAAACATGAATAAGTGGAAAAACGTATATTAGACTGCAGTGGTGTCGTGCCAGACCGTCATGGAGTGACTCAGAACGGCAGCGGGTCATCTTCAGTGACGAGTCCCGCTTTTGTCTTGGTGGAGACGACCAACGAATCCGTGTGTGGTCAGCGCCAAGATGAACGGTTTGTTGTCACGCGTCACACGTCCAGAAGGCCTGGTGTCACTCCACCTCCACCCCTACCGCACCATCTGCAGGAACTGTGTGAGGATATTCAAGCTGCATGGGATGGATTATCACAGGACACCATTAGGAACCTCTACAGCTCCATGCCGAGACGTCTGGAGTGTTGGGTTAGCAAACACGGCGGCCCGACGCCATACTGAGAGACAGACTTCTGTATGTGTAGCTCAATAAATATTGATCATATCAGTCTAAATTTATCATCAGTTATTGATCCTGGTGACCTTTATCTTCCTTGAATAAAGCACCTAACTCTCCAACTGCTTCCCGGGTGCCACAGATAGGTGCTGTCCACAGCTCAGGGCAAGTGCGCTCACTGCCCCCTAGTGTGTGTGTTTACCAGAGTGTGTGAAAGTGGGTGATTCAGTGCACGGATGGGTTAAATACAGCGGTCAAACCAACCAAGATCCAGGTGATGTAGGAGAATCCTGGCTGGGTGACAGTCCAAGTGGGTCTGACCTCTAATAGTAAGAGCTTGTGGGCAGTCATGATGAATTATCCATCAGCTAAAGGCTCTGTGGGCGGTGCTGGTGTTTCTGTTATTTCCTGTTAATGTGTAGTAATGAATACTCATTATAACCACACATCAAACTCCCTTCAGGCTGCTCTCCAGTGATAAATGGTTTATTTATGGCTCGGATTACAGTGTTTTAGGGCTGGTTATGAATGTGGTGGATTTGATTAAACGTTCTCTGTCAGACAGAGAGAGACTCTGTAGATCTGTCTTGCACTAATAGGCGTGATGATAGCGTATACTCTCCACATTTCTTAAATTCAATCGCGTTATCCTCCCTACTGACTGTCCTCCCCCAGCCCGCTTCAGGACAGTCGCTTTATTTGATGTGGAGGAGCTTGTTGGATGAATAATTAAAACTGGTTGGCTCTGTAAACATGTTTGGGATCTCAGGCCTTCGTGGTGTCTCAGTGCAGAGTACACGAAAAGTAAAGAACACAGTCAGCTAATTACAATGCTAAAACTCAGCAAATAACATCAATTTAGGACCTAATTCAAAAGGGCTCTTAACACCAGCACGAGTTATATCTAGCAAACAGCCCAAGAGGACGCAATGCAACCACACATATAATATTACTCAAAAGATACTCACCTGGACAAAAAGCTAGTCACCTGTGACTACCTACTACCATCTAACACCTCCACCAGCACCAATAACAGCTGCCACATCAGTGTGGCATCTTACATCTTACATCAAAGAATTGGTCAGTTGGTCCAGATTTGATGGACGCCTTCCCTGGCACAATTCCGAAGAGAATTCCCCGTAGACTGGGATTTTATCCACTGCTGGTAGACCTGTATGACCGTACGCTTCCATACACCTGCAGATTCAGCTACTTCCTTCACACTATGGTCTTTGACACGCCCAAACGCAGTCACTCCTTTTAGCCTTTTTATTTTGTCAAATAAATAGTTGGACCCAGAAGGAAGTAGCCGACAGGAATGAAACTTGGTAGGTTTGACCTTGTGAGACATGTGAATGATTCGCTCGTGCATCTGACGTAAGCAAGGACGGGTCTTCTCTCTGTACCTGACTGACCCAACAGCCACGATTACAGACATCTTGGACTCCGACTTGGACTTGGAATCCAGCAGTGGTGTCCTCCATGAGTCAACCTGTTAGTGCAGCACCATTGGCAGACGGCTGCACCACGCAGGACTACATGCACACAGACCGTTACCACGACTGTCCTTAACACCACGTCACCGTCACCAAAGACCGCAATGGTGTCGTACCAGACTGTCATGGAGTGACTCAGAACGGCAGCGGGTCATCTTCAGTGACGAGTCCCGCTTTTGTCTTGGTGGAGACGACCAACGAATCCGTGTGTGGAGGCACCGTGGTCAGCACCAAGATGAACGGTTTGTTGTCAC
>CM067478.1:39027711-39086077 GCA_034552555.1 Semaprochilodus insignis
ATATATATGTGTGTGTGTAACTATATTAGTTTTAGCCCTAGGAGTGAGTCTGCGAGTCTGGTTGAGAGGGCATGTGTCTATGTAATCTCTATTACCTGTTTCAATTAGCCTCACCTTACTTGTGTCCGGTTAACCTGCCTACTTGCCAAATTAACCGTTATGCAATTAAACCATTATCTATTGGCAAATCCATCCTGTTTACATGCACCTAATAAACCATACCCCATATACCTGTGCCCAGTTAGCCTCGGCCTATTTAGCAGTGTCCAAAAAACTCACTACCCATTTACCTGCGTTCAACTAATGACCCCTATTTACATGAAACCATTCTTCCCTGCCCTGTTTAACTGGAATCAAATCCCCTTCCATTTCTCATGTCCTTTTAACCCAATATTTCCCTTGTTAAAGTATTATTGACACTGCTGCAGTGGTTTGGACAGCATAGAAACATTACAGTCTTACCTGCCCACATTATTAGCACCACCACAATGATGATTAGCTCTCCTGCCCTCAATTGAGTGGCCTGCCCCACTTCCTCCATCGTGACTTCGTCTGAGAAAATAATGGCAAGGTTGAAGAGTTTATGAGGAGTGCATACTCTTATGTTCAACCAAATGACTGAGTGAATATAGCTGCCAATACATTTTCATGTAAATCACTTTGTGTCAACATCTTTTGACACAACATCTCAACAACTAAGAGTTCCCATACATCGGAAAACTGCAATTTCTCTTTTTTTTTGTCATTTCTTTTTTCATCTCTTAAAAATCAACTTTATTAAGGGTTCTAATGGCAGTGGTTATATAAGCTCAATGGACAAAAAAATGTGTTTTTAAGGTGGTAGTATCTTCAGGCTCCTGCAGATGGCACTGCATGAGAATGTTGGGGCTATAAATCCCTGCGGGGTGTGAGTGACGGGATTGGGAAGAGGCGCTACAGTGCAGTGAATGTCTTGTTCCATGTGTTGAAAACAGCTCCAAAGCAGATGTTAATGATTGGCTAAAAGGAGTGACTGCATTTGGCTGTGCCAAAGACCATAGTGTGAAGGAAGTAGCTGAATCTGCAGGTGTGTGGAAGTGTACGGTTATACGGGTCTACCAGCTGTGGCACAAATCTCAGTCTACAGGAAACTCCTTGGAATTGTGCCATGGAAGTCATCCACCAAATCTGGACCAACTGCACAATTATTTGATTGAGAAGAGTGTCTGAACGTTGATGTGGCCTACATCCAGACACTTGTCCAGTACATGCCAAATTGAATCACAGCTGTTATAGGAGCTGGTGGAGGGATTACACGCTATTAGGTACGTTTCAGCCACAAGTGACTAATTTTTTTGTCTGTTGAGCTTATTTATAGCACCATGAGAAGTTAAAGATCAATTTTAATATATAAACAGTTCAGAAAATGGTTCTTTTTAGGCATCCCCTTCTAAATATGTCACAGTTGCTTCTAAAAACGTCAATTATCATATTCTGCATTGCACCAGTCATTATTGTTATTATTATCATTGTTAGTGTTGTTGTTGTTTTGTGATTTGGCATAATTTATATAATCTCCATGATGGAGAGCCCATTGTATGTTCACCCTCTGCTTAAGTGGTCAGAACCCCCACAGGACCACGAGTGGTGGTGTGTTGAACTGATAAGAGTGGATCCGACACAGCAGTGCTGGTTAATTGCTTTGTTTCCAACAAGGCAAAATACACTGAATAAAAAACCCCAAAAAGGGTTACATGTAGGGATGCAGCGAAACGAAGATTTCAAAAACTGAAGCCGAAAACTGAACAAAACGAAACACTTGGCCAAAGGCCAAATACTGAACATGTTTTTTTACAGTGTTTCATAAATTTGCCATTTTTTTTCATGACAGCATAAATTAAACAGGCTAAATGTGTTTTTGTCTTGTTTTTTAAAGAAAAAAATTATTACTAAACTGAAGATTAAAAATATTTACTGAACACTGAACATTTTAACAGCCTAGCAGACATACCAACACAGCACAATATGACTTAAATATATAAGCAACAAAAATACATTCCAGCCGACATGTCTTCTGCATTCATAGAGAACGCCTCCCTCCACACTGGTGATGATTTTATCACCATGTTGTAAAACTGTGGTTTGTGGTTCTTTACAGAGGAAGCGGGTACGAGAGAGAAAAGGCACTGAGAAGCTGCTGTCTGTCTGCCTCGCTGTAATGACTCTGTTCTGCTCTTTACTCTGTCTGGAGTTACATTTGGCTCGAATGCTTGAAGCTAAATAAAAGCTGGGAAGCGTCAGCATGCTCTGGTGTGACTCGCAGTGGAGAAACAATGCATTAAAGTGGGTATTAGCCTTGAGCAGATGGCACTAGCTCTGAAGTTACGCTCTGGTTCCCTTCTGCATCCGGGAACTAGAAAAAGGTAATGTCATTAAAAACATGTAAACATCACGGTTGCCGAACATTCAGTGCATCCCTAGTTACATATACAGTGCTATAGAAGAACCACTTTTGGTTCCTCTTCAATGAGATGTGTGAGTGTGTTCTCTATAACATTTAAACAATCTCTACAAAATTATGTTAAAAGAAAAGCCCTGATATTTCTATAAGCCTATATATTATATGAAGATTGTTTAAGCCTTTTGAAGGATCTTTGGAATCAAAAGTTGGTCTTCAAAGAACTCATAGACACAGTTTTCCTTTGAGCATAGAACCGTTTTCCTATGAGCTGGTGTTTTGTAAGGCCTGTTGTTCCTACTATGAATTTTGAATGATTGTGAATGTTATCCTCGGTACTACACTGTCTGCTCCAGAAAGAATCTGATGTTCTAAATTGCTTTGGGAGATGCTGCCAGCCTTCAGTGGGTTTTCAAGGATCTCTTAGAGAACCTTTTAAAATTCCAGGTAAGTAGAGACAAGAGGACAATAGCTTTGGGAGGAAACCCACAGAATCCCCAATTAACCCTCCACTGGGCTTGCTAACACACACAATGAAGTGTCCAACAAATGCCAAATATCAGATCAGAGATATTGACTCTGAGAGCGTTTCAGAGAATAGGAGCCAGTCACTGCATGCTAACCAACTGAATCAGCCCTTCTCCAAACAAAAGGTAATTTCCTCCAGATAGCTTTAGAGCTGAGGCAAGAGCACCTCTACAAGGCATCTGTTCTAATGTTATATTAGAACTGGCTTAAGTCTGGGCTTATGATACATTACCAAAGTGCCAAATACCCCCTGGTATTCAGGGATGGGGGTACCGTTCGGGCTGGCTATCCCAGTATTGGCTGACTGCTAACTCACAAAAAGTTTGCAAGTTAGCAGTCCTTCTTTTGGATATGCTCTTTTCTTGCTTGCAGGTCTTTTATTCTCAGGGACCCCACACAATGTTGATTTTGAGACATTCGAGGGTCCAAAGGGTTAAACAGGGGGTTCTAGACCCCCAGGACCCCATGCATTTTGCACCATGTACATTACAAATCAAAAAACAGACAACTGCTCTTTCAATAATATAGTAACAACCTCTACTCTTATAGGAAGGCTTTACACTAGATGTTGGAACATTGCTGTGAGGATTTGATTGCATTCAGCATTCACAAGAGACTTAGTAAGGTCACCAATGTTGGATGATTAGTTCTGCATCAGTCTAACTCCAAAGGTATTGGATGAAGCTCCACGAGAATGGAAGCACTCAGATAATGGAGTGCTCCACAACATGATGTTGGGGGGGTGTATGTTGGGTGGTTGATGCGTGGTACTGGGCATGGTGTGTTCAGTGCGCCAGAGCGTCCTGTTCTATATGCATTGCTTTTCTAGGAAAAGGTTTACATGTCAGTTATAGTATAACTGTGTTTGATGCATGACATCTAGTATAGGTACCTTTAGTCTTAGAGGCCTGTTTCTCTGCTTCTTTTGGCGTTCTGAAGTGCAGCACCTCGCTGGGTGGGCTGGTCCCACGCACACTGATAGACTGCACATGCACAATGTAGTCCGTGTCTGCCTCCAAATCCCATAATGCACAGCTCCGAGTGGTTGTGTTCACCTCCTGTATGAAGCGTAGCATGCGTACGTCCTTCTTCTGTTTGACGGAGAGGATGCAAAGTTACCATGGTTAAATATTTGAATAATAATTTAATATTAATGTAGCATGTTTCATATATGTATGAAATAAAAGTACATGTTGAAATATGTATGAAATATGTATATTAATAATCTTAAGAACATCATAATAAAAGCTTACTTAAATGCATTTAAGTGTGCTTTACAAAATTATGTGTTACATGAGACATACATGCTTTTAAACATACTTTAAAACAAAGGCTAAAGGTATGGTGTACTGAGTGTGTTTATGTTGTAGCTATTAATAAATGCATTCATTTGTATTTTAAATGCTTTTTATGAACAACAGAAGTTGCATGTATAGATTTAAGTATGGAATTAATAGACATAACTGTTACACTTGCAATGTATTATAAATGTACTACACTTCAGTGTTAGTGTGTTATGCTACATGGACTTAACTGGTCTTAAATTAGATTTAAATATCACTGAATACACTTAAACAGTTTACAAAACATATTTAAGAATACACTAAACACATTAAAACACCATGTGTTGCAGTGAAGTTAACTCAAGTAGTTGCTAGGATGTAAACATCAGACCTTAAAATGTTCTAACTTTAATATATAATTATAAATAATATAATTATTTTGATAACAACTAAATATTTTTTTCTAAGTAAATTTTCAGTATATGAAGAAATACATAAAAATTTATTTTGCATGTTTGTCACACTTCCGGGTTTTCCCGGCTCCGCCACTCCTCCGGACTCCACTTCCCAGAGGGCATCATCCGATGACGTCACACCCACATGTCCCCACAGTCTCCCAATCATTCCCGCTCTAGGTCTCCCGAGTACTAGCACAGCTGTCATCAATCACCAGTCTGCATATAAGCCCCCGCCACACACACCCACACTCATTGTGAAGTTTTGCCAAACCCCCGTTTGCAGTCCTGAGGGGTCTTTTCTGCTGTTTATCTACTCTGGTTCTGACCTCCTTTGTTCTTCAACTTCTGATCTCTTCTTTGTTCCCTTTGGCTTTCGATCTTGTGTACTCTCTGGCTTTTCGATCTCCGTTCGTCCTCTGACTATTCTTCCTGTCTCTCCACTATACTCTGGTTGCCTCGCTGACTGTTTGCCCTGGTTCTGACCCTAGCCTGTTTCATGACTTTGATCTCGCCTTCTCCTTTCATGTTCGGTCGTGTTTTGTTGCTGTGTTCTACTGCCCGATTGTTAAATAAAGCCTACTTGACTTACTTGACTTGTTCTTTCACATAATGCTTTATATCATAAAGTTGATTAATAACAACTTTTACTTAAAGTATGTAAGGAGAGCTTACAAGTCTTCAAGCACTTAATGTTACATGCACTTAAAAAAGTGTTACAAATACCAAATACCGAAAAGTATTTGTGGTCATATTGTCCAGTGTTACTGGTCCATATATTTAGTTTTAGCCTGGTTGGATTCTGCTAAATCACTCTTAGTTAAAACAATCAAACAATGAAATCTCTCAGGTTTAAGATGAGCAGGAGGAGCTCAATGCCAGGCTGAGCTGAGCTGTTTAGCTTCAACAGCTGCTCTCAACTTCCTCTCCAAGTATAAAATAAAGTTTTTCAGAGTCTGAAAGAAAAGGAAATTAATTATTAATCTTTGCACATTTTTCAAAAGACGTCTCTTATTGATTTGAATTCAGGCAAAAGAGAAAGAAGACGTGATTCGTTTATTATTTCTGTTAAACTGTACTGTCTACAGAGCCTGTCCTCTCCTGCCGTAGCTTTCTCTCTTCACTTTGTATTTGTTTCTGAAATGGCTGAAAGTCTGTGTGGAACTTTATATCTTATGGCATATGGGTTGGAATGACTGCCAGATGTTCATTGAGCTGTTCTCTATGTCATTTGCATCTCTGTCTCTCTTTCTTTCTCTCTTTCTTTCTTTCTCTCTCTCTCTCTCCCTCTGTCTTTCCATACCTGCTGGGTGATGGCAAATCCAATGACAGGCTCTGCGTCTGGGATGTCCCATGCCACTGCAGCAGAGTTAGCCTTCAGATCCCTTATGGACACATTTACAGGAGGAGATAAACTATCTTCAGGAGAGAGAGAGAGAGAGAGAGAAAGAAAGAAAGACAGAGAGAGAGAGAGAGAGAGAGAGAGAGAGAGAGAGAGAAAGAGAAACAAAATACATCACAACGTACAAATAAACAACACTTTGTGGCTTGATGTCTGACTATGATACCTTAGGTTGCTTAACTGAATCAGGTGCTCTGAAGTCCAGTTAATGGCAGATCACCAGCCACTCAGGAAATATTTCAGATTGGAAATTCAGAGAAAACCAGACTGTAAACAGAAAACGGGCTGTAATGATGACAAAGATGATGATGACAACGAGCATTTGAACGCTTTCTGTTCTCTCAATCTGGAGACGTGTATGTTGTGTTGTCAGCTGTCAGCTGATTTCATGCTTTGATGGTTCCGGGTGATTTCAGCACCTAAGACGACGTGTGTTTCATCTTCTGAGTGTGTGACACGCTGTCGGGTTACAAGAATGCTGCTCAAGAAGAAAGATATTTCAAAACAAAGAGAGAGAGAGACAGAGAGAGTCAGCCGCCTTTGCTGTTGTATTAACCGAAGCCTCCTCTGGGGAAAAACAGTAAATCCAGTCTGAGCAGAGGCTGTAGGTGTGGTGTTGTGTTTTATGCTGACACAGGTTTTGCTCTTTGCTGGAGTAAGAGGCCATATGGGACACATGGTACTAAACACACAACACATACATTATTATCAAATCACCAAAGGAGAAACACTCTTACATCAACCTGGAGGGAGAAAGTGAGAGGAGGTGGGGGTAGAGGGGAGGAGTGAGAGAGAGAGAAAGAGAGATATACAGAGAGAGAGACAGAGAGAAAGAGAGAGACACAGAGAGAGAGAGAGAGAGAGGGAGACAGAGAGAGAGGACGGGAGGGAGGGAGGGAGGGAGGGAGGGAGAGAGAGGCAGACAGACTGACAGAAATAGAGAGAAAGGGAGAGAGAGGGAGGAAGGGAGAGAGGCAGAGAGAGACAGAGAGAGAGAGAGAGAGACAGACAGACAGAGAGAGAGGAAGAGAGGGATGGAGGCAGTAAGTACAGTGCAAAGATTAAAAAACACAAGACACATTACAATGTGCATAAACAGTAAGATGTGCGAAATATGCAAGCAGTAACTATATATGTATGTTAGGGTACTAGAACAGATGTGCAAACAGCATACTTAACCAAGAAGAAGAAGAATGCAAATGGGATAACATTAGTGTTGAACACTGTGCAATTATTAATTCTAATACAATTATTATTTATAATAATAATAATAATAATAATAATCAGGAGTAGTAGTAGTAGTATTGCAAGCAGAGCGAACCACAAAATGGATCACTTTGAGTTTGCAGTGTCCAGTTACTCTCTAAAGATTCAATAGCATTGATAAAGACAGAGCCAGTTACTAACAATGATTACACAATACAACTTAAATAGCTACAAAGCAGAACACTGCATAATATACATTCATTTATGATATATTACAGCTTACAGGATGACTTATTACCTTCCAGATAAAGAGCTTATTAAACTCTGTGTCTCAGACAAACACGCAGTTGATAGTAATTAGCAACATTTTGGCTTCGACCCCAGAGAGCTCATATTTCAACATTGCCTTAGTTCATCTGGGTCAGGAAATACGGGCTAATCTTTGCTGGGACTGAAATACTTTGACAGATTAATATTAACCATGAAAGAAGCTCATGTCATCTGGGTGTTTTACTTGATGTAGACTTACCCAAAGACCGTGCACACACACAAATGCAAAACTAATCATTCAAACACCAATAAGCATGAATAGCAAGGCTGTATTTCTTTATGCAAATTGCTCTGAAATTATGGCACTCTAAACTCCACTGCAGTTCATTGTTAAATTGCTCATAATTGCATTTCTGCTGCAAAGCCAATTCTACGCCCAAATGTTCTCCTCACAGAATGATGGATAAGAGACCTAAATCTAGTTTATGTCAAGTAGTAAACAGTCCAGTTAAAGCGCCATGCTCCGAGCAACCAATTAAACTTCAACAGTGTCACCAATTCATGTTTAATGTACAACCAATTTCCCTTTAATTAAAAGTGCCATCAAGCTACAGAGTGGGAACCATCAAACTCTGTCATTACTAATGTTACTTACGATGGCTGTACAGATTACATAGAAACCTCCTTACAATAGTTTTACAAAACCATCAACACATCAGTGTCACTGTGTCTGCTAACCAGAAATATAAGAGTGGCTCTGTGGTTAGAAACTGACCATTGATAAAGGGCTAGATTAAACTGGATTAAAATAACTCCAGAGTTATAACTGTCAAACTATAAACATGACACACACTGCCGATTCATACTGGATTATAATCACTCCACACTTATNAGATTCATACTGGATTATAATTACTCCACACTTATTACTGTCAAACTGTAAACACGAAACACACACTGCCGATTCATACTGGATTATAATCACTCCACAATTATTACTGTCAAACTGTAAACACAACAAACACTGCAGATTCATTATAGATTATAATCACTCTACAGTTATTACTGTCAAACTATAAACACGACACACTGCAGATTCATACTAGATTGTAATTACTCCACAATTATTACTGTCAAACTATAAACACGACACGCTGCCGATTCATACTGGATTATAATCACTCCACAGTTATTACTGTCACACTACAAACATGACACACTCTGCAGATTCATACTGGATTGTAATTACTCCACAATTATTACTGTCAAACTGTAAACATGACACATGCTGCAGATTCATACTGGATTATAATCACTCCACAGTTATTACTGTCAAACTGTAAACACGACACACGCTGCAGATTCATACTGGATTATGAATCTGCATAATTACTCCACAGTTACTACTGTCAAACTGTAAACATGACAAACACTGCCGATTCATACTGGATTATAATTACTCCACAATTATTACTGTCAAACTGCAAACACGACAAACACTGCAGATTCATACTGGATTATAATTACTCCACAATTATTACTGTCAAACTGTAAACATGACACGCTGCAGATTCATACTGGATTATAATTACTCCACTGTTATTAGTGTCAAACTGTAAACACTACACACACTGCAGATTCATACTGGATTATAATTACTCCACAGTTATTACTGTCAAACTGTAAACATGACACATGCTGCGCATTCATACTGGATTATAATTGCTCCACAGTTATTACTGTCAGACTGTAAACACTACAAAAATTGTAGATTAATAGCAAATTTTAGATCACCTCACAGTTATCACTGTTAGACTATATACACTACAGATTTATACTGCTCCAAGATTATTACAGTCAAACTGTAGAAAGTACACATGCAGCAGATTCATCAAAGAATTTTGAAAATTCCTACATGTGTATTTTTGCCTTTAAGCATGAACAGAGACTCCAGTAAGTCAAAGCTATTGTGAATTGCAGACTTTTTCATCCAATGAGTTCTCTCTCTCCCAATATTCAAGCCTCAGAACGCCTGCATTCTCCTTCTTGTTCTCCACTGACTGTCATGTGGCTGTCAACATTCTCCATAAAGTCCCTGGAAGTTCCAGCACTCACTCATTACTGCTTAATGCCCATGTGCTCCTATCTGTCATACTGTAAGAGCTCTGGCTCTCGGTAGCTGCTGGAATATGTAAGCAACTGTAAAAGTGTTCAGACACTCTAGCAGCCACTTCAGCTTCGGATACTCTTCCATGGCTGTTCTCGAAGCAGATTTGTATGTCTTGTTTACAGCCACTCACGCTAATGCATGGGATATACTTTGTACGGTTTGGCTTGTGTGTAAACTGCTCAAATGGTAATTAATTGTGTGTTGAGCACAGGAATGTAATTGTGATGATCACTGATTACAGTATGTAATGTAAGGTAGTCAACCTCACCATTCAGTATTTGCTTTTCTGTTTGTTTGTTTGCTGCAGGTTGTGTCACTTCTACTTGAGAATATTGTGTACTGCCAACATCATTGTACTGCTCATACTCTGACTGCCTATATCATCAGTATTTGTGTTATGTTATCTTATATTAACTGGTAAAAAAGAACAGTAACTTATATTATTATTATTATCTTATATGAAGGACTTGGTTGAATAAGATATACATACTCTCATAAACCATTGTTGTCGGTAGATCTTTACTAGTTTTATCCAAAAATAAAAATCCCAAAAAGTCTCAAAAATGTATATATGGAAATATATGGAATAATTTATCCAACCAGAAACCAACCTTCTAAATGGTTCCAAACACCACTTTTGGAAGTGTGGTTCTGGAAATTAATTTTACAGCAAAAATTTGACATAAAGATTCATTTCTGTTATATAATATTTGGTGAATGCACAGTAAAAAGTCATTCCATCTTGTGTATGAAGCTTTGATTTTAATACTTCAGTACTTTAGTACTCCTTTCGGCAGGCCTTCTAGTCTGTATCTGTTGGATACAGTATTTCTTATTTCTATTAAAAATCACATAAAATGCAATCAGTATGTAATTAAAGTTCAATTATATTACTATTCAAGGCTGAACTGAGCTGAACCTCCAGATTGTTCCTAAATTACATTTTATAGATGATAATGAGTACAAAATAAAAAATGTACTCAAATTAAATGTTATATTTCTGCTCATGTAGGGCAAAGCTTATTTGAATATTGTATTGTGTAACGATTTTGGCTTTGGCCAAAGCTGATCTCTTGATGAGAGCTCTAAGCTACAATTATGTAGAAAACATGAATATTTGTCACTGTGGGTACATTTGGCAGCTCACCAATTGAAAAAAATGCTTTTTAATCCAAAACATGCAGCTTTAATTAGTAAACAAGGCAAAACAAAACTGATATTTTGAGTTCTGAGGATTGGCTGATTTAGTGGAATCAAGAGCAGTAATTCACTCACAAAGAAGAACATGTAAAAACATTAATATACTTATAATAACACACACAACATATTCAGAGATGAAGGGTTTGTTGCTCATTTCCTGGATGCCTGTTCCCATAGAGGCTGTGCAGCTCTCCCGAGTTCTGTATAGAAGACTCTATATCCTGACTCTTGTATTGTCTTGTATTATCCTGACTGCCAGGTCTCCAGAGTGAGTTCATTTATGAACTGAACAGACTGTGTGTGCATGTGTCAGTCACAGTGCAACAGATGCACACATTATACCAGCAAATATAAACTACTAGTTATAAGCTACTAGTCAAAATACTGATGTTGACACACATGCACACATCAATCCAGAATGAACATGCAGGGCAATTAAATCCTTACACACATGCAAAGCATGACTGACCATCATCCTGCCAAAGTCCCTGCAGTCTTCTCAATAGATGAACAGGCTGTCATATCTACTATCTGCTCATTAACAGTCCCCGCAGCCTGTTGCCTCGTCGTCATTTCTAACGTGCTTAACACTTACCAGCCACGACCAGGGAAACGCTGAACAAGCTCAGAAAAAGCACCACGAGAGTCCCCATCCTTTACACCATCGCAAGACATGAAATCACAGCTGCGCTCGGATGCCTGGCTTTCGTCGTCAGCCTCTCTGAGACACGCAGGCGGTTTTTTCAACACCTTGGACAGCGCAACGAAGAGCAGCGACCGTTTCAGAACCTTGGACAGCGCAATAAAGAGCCGCGGCCGGTTTTCAGCACCTTGGGCAGCGCAATAAAGAGCCGCGGTCGGTTTTCATCACCTTGGACAGCGTCTATGGTTGCTGTCCGCGGTGCTGGTTGTAGATTAGAACCAGGAGAGTAATGGGAGTCCCTTTTCTGCCTGATCTCCAGCGTCCTGCGGTTCTAGATAAAGGGAAAATCAGATTAAAGGTAAAGCAGTTCCAGTGAGGCTACGTACAGTCTCAGCGAGTCCTCGCTTTGTTTTCAGCACCGCAGCAGAGAAACGTGCTGGCGGGACTGGAAGGGGGGGGGGGGCATCTAATTACACACTTTCTCTCTCTCTCTCTTTCTCTCTCTCTTTCTCTCTCTATCCCTCTCTCGCTCTCTCTTTCTTTTCAGCTAAGCAGAATTGTATCACTGTGCCTTTCATTCTCGATGACAAATGCTAAGACTGTATGGTTTTTGTCTGAGTCTGTTTGTTTGTATGAATGAATGAAAGGAGCATTTTGCTGATTGAGGTATTTACTGTCCAGGGTCCCAAACAGCATCTTCATTTCCCCACGTGCTCATATTAGCCACAGGACAATGCTCTGTTGTGAATCTGGGAAACTTGAGACTGTAATTGCACACCCTTTCCCAAATACGGAATACAGTGATTCCTATTAAGCCATAATCAAAATTGTAGCCTCAAGTCAACACTGTAAGACTGACCCCGTCCTGCTAAAGAAAGCTTCTAATGCAAGAAGACGATGAATTAGAGATGTGCTCGAGGGATGGAGAGCCCCAGCAGCGCGAGCCAACTGTCGCAAACAAAACGCATTAACTAATGTGCAGTGTAAATATTAATAGTACTCATATTTAGCGCACTGCGTTTGAGACGGATCACCGCTGATCAGCTCTTTCCGTGTATTCATCCATCGGCGAGCTCATCACACCCTGCTATCAGAAGACCCTCGCGCGCGCTAATCATCAATAAGACCGCTCACGCGTGCTAAGCGGCGGTAACTCACCCACCGCGCATTAGGCGCCAGGCACGCACGCTAATCACGCGCGCGCAATAATCACCCCTAATGCACGTGCACCACTCACCAGAAATTCTAACCGCGCGAGCGAACGGCCGCTAACTTTCCCCACGCTGCATGCTTACCTGTGCTTTTTCACTTCACGCCAACGTGCGCGATTCCGATTTGGAAGATAGTGGCGCGCGCGGTGCTGAGAAGTGCATGTGCGCGCAGGCGAGAACGACAACTGCCTCGGGTGTCACCTTTACTATCAACAGTGTGTGTGTGTGCGTGTGTGTGTGTACGTGCGGGTGCGCGCGCGCGTGCGCGTGTGTACGTGTGTGTTTACCATTTATTTATGAAAACTTAATTATTTTAAGCAGTTTGGTTGGCTTTAGGTTAAAGGAAACAACAGGGTTTGGGTGGGGCCAAAAATGACTGTAGTCAACTAGGGTTAGGGTTAGGGTTAGGGAGAAACAAGAGATGACTAAATTACACATTGAAGAGTGTGGGTCAGTATGGCTGTGAATTAGAGTTTGAGGACCTGCACTGAGTGAGTACATGCAGTTTGGCGGCTGTGGCGCAAATGAAACGGTTGGGTTTGGCAAGATCCAAAAACGAATGGGACTCTATGGGAGGAACGAGGAATGAATAAATGACAAATAGAGGAGTGCAGGTCAATATAGCTGTGGATTAGAGTTTGGGGATCTGCCCTGAATGAGTAGATGCAGTTTGGTGGCTGTGGGACAATGGGAACAGTTGGGTTTGGGAAGGTCCAAAAATGAATGGGGCCCTATGGGAGGAAAGAGGGACGCAAAAAGAAAGACAAACTTATGAGTGTGGGTAAAACCAACACTGAATTCCTGCTCGGGGGTCTGCCCTGACATAATGTATCCAAAATGATGTCTCTTGGTTGAGCGGAAGTCCACTAGATGGGTATGCACTTTTCCATCCTATTCATTCTCTATGGGAAAAAAAATCTGGAAAAATACGTTCCTACAGGGAAACCATGCGTCTGATTCATACATATGAATATACAAGCACTGTATAGAAGCCTAAATTGTGCAGTCAGAATGGACAATCTGGAGTAAGAAAAGTAAGGCTAATAATTGCACAACCATAATAAAAAGAATAAAGTATAATGCAAAGTTATAGAGTGAGCTACAGGGATGTGTGAATATCTATACTTAAGCATACATCTATACATACACAAGTCTGATTATAATACAGAAGCTGATAAAGACAGTTATATAAAGAATATTATAGAATTATAAAGAAAACATATACACTGTTTTAACTGCAATGTACCATAATTTGGTGCAGTCCAGCTCAGAATCCACATTACAGTAATTTGCAGCATTATAACTGTTATATAAGGTGGTAGTAACTTCAGGCTCCTGCAGATGGCGCTGCACGAGGATGATGGGGCTATAAATCCCTGCAGGGTGTGAGTGACGGGATCCATAGATTGTGAAGAGGTGGTACAGTGCAGTGAATGTCTCGTTCCATGTGTGGAAAATGGCTCCAGAGCAGATGTTAATGATTGGCTAAAAGGAGTGACTGCATTTGGGCGCGCCAAAGACCATACTGTGAAGGAAGTAGCTGAATCTGCAGGTGTATGGAAGCATACGGTCATACAGGTCTACCAGCAGTGGCTAAAATCCCAGTCTACAGGGAATTCTCCTCGGAAGTGTGCCAGGGAAGGCATCCAACAAATCTGGACCAGCTGACCAATTCTTTGATGTAAGAGTGTCTAAACACTGATGTGGCTACATCCAGAAACTTGCCCAGTACTTGTCCAAACCCAGTCACAGCTGTTATTGGTGCTGGTGGAGGTTTTACACGCTATTAGGTGTGTTTCATCTATAATAAAGCACGTTTTAATTGTCCTTTTACCAAACACACGCAGTTTCAGTGGAACGTGTAATTTCACAGGGTGACATGCAGCACATTGAACACACATTAAACAATGAATGGATGGCCGTCCAGCAGCTCTATCTATTATGCAGTGTTGTAGTTATTACCTCTCTAATCTGGGAGCTCACCATCTGAGGAGGAAAGGAAATAAAGAAGTCCAGCACTTAGAAAGGATGAATACTGACCCTTAACCGATCATTTATCTGGTCTTAAGTCCTGTTCTTCCATCCCCTCTACGGTGCAGTGACTCTGTCAAAACCATTCGGATGCCTATCCCTTCTCCAGGCATCTGAGTAACACTGCAGTGCCGCCGCAGTTGGTGATAAGTCATGGCGGCCTTCAGTGTGCAGTGAGCAAAAATATCTTTAAAGTCTATAGTAACAAAAGCCAAGAGTTATTGTTAGTAACTATGTACGTAATTACACAGTAATTACATAAGTAATTACATAGTAATTAATGGCACATTTCATTTTCACATGCAAGTTTAAGCCTGCACTTCTGACCTTTTAGTTACTATCTAAAGGTTCAATAAAGCCCATGCAAACAGTGCACATGGCTTCCTCCATTCCTGTGGAGCAATAAGGTCAAAATTTAATAAAGGGATAGATCAATTCGTATTTTGCATGCAGATTGCATGCGTACATCTTCATCTACTTGTTTGTTTACTAGGCAGGACAAAATATCATGTTTCGGGTGGGGATTGCATGACATTGAGCTTAGATTGGGTTCAGGTTTAAAGGGTGAGTTGTCATATAGTATTGTCTATATACACCCACCAGCCTCTTCAACCTCCTTGTATCTGTCCATTCACTGTCTACTCTACCTTGATGGTCCACCTTGTAGATGTACAGTCAGGGACGATAGATCATCTGCTGCTGCACAGTGCAGTTTTGGTCATCCTCTAGTCCTTCATCAGTGGTCACAAGATGCTGCCTACAGGATGCTGCCTATAGGATGCTATAGGACAGTTTTGGTTGGTGGACGATGCTCAGTCTAGTGTGTCTGATCCACTCACACCAGCACAACACACACTAACACACCACCACCACGTCGGTGTCACTGCAGTGCTGAGAATGATCCACCACCTACATAATACCTGCTCGGTGGTGGTCCTGTGGGGGTCCTGACCATTGACGAACAGGGTAATACAGTATACAGAGAAACAGATGGACTACAGTCTGGAACTGTACAACTACAGAGTGTCCTATATGGTCAGTGGGGCTGATAAAATAGACAATGAGTGTAGATACAAGGAGGTGTATCTAATAAAGTGGCAGGTAGGTGTTTATTTATGTATAATATATGTGCACAACAAAGCTTAGCTAACAGCCTAACTGTTCACCCTGAATGGAATCAAAAGAAAGCTTGGCATGAGGGTGGGTTCATGTTGGGTTCAAGTTTCAAATGTAATACTACCTATTAAGCCTTGTCAGGACAGGTAGCAGTGATCGTGAGCTTTGTCCACATTTTCTTTGGCCAACAAGTCCGACTCTCGTCGCATACATGATCATTCAGTCAACAAAAATCCCAGATCACATCAAACACTGATGATGGAAAGCAGTAAATGAGTAAATGAAGTGTGAAATTCCGAGTCTGAATTTCAAGTGGAGGCTCGACCTTGTTACGTAAAGTGGCTGAATAAATAAGAGCACGCCTGCTGGAGCTCTTCCACATGGGCAGTTACATCTGGAGATTGGACATGATGGTTGGAGTTTAGACCTGGTTCACTGAGACAAATAGTGAAGGTTGTTTCATGCACATAGCACACAAACACACAAATACAGTTGTATGCACAAGTTTGGGCACCGTGGATCTAATTTTGTTGACTGAAGGGATAGGAAGTTAACACATCCTCTAACACAATACACAAGTACTCTGTATTTGGCGTGTTTAACATACTGGGAAGAATTCAAATCTAAGAAGTGGCTTGGGCAAAAGAGGCTTGAGCACATTTTTATTTTTCAAGTTAAATTTTTGTGCAAATATGTTGAACTCAGCAAATAACAAAGTGCACTAATTGTACAGAAAATGTCATATTTAAAGCAGCATTACGTGAGAATTGATATTTTTGCCTCTTGGGGTCCCCCTGCAGTTAAACAATGTAATTCACTTTCACACTACTGTCTTAAATGAGCTCACCAGTGTTGGATATCAGTGTTTTGTAAATAAGTTTGTTTTGTATACAAGTGTGTATACGTTTACCATGTGGGGAATAGCTGCATTACAGGACGGAGTCCCTGGGAGAATGGTCATAGGTCAAACACCACCTGAAGGATAGTTGACTATCTGTTAACACTAGATAAGGACACACCCTCTGTGTGCCTTAAGGGGGTGGTGAAACAGGGTATAAAGCCTGTGGGACAAAGGACTGTCTTTGGACTGAGTTGGACTGGATGGGACTGTCCTTGGACAAGAGCTGTGAGTGAACTCCGATCGCCATGAAATAAACTACTCCAACATCCCCAGCATTCGGTCTCCTGACTCTACCTTTCTGTGCAAGCAAGAAAAGAAACAACACCAGACAACAAATAAGTCACCTGTGACTGAAACATAACTAATAGCATGTAATACCTCCAGAAGCTGTGATTGGATTTGGCATGTACTGGACAAGTTTCTGGATATAGGCCACATCAATGTTCAGACACTCTTACATCAGAGAATTGGTCGGTTGGTCCAAATTTGGTGGATGCCTTTCCTGGTGTTTCACTCATTGTTCCATAGATCCCAAGAGGGTTTAAATCTGGGAATTTTGTGGGCCAGTCCAGATGTGTGAATGCTCCTGGATGCTCATCATGCCAATCAGTCACCTCTGCAGCCCTGTGAACATGAGGACTGTCGTTTTGGAATACAGGAATAGGAATGTTAGGTTCCTTGTGAGATAAAAAAAACCTGGCTGTCCAGGAACTCAATGTATGCACCTCAACCAAATAATCCATTTACACATAATCAGCAACCCCAGAACATCACAGAGGGGACTCAACTTTGTTCCGGGGAGCTTACAAACCCATGTTTTGAACCCCTCATGGACAGCTGTACATGTGGCATTAGTTGATGAGCTGAAGGTACAGAGTCCGACTCCCCTTCATGTGTACATATGGGCATATGGATGCTACAGATAACACTTTTAATCTCAGTTGTTCTATACGTAAATAACTGAAATCATGCATGTAATCCACAGCGTCCATATAACTGCATGATGCATGTGAAGGAAGATCAGATTCTGCCAGGAAGTGGGAATTTGGCACAACACCAGACAAAGACAACATTATCATTAGAGAAAGAAACATGTTGACTGACAAGGTAGAGTAATATTACATGACTTTATTACAGGAGGTTCAAACTGAAACAGGATTGAGTTTAGATGACTTTTGGCATCTGAAGAAACTACAAACCTCTATGAGACAGGCATGGCACAGATGAGCCTATAGTCAGTCCTTCATAAATGACATTGGCATTGCTGTCGGATCTCGTTTCCTCTTCCTCGCTTTTTTCCGACAGTGTCTTCTTTAGTCTCTCCACAGCCTCTGCCATGCTGTCCATGGTGGGAATACCAAATTCTTCTTATAGCTAGCCGAAGACCCCTAGTTGTTGGGGTGTTATGAGGTGCAGTGAAAAGGTAATGCAGTTCCCTTGAGAGGTTTCCCTTATGAGTGTCTCCAAATTTACATAGAGTTGTAGGCAATGACAGAGAAGTCACTCTCCCTATTATATCAGTGTACCATCAAAATGATTTTGAAGCTGTTATTTTATGGTCAGTTTGGCAGATTGTGTTGCTTTCAGTTTGTTCCATGCACAGAAGGAGCCCTAGAAAAACAACAAAACATCCAATTTGACCGGGTATGGTCAAACTTATGGTCCCAGCACTGGTCACATAGCAATGGACAATGGACCCAGCAATGGACACATCAATGTTCAGACGCTCTTACATCAAATCAATGCACAGTTGTACCAGATTTGTTCTCCCCTGGCAAAATTCCAAGGAGAATTCCCTGTAGACTGGGATTTTATCCACTGCTGGTAGACCCATATGACCGTACGCTTCCATACACCTGCAGATTCAGCTACTGCCTTCATCACTATGGTCTTTGACACGCCCAAATGCTGTCACTCCTTTTAGCCAATCATTAACATCTGCTTTGGAGCCATTTTCCACACATGGAAAGAGACATTCCTTGTACTGTACCACCTCTTCACAATCTATGGATCCCGTCACTCACACCCCGCAGGGATTTACAGCCCCATCATCTTCATGCAGCGCCATCTGCAGGAGCCTGAAGTTACTACCACTGTAAAAATGTAAGGTGACTCATTTTTTCTGGGGAGCTTATTAACAGATAATGGCCTGATGGATGTCAACAGCTTACATAGTGATGACTTTAGCTGCTCAGCTACTACTGGCTGAGGAATGTGATACTGCTGAGTATGCATTAAAAGAGACCAGAAAGCATCAGTGGTAAGCAGTCTTTAGTAAGTTCTTTGTTGGCTAATGGGAAGAAACTACTCAAGAATTGACCTGTTTTTACTGATGGAATTGCATGTTTGCACGGACAGCTTCTTCAGAACATGGTTTATTGATGCACCTCTTCAAACACAAAGCCAATGAGGTACAAAGCAGAGCTGCATTTCTACTCTATAAATTAAACCATAAGAGCCCAAATCAAAGGAAAATGATGAGGGAACAGTTATAAGATTTTAAAAGATAATCTTATTGTGATAAAGAGGTCACATAGGACAACTTCTATAACTATTTTAAGGTCACCAGTACTGGTAACTTATCAACCATGTCCTAACTTGTATTTCATCATTATGTTCTAGCAATGAGATCAGAATGGGTTCTATGTGATGCAGAACATGTTATCAAAGCATTACAACTGTTAAATGGGTTTATAACAGACCTTATTGATACAAAAGCAAGCTTTTAAATTAGATGTTTTTACTAGATGTGTTAACTAAGCATATCACCATTTCGTAAATGGGGTCACATCTTCACAAGCTGTCATGTGACTGCTCAGTATAATTTACTTATAAGGATGTTCAGTATATGTAACTTAGGGAGTCCATGAACAATGAGTGGCCCAGCCCCCAGTATAAGCCATGTGCACCCAGGTTACTCTCAATAGAGCAGAGGAAGCATGTTCGTAATGATAGAACCCATGGACATGTACCCTTCTGTGGAGCCCACAAAACAAGGTTATCTCCATGTGTTCTAAATTCTAGTTGTGAGGGACTTTCATCACAAAGCAAAGCAATAGTTGCAAATGTTTCAGCAACAATGTTGCATCCTTGATGGAACGCTATGATGTTTAGGCCACAATGGGAATTTGTTTATGGCTGCTACACCAGCGGTGGGAGAGGGCCTTCATCAATTAAATAAGCAGAAACTGGGCCAACAGACCAGAACGTCCACTCCAAAAGAAGCCCATTAGAAGAAAGAAAAACATATCAGCCCACTAGTGCATGGGAACTGGGTTACCTTTTATTATGGGACAACAAAAAAAAGACATCCTCAGTGAAGCTTATTAAGCCAGAGATTGGTAATTAACCATAAAGCACTGACTAGAGTGAATCAAGCATTTACAGAAGACTTTTACTTGTAATCTCACCAGACAAAAAAATGAGTCACCTTACGTGTTGAAGGTGGTAGTAACTTCAGGCTCCTGCAGATGGCGCTGCACAAGGATGATGGGGCTATAAATTCCTGCATGGTGTGAATGAGAAGAGGTGGTACAGTGCAGTGAATGTCTCACTTCACATGTGGAAAATGTCTCCAAAGCAGATGTTAATTATTGGCTAAAAGGAGTGACTGCATTTGGGTGTGTCAAAGACCATAGTGTGAAGGAAGTAGCTGAATATGCAGGTGTATGGAAGCGTACGGTCATACGGGTCTACCAGCAGTGGATAAAATCACAGTCTACAGGGAATTCTCCTCGGAATTGGGCCAGGGAAGGCATCCACCAAATCTCGCCCAACTGCACAATTGTTTGTCCAGTACATGTCAAATCCAATCACAGCTGTTATTGGTGCTGGTGGAGGTATTACACGCTATTAGGTACATTTCAGTCACAGGTGACTCATTTTTTGTCAAGTGAGGTTATTGTATATTGCATATTACAATCTTGTGCACAGCCCTTACTTAAGTACTAGCTCTAGTTCCATCATAATAGTAGATGGTCAATCAGTCATTGGCTCTCAACAAAGACAAACCTTTTATTCTAAAGTGAAGATCTCAAGTGAATATGTACTAAGGAAGTGTTATCCTTTCAACCTATAAGTTCTATTTAGGCTTGAGGTCTGCATGTACTATGCCCACAAACAGTGCCTGACTAGTTGCACTGCATATTATAAGATGGTCTAAGCACAGTTGAATGCATGTAAACAAATGATGTGCAAAAGCTTATGATGTATAATACATAAGAAAGCATTAATATACATACAAACTACACATACTAAATATAGGAGATATTTTAAATATACACAAAATACAGAATATACAGAGACCGGAGGGTCCTATGTAGAGATTCTCTGACATGTACAACATATTCACAGTATATACAATATATACACAGATAATCTGAGAGAAAGGAAATGTATATACGTGTGTCTGTTCTTTAAAGTGACTCAGTGATATTGTCCATAGCAGTGATGTGATGTATTAATAAATTAATAATACACTGCTCAAAAAAAATTAAGGAACACTTTTTAATCAGAGTATAGCATCAACTCAGTTCAAATTCTGGGATATTGATCTGGTCAGTTAAGTAGTAGGGGGTTGTTAATCAGTTTCAGCTGCTTTGGTGTTAATGAAATTAACAACAGGTGCACTAGAGGAGCAACAATGAGACACCCCCCCAAAACAGGAATGTTTTAAAAGGTGGAGGACATTTTGTCCCTCCTCATCTTTTCCGACTGATTTTTCATTAGTTTTGCAGTTGGCTTGGGTCAGCGTCACTATTAGTATGGTACCTGGACCCTACAGAGGTTGCACAGGTAGTCCAACTCCTGAAGGATGGCACATCAATACGTGCCATTGCCAGAAGGTTTGCTGTGTCTCCCAGCACAGTCTTAAGGGTATGGTAGAGATTCCAGGAGACAGGGGGTTACTCTAGGAGAGCTGGACAAGGCCATAGAAGGTCCTTAACCCCTCAGCAGGACCGGTATCTGCTCCTTTGTGCACAGAGGAACAGGATGAGCACTGCCAGAGCCCTACAAAAGGAACTCCAGCAGGCCACTGCTGTGAATGTGTCTGATCAAACAATCAGAAACAGGCTTCATGAGGGTGCCCTGAGGGCCCAACGTCCTGTAGTGGGCCCTGTGCTCACTGCCAAGCACCGTAGAGCTCGATTGGCATTTACCATAGAACACTGGAATTGGCAGATCTGCCATTGGCGCCCTGTGCTTTACACAGATGAGAGCAGGTTTCACCTGAGCACATGTGACAGACGTGACAGGGTCTGGAGACACCGTTATGCCGCCTGCAACATCATTCAGCATGACCAGTTCGGTGGTGTGTCAGTGATGGTCTGGGGAGGCATATCCCTGGAAGGACGCACAGACCTCTACAGGCTAGACAACGACACCCTGACTGCTATTAGGCATCGGGATGAAATCCTTGGACCCACTGTCAGACCTTACGCTGGTGCAGTGGGTCCTGGGTTCCTCCTGGTGCACGACAATGCCCGACTTCATGTGCCGAGAGTGTGCAGGCAGTTCTTGGAGGATGAAGGAATTGATACCATTGACTGGCCCCCCCGCTCGCCTGACCTAAATCCAATAGAACACCTCTGGGACATTATGTGCGGGAGCTCAGTGATGCCCTGGTCCAGATCTGGGAGGAAATCCCCCAGGACACCGTCCATCGTTTCGTTAGGAGCATGCCCCGACGTTGTCAGGCATCTATACAAGCATGTGGAGGCCATACAAACTACTGAGTACCATTTTGAGTTACTAAAATGGAATGTTGGTTAAGTGGACTCGCCTGCTGCATCATTTTTTCACATTGATTTTCATGGTGTATTTGAATTCAACCCTCTGTAGGGTGACCATTTTAATTTCCATCAAACAATTTGGCATCCTTTTGTTCCTAACACATTACCCGGTCCATATAAGGAAAGATATTCTGCATGATTTTTTTCCCCATTTAGATCTGATGTGTTTTCAAAGTGTTCCTTCAATTTTTTTGAGCAGTGTATATAATAGTAATACTAAAGTGTCAGAGTGCAGTGGTGTTGGTGAAAGGCTCACAGCTTGTTCAGGAACCCGATAGCCTATGGGTAAAAACTGTTTGTTAGCCAGTTTTTCTGGCCTGGATTCTGTGGTACCTCCTGCCTGATGGCAGTAAGGTGAACAGGCCGTGGGTGGCTACTGTCCAACCAGATCTTATGGATGTTCCTCAGAGTGGTAGATGTCAATGAACACTCAGAATTGTAGCTGTAATGGTGACTTTTCATTGGATGGGCAGATGATTCCTTTGAGTGGGTAAGCCTTATCTCAGCCCACCTCTAGACACACCCCTGGGAGTGGATAACTTTCTAAATTTGTACATTTAGTACAGCAGCCTAAAGGTTATGTTCTATTTACTTCCTGTCCTCACCCTTTATTTCACAATGACAGCGTCTAAATGGGTTACAGTAGTGTCAGCCCTTTTTCAGACACCACATCTCTGCGTTCATAACAGATCTGGGCCGCGGTCCTGTTCTGCTTTCTCCAAAGCTCCCAGTGTGTGTTTTGGGTTTGGCCTAAGAAGATGGGTCCAGCTGAGTGCTGCACTAAGGATAATCCAGACTGGAACAATCTTATTACTGAGTGCTGAATGAGGAGTTCATGTGGTATCAGGCTGCTTTTCACTCTTAAGGTGTGTGAAATATGTCCGTGAAGCTTCTCACTGAAGAATGAAAAGGAGATGCTATGAGAAGGAGTTACATGCTTATCCATTATATAGATGCATGCATGAGTATAGAGAGTGGTGTTTGTCTATATACCCTGTCTAGTTCCTATATGTACTGTGAATTAGTCTACTTAGGGGTCTACCCGTTGCTAACAAAGGTGACCAATAGGGTGCACGTAGCTTGTGTTCTGACCATAGAAGGGAATGACCAACAGAATGGGAGGTCAGCATGCCCAGTGCCAAACCTTGGCTATAGGATATAAATGAATCCCGTCACTCACACCCCACAGGTATTTATAGCCCCATCAGCCTCATGCAGCACCACCTGCAGGAGGCTGAAGTTACCACCACCTTTAACACTGAAGCTTGTTTACAGACCAGGGGTGTTGAACCTTATCTGCAAAGGGCCAGTGCTGCTGCAGGTTTTCACCTGATTCTGCCTGATTAATCAACTGCTCAGCTGATCATGTGATCTCCTGCTTTGTTGGAATGAAAACTTGTAGCCACGCTGACCCTTTGCAGATGAGATTGGACACCCCAGTACAGACACTGCTTATTATATAAGCATGTTTTTCATGCTGGTAGTAACCAAAAAGGTTGATTTAGAGGAAGACAATAGCACATGTAAATATTTTTGATGATGAATCATTCTAAAGGCCAGCCATGTGGCTTATTTGGGCTTACAGAGTTTAAATAGGTGCTTTTAACAATGGTTTAGAAAAGAAATCGGTCTGAATCAGGAAAGACTCTTAGATAAACATTCATCTGAGAGTTGAAGATTATTATACCTGAAAGTTTAGCACAAAGTTGCCTTATAATAATGAAACTGTAACAAGTAAAACACCAAATAAATACAGTACATATAATCAGAATGCACAGTGAAACCAAGTGCATTTGCTGCTGCTCTGTGCTGATCTGTCCTGTGCTCTCAGACGCAGTGCTGTAACTTTATGCTCTTTTTATCCAGTTATGTAAAAGAATACGTAATGCACTTCTGATGTATGTGTGAGCATGTAGGTTCAGGGAGGTCACTCCAGGCCCAAAACTGCAGCATCATCAGGTTCATCCTGTCCCAAACAAAGTTAACTCTGTTTGGATCTAGGGTTAGGGTTAGGGTTAGAGTCAGTGTTGTGTGACAGAGTGCTTTTGACATGTGTGTGTGTGTACATGTGGGTGTGGGTGTGTGTGTATGTGTGTGGAAGAGAGAAAGAGAGAGAGAAAAAGGTGTGGAGACATCTGGCAGATTTGACCTTACACCTGTCAGCAATGGTAAAATGCGTTGTGGTTGTAAAAGCAGACCAAGGTTATACTTTATTTATCTACTCCACTGACCCTTTATATACCCCACCCGTGCCGACACACACACACACACACACAGAAACAGAGGAGATTAATCAAGAGAGTAGCTCCCAAAGAATATAACTTATTAGTCCTTTCATTTGTCCTCTCTTGCCTGTTTTGTTTCTGCAGTAGCTTCATCTGAACTTTATGCTCTCTGTATATGGTGAAATTGTTCACTTTACTTGGTGAAAGTTTACATAGAGAAACGGTATATGGTGGAACTTCACATGGTGAAACTTTACATGGTCAAACATTACACAGTGGAACATTATATGGTAAGATTTTACATGGTAAGACTTTACATAGTGTAAATAAATGATGAAACATTACATGATAAAACTTTACGTGGCAAAACTTTTCATGGTGAAACTTTAGATGATGAAACATTAAATGGTGAAACATGATAAAACTTTACATGGTGAAATGTTACATCGAGAAACATTAAATGGTGAAAGTTTACATAGTGATTGGTCAGAAGCTGTTCTGGCTGCATATAAGAGTTTGTCTTAAAATGTGTGCCAGCTTTTCTGAACTGTGGTGTTCTGGCCTGCTTCTGCATTAGCTGCAGCCAGAGAGGACTTGACAGCTATACTTTAACATTCCTTTATCTCTAATTGGAAGCCACATAGCACAGCATGCTGCTGTCCAGCAGAGCTGTAAGTGTAATTTCAGGGTTTAGAAAGCTGATAATGCTGAGAGTCAGAACAGCAAGGCCAGTAATAATGCCTTTTCCCATCAGGAGAGGGAAGTTATTTTTTTTTCTTCTGTATAGTTACCATACTGGACATACAACACAAAGCTCATGATGATATACACTCATCATATACACTCTTCAAGAACAAATTGAACAAATAGCTGCACCCAGAAGGAATCAACTGACAGGAATGAAACTTTGTCGGTAGGTTTGACATCATAACACATGCAAGTCATCCTGCTAGTGCAGCACCATTGGCAGATGGCTGCATGACGCAGGACTACACACAGACCATTACGACGGCTGTCCTTAACACCACATCAACATCACCAAAGACTGCAATGGAGTCGTGCCAGACTGTCATGGAGTGACTCAGAACGGCAGCGGGTCATCTTGTCTTGGTGGAGACGACCAACAAATCCGTGTGTGGAGGCACCGTGGTCAGCACCAAGACAAACGGTTTGTTGTCACGCATCACACATCCAGAAGGCCTGGTGTCACTCCACCTCCACCCCTACCGCACCATCTGCAGGAACTGTGTGAGGATATTCAAGCTGCATGGGATGGATTATCACAGGACACCATTAGGAACCTCTACAGCTCCATGCCGAGACGTCTGGCATGTTGGGTTAGCAAACACGGCGGCCCGACGCCATACTGAGAGACACTACTTCTGTATGTGTAGCTCAATAAATATTGATCATATCAGTCTAAATTTTTCCTGGGCCCTCACAACTCCTCCTGTGCAACAGTGGTGCTCCACCTGGCTGCCACCTACTTTCTCCACTCCCATTGCGCCATGGATAGGAACCCCTGACTGACCTGAGCCGTTTGATGTGGCTCTCGGTGCACATCTGGTTGCAGTAGGGATATCAGCGAGCTCAATGAGCCATTCACACTGTGTATGTAAAACACATGCATGACCCCACATAGGTTGTTCTATACAAACAAATCAGTGTATGTGGGAATGTGCAAAGTATGGTTGTGGATAACTATGGTTGTCTATTTCTCGTCTGGAATGTCAGCATCAGTCTGGAATGTCAGTGCCATTGAGAGATCTTTCTGCCCTCACCCGTTCTGTGAGTTATGAATATTCATAAGCTGACACAGCTGGCTGTCATGACAGGACACCTGGTTGGACACAACAACCAGAAGGTGGGTGTTGCGTCTGTGTGTGTGTCCTTGTCTCCAGATGATGTGGCAGGTGTGTGTGGGTGGGAAGTCTGTCTATGTGAGAAAGACTAAGACAGGGAGAGCGAGTGAGCTCTATCAACCTTTCACAGCTTGCTTCAGTGAATCAATGATCAGAGGACGTAGAATGGGCTGAAGTCATTGATAAAGTCCTTAAGTTTGATGACACACAGACAGCACAAGGACAGGCAAAGAGGAAACAATATACCACAGAAAAAAGGACAGAAAGAATGAAAGAGTGAGGGGAAGGTGACGAGGGAAAGCTTGGAAACTGGTCACATCCCAGTTTTACAGTGGGATGCTTAGAATTTGATCCCATATCTTATCTTAGATGTGTGTGTGTTCTAAGTATATATGTACTGTAAATATATATATGTATGTATATATAGCATAGTCTCTATTTAGCTGATACAGCACCGTACTGCCATTTGCACTAATATTGCATAATGTACATGCGTTCTGCTTCTATGCCTTTCTAACTTGCATTAGATACAAATGCACTCAGATTGTATAGTACGTAATTTGTAAGCTCATCAGACAAAAAATTAGTCACCTTGCGTGGTAGTAACTTCAGGCTCTTGACGATGGCGCTGCAAGAGGATGATGGGGCTATAAACCCCTGCAGGGTGTGAGTGACAGCATCCATAGATTTGGAAGAGGTGGTACAGTGCAGTGAATGTCTCGTTCCATGTGGGGTAAATCTGCAGGTGTATGGAAGCGTACGGTCATACGAGTCTACCAGCAGTGGAACTCCTCGGAATTGTGGTGCCAGGGAAGGGATCCACCAAATCTGGACCAACTGAGCAATTCTTTGATGCAGTTTTGCATGTCTGAACATTGATGTGGCTACATCCATAAACCTGTCCAGTCCATGCCAAATCTAATCACAGTGACGTCTATGTAGGGTGTAGCAGAAATATCTACTGAAGTTAGCATGCTATCCACCTAGCCCCGGCCCGTCCTGTCTCGTCATACCACTTTGTACCTGAAAAGGTGAGTCACTGTAGCACTGTAGGAGTGGAATCAGTCCAACATGAGAGGATGAAGAAGTAGCTCTGCTGCCCCGACGGCGTATTCTAATCTCTTATCAGTCATGTTGAAGGTGCTGCTCCCGGTTAGATCATTTAAGGGCATCTTGCTTCTTTAAGGTTTCTCAGGTAGCTGTAGCGAAGGCAGTGAATAGTCAGTTGGACATTTGAGAGCACAGGAACTGCAATAAATATGTTTAACTTTAGGTTCAACACTTTGGTGCATTAAAAAGTGTTACTGGAAAGTGGCAGCATTAGTTTTGGATGGATCCCTGACCGATAAGGGCTTGTGGAACTTCACATTCCAAAACCAAGAGTGTTAATACAGGGATGCTCCTCCTACTCACACGTATAACAGCTATTAGAGCTATAAGAGCCTCTACTCATTAAACTCTTCAGACGACTGGTTCCTATCGGCATCACTGAGGACAATTCTGTATTTCTAGAACTGAGCAAACCAGATCAAAACAACTTCAATGACTTTATTTACATATTGGCAGTTGAACTTTGAAATTCAACTCCCTGTATTTGATTGTCTTTACCACAACAAGGAAAAAGTCCTAAGACGGGAGTCCCTGTAACAAGCTAAACACACACACACACACACACACACACACACACACAATAAGGTGGTGACTCTGCTCATGGTCTGTTGCTTTCTCTCTTCAGCACTCATAAACTCCACACAGTCCGGAGACTAACAGCTTTTCCTTATCACTGCCCAGCCAGGCCTGACCATACACAGCTTTAAGAGCTTTACTATGAGGCAGTCCTTCACATGTACAGCCCTGATTCATTCAGGACGGAAAGCTGGAGACAGAGAGAGTGCATTAACAAACGAGCGATGGAAGTGCAAGTGAGCACTTCTCCCATTTCTGAGCAGAATTAAATGCCCACAGTTTTCCCCTTTATACAGTCCACATGCTTTGCACTGGAGCATCATATCTACTGTACACTTTGGTACAGTGCAAAACACGTCTTGGCGGACAGACTATATTTAGACTATGTGATATATTTAGACTGTGAGGGACTGGCAGCCTGTCCGGGGTGTTTCCTGCCTTCCGCCCAGTGAGCGCTGGGAGAGGCTCCAGCACCCCCCAAACAACCCAGAAGGAACAGCTGCTTAGAAGATGAATGAATGAATGAATGTACTGATATTACTTATCTTACAAGTATATCAGTATATTGATGAAGATGAATGAATGAATATACTTTTTCTTCTTCTTCTACTTCTTCTTCTTGTTCTTGTTCTTCTTCCTCTTGTTCTGCTTCTTATTCTTCTGCTTCTTCTTCTTCCTCTCCTCCTTCTTGTTCTTCTTCGTCTTCTTTTTCTTCTCCTTCTGCTCATTAGAGGTGTTTAGAGGCTGAAGTGCAGAAGCTGTGCTTTTACTGAAAGTGTATATGTACCTCCATCTTCCTCAGCTGCTCCTCCTCCAGGATGAAATATTCATCATGGTGAACATTGCCGGAGTGGCTGTCATTGCTTTGAGATATTATTTGAATCCAAGCAAGATGAGTGAACACACACACACACAGACATGCAATTTTGTCACTCACACACACACACACACACACACACACACACACAATCACACACGCACACGCACACACACACACACACACACACACACACACACACACACACACACACACACATACATATATATACACAGCTCTTGGAAAATTGTAAGAGCCCACCTGAAAGAGATCAGTTCATCTAGTTGTACAGTTTCTGGGTTTGTGTTGGACCAAAATGAGCGGTTCTGTTTTATTCTCTACACTACTGGAAACGCGTCTCCCAAATTCCAGATCAAATATTGTATTAGATCTGTTTATTTAGAAAATCACTAATGACCCTCCAGAAGCCTGTTTTTAGAACCATGCTCGCTGTGCATTTCACCCCAGACTCCGCTCGCCAGTCTCTCTGTAGGTCACTTGAGGTCAAATAAACTAAAAACTTGAACTTGAACTTCTTCTTCCTCCTCTTCCTCTTCTGCTTCTGCTTCTTCTTCTTCTTCTTCCTGTTCTGCTTCTTCTTCTTCTTCCTGTTCTGCTTCTTCTTCTTCTTCCTCCTCTTCTTCTTCTACTTCTTCTTCCTCTTCCTTTTCTTCTTCTTCTTCCTCTTCTTCTTCTTCTTCTTCCACTTCCTCTTCTTCTTCTTCTTCTTCTTCTTCTTCTTCCTGTACCTCTTCTTCTTCCTCTTCTTCTTCCTCTTCCTCTTCCTCTTCTTCCTCTTCTTCTTCTCACAGAAGATGGTGTTGGATGTGCAGCCAGACACACATCCCACATCATCTTCAAGTTTGCCGATGACACCACCATCCTAGGCCTCATCACAGATGGAGACGAGACTGCCAACAGAGACGAGGTCAGCGCCCTGTCAGAGTGGTGCTACCACAACAATCTCTGTCTCAACACGAACAAAGCAAAGGAGATGATCGTGGACTACAGGAAGCTGCAGAGGGGTGGTCACTCTCCCCTGTACATCAATGGAGCTGAAGTGGAGACAGTCAGCAGTGTTAGGTTCCTCGGTGTACACCTCACCGATGACTTCACCTGGTCACTCCACACCAACAAAGTAGTGAGATCTACCCATCAGCGCCTCTTCTTCCTGCGGAGGCTCAGGAAGTTTGGTCTGCCTCCTGACATCCTCACCAACTTCTACAGATGCACCATAGAGAGCATCCTCACGGCCCGCATCACTGTCTGGTATGGCAGCTGTACTGCCTACGACCGCAAGGCCCTGAAGAGAGTGGTGAGGACAGCGGAATCCATCACAGGCAGCAAACTTCCAGACTTGCAGGACATCTACCAGTCCCGCTGCCTGAGGAAAATCCAAAAGATCCGGTTGGATTGTAGCCACCCAGCACACGGCCTGTTCACCTTACTGCCATCAGGCAGGAGGTACCATGCATCCATGCCAGAACAAACCGGCTAATGACCAGTTTTTACCCACTGGCCATCAGGTTCCTGAACAAGCTGTGAGCCTTTCACCAATACCATCAATACCACCAATACCTCCAATACACCAATACCACTGCGCTCTTAATATATCACCACTACGGACAAAATCACGAGTCACTTTAAACAACAGACAGATACACAAACATTCCCTTTAAATGGCCTCCCCCTCACTAGGTGTTTGTGGAGCATTAACCATTGTCCTGTTTTTGTTTTTGTTTTTTTTGCCACTGGCTGTTCTTGTAGTGATCCTCAGTTCCAGAGTTCCTTGAGTAATCCCTGTGTTTTGTTACCTTTCAGAATATTCCCCCAGCTCCTGACTCTTGAATCCTTCAGCCCCTCTTGCCCTTTGTTTTTTTTTGTGGTTTGTATTTTTTTGTTTGGACATTTCTTGGTCTTTGGTGGTTCTTTTTTATGACATTTGAATATTTTCTGGGCTTTTGAATTTTTGAGACTTTTGCTTTGTTTTTTGAGAACTTCTGGGCGTTATATCTTTTGGACCCTTTTGTGTTTTTTCATTTCTGCAGTTTTTGTGTTTTTTGAATAAAATTCCTACCTGTAATGGATCCTCTCACTGTGTCTGTGCAGCCCTCATTACACCCCTCCTGTCTTTGTATATTCTGTGTTTTGTGTATAATTTGTGTTAATTTTGAATTTATTTAATATATCTCTTTACATCTCTTTATTAATATGCTTAGTTAGTATGTATATAATGTTGCCCTGCTGTAGAGTATCAACCTGAGCCTCACCACAAGCATTTCAATGCATAAATGTCCTGACATGTTGTGCAAATGACAAATAAACTAAAAACTTGAACTTGAACTTCTTCTTCCTCCTCTTCCTCTTCTGCTTCTGCTTCTTCTTCTTCTTCTTCCTGTTCTGCTTCTTCTTCTTCTTCCTGTTCTGCTTCTTCTTCTTCTTCCTCCTCTTCTTCTTCTACTTCTTCTTCCTCTTTGTTTTCTTCTTCTTCCTCCTCCTCTTCTTCTTCTTCTTCCTCCTCCTCTTCTTCTTCTTCATCTTCTGCTTCTTCTTCCTCTTGTTTTCTCCATCTTCTTCTTCTTCTTCTTCCTCCTCCTCTTCTTCTTCATCTTCTGCTTCTTCTTCCTCTTGTTTTCTCCATCTTCTTCTTCTTCTTCTTCTTCTTCTTCTACTTCTTTTTGGTACACAACTTTTGTCCACTAATTCGTCCCACAGTTTTCCAGATACCAACACTATTCCAACTCTAGAATGTTTTGTCTGATCAGGAATTGTGTGCTTGTATACAACTTTTCCTGACATTTATACTATGCTAAGAATATACTAAGCTAGCTTCTTCTCATAGCTAGCAGAAGTCCTATAGTTGTTGATGTGGTGCTTTAAAGTGTGAACCAGAGTTACATAGGCCTACTGTAGACATTCCAGGCTCTGAGCAATGGCAAATTCACCATTCGCCATTCGCCATTCACCCCACTTATAAGTGAGTGTACCATCAAAATGATGATAAAACTGTTAATTTAAGTACTACTATTATATAACGTTGCTTTAGGGTATGCAGTTGTCTAGTTGTTGGATGCACTGTGATAGTTTTTGACGTGAACACATTCAGCACACAGTTCAAACTGCTATAAACATGTTTATTGATTCATTTCATTGGAGTAACAGCTTGTGAGAGGGCCATGCCTTTAGTGTAGGGTGGGTAGTATGAGAGGAGACTGTACGAAGGAGGAGAGTATTTTGAGACCTTGGGCTGGTGTCGCTTCTGCCTTGAGCTAAAAGTAACATCACATAATGTAAGACGCAGATTGTGATATTTGCATCTGTACCATAGCTGGCAAATGTCATATTCAGAGGAAAAGAAAATGCTGGAGAAAAATGGTATTCATTAGTGATCACTTTCCAGAGGAAGCCACACACTTAATTGCCAATTACAACACTTACTTTGGCCTTTAGGCCAGTAGAGAGGAAAATTAAAGGAAGCAGACAGTAGTTGGGTCTGAATAGCCCAATGAATTCTTGGGATCTCAGATTAAGATCTACCATTACTGTTCATACAGATATATATATATATATAGATAGATAGATAGATAGATAGATAGATAGATTGAATTCATGTTTGGGGTCAGCCCTGACAGTGTATATGATAACAGTTTCTGTTGGTTTAGCAGAAGTACAGTAAACAGGCGAATACTTTTCCAACCCATTCATTCTTAATGGGAAAAAATGTGGAAATTGGAGTTTGTAAGGAAAGAGGAACTGTAAGTGGGATCAAAAAGCTGTATACAGGCACACCATTCCCAGTCAGAGTGGACATTTCAGACTCGGACTGGTGTCGATATCGTGTCGAAAACTGTGGGACTAGTTAAGGGGACAAAAATCTCTCAACCAAGAAGAAAAAGAAAAAGAAGAAGAAGAAGAAGAAGATCAATCAATCAATCAATAAACATTGATTAAGTAAAGGTGATTAAGTAAAGATGAAGAAAACTGGCTCAACCAGGCTCAAGGGGGGAAAACCATTCTCCTCTGGTCGAAGAAGAAGAAGAGGAAGAAGAAGAAAGCAATGTGGAACCATAATAGTAGTTTAATTAACATATGTTAAAAGTTGTGCAACATGTGTAATATGTATAGATGCAAAGTGTCATAAGCAAATCTCCTTCCATAATCAAATATCATGTAATGTGTAGTCAGAAACAGAGACCTTCTATAGATCTACAGCATGTTTGTATTGTGTAATCAGTAAAAGTTATTCCAGGAGGCAAAACTTATGGAGTAAGTAAATAACACCAGTTATGAAGAATGAGCAGAAGCAGAAAGTATCAGCAATGAGGAAAAATAGCCTGTGACAAAAGACTAACAGGCTTTAACACTCAGGCGAAATGAAAGGAGCTCATTAGTCCGGAATAAACATTCTGGATGGGCTATTAAGGAATAATTTATCACAGCGCAAATGGAATTGAAACAAAAGCAGCTTGTAGATTTTCACTGTGTCAGCAAGGTGGGATAGGCTGATTGGGCTTACACAGCAAGGCAAGTTAAGAACTTCTCAAAGCATGTCATGCTGTAGCCGGTGCCAGACAAGGTCAACATCAACATTAGCTTCACTAGAATATGTATCAAGGCCTTTCCCTGCAGTGCTCACTCTCCAGAGCATTGTGAGGCTTTTGCAGTAACAAGGAATTCCACATATTTCCATTTTCAACTGAATTCAATAGCTGAGATGTAAACAAAGTAATTCAGAGTGGTCTGATGGATGATCATAGAGACTACAAGTATATAATTGCACCTAGAAGGAAATGTGGAATTGCAGTGCTAGTGGGAAGGAAGATAAAGGTTACCAGAAACAATTGGAGTTGTAGAGGTTCCTAATCGTGTCCTGTGATAATCCATCCCATGCAGCTTGAATATCCTGACACAGTTCCTGCAGATGGTGCGGTAGGTCTTCTGGACATGTGACACGTGACAACAAACCGTTCATCTTGGTGCTGACCACGGTGCCTCCACACACGGATTCGTTGGTCGTCTCCACCAAGACAAAAGTGGGACTTGTCACTGAAGATAACCCGCTGCCATTCTGAGTCACTCCATGACATTCTGGCACGACACCATTGTAGTCTTTGGTGGCGGTGACGTGGTGTTAAGGACAGTCGTGGTAACGGTCTGTGTGCATGTAGTCCTGCGTGGTGCAGCCGTCCGCCAATGGTGCTGCACTAACAGGATGACTCATAGAGGACATCACTGCTGGCTGAATGTCTGTAATTGTGGCTGTTGGGTCAGTCAGGTACAGAGATAAGACCCGTCCTTGCTCACGTCACATGCACAGTCGAGTGTGAAACTTGAATCATTCGCATGTCTCACAATGTCAAACTTACACACCAAGTTTCATTCCTGTCAGAGTACTTGTCGCCTTTTCCTCTACTAGCTTTATGCTGAGGGAGCTTTTAGAGTCATTGAGCTCTTCCCTTCACCTCCACTGTTAGCCCTTTTTGACCAAAAGAAACCCAAGATGGCGGAGCGTATAGATGACCTGCGAGCGTTTGTGCTGTTATTCCAGATGTTGGTTTAAATCCAGAAAGCAAGTACAGATCAACTACTTGAGATAAGAAGACGTAGAAGATGTTCTTCAGATGACCACTGTCGGTCGCTATGGTTGCCTTTTCCTTCCGCAGCAGTATACACCCATGGATATCTCATGGTTTGTGTAGAAAACCTACTAATAACTATGGTTCTAACTATGGAAAACTTAGATGAATTAGTTCAAACTGTGGTCCCAGAGAAAAAACTACTCAGAGCTTGGATATTTACAAGGGTCATGTCATAAGCTATTTAAAGCCAAGGCATCAATCAAAATCATTATTTATTTTAGCCACGGCCCTGCATTTTAGAGCATTTTAGACCCAGCTTCACTGAAACTCAAAAATTGGAAGTTGAAAGATTTAGATTTATAATGAATTTCATTTTTTTAAATTATATTTAAAAGTTTAAAAATGCTATCCCCTGTTTTCATTTCACTACTGAAATACAGAGAGATTTCATCTATAGATGGAGCTGTATTTTAGCCCCAGCTAGCAGGGCAAAACATAAAACATTGAAGCATTCAGACGGTTCAGGCTGCAGTCAGTATAAATCCTCATATCTCCAAAGTGATAACTTTACAGGAGAAGGAAAAAGACCTCATTATCTTGCAATGGAAGTCAATGGAACCAGATTTTTCCCAAGCCTTTTAGACAATTTCTGTCAATCCGTTCATCATAACATTAAGATACAATGTAAAGGGTAGCTGGAGTTTTATGCTGCAGCGTTGATGTATAACGATTGCCCTGGAACCCTTGAAGAACCTAGTTTCTTAAGGGCACAGAATAACCTGGTCACTTTGAACAAAGTGGATGTATGAGTCTCTCGGGGAAATGGACTCCATAAAAGTGTCATAGCAAAAGTCATTTGGAGAGAAAGGGGAGTTTCTTTATGGCTTCTAATGGATTTCAATTCCAAGTTCATAACTGCTCAGTGGTGATAGTAGGAGGGCTGTGCAAGTGAATGGTGTTTCACTGCTGCAATAACAGCAGTACCTGCAGAGCTAAAGAATAATTAATGATACTTTGGTTTGATCAGCAGCCTGAACACTGGTTTCTTTTAACCCTTTATCTCTTTTTCTCTGCTTTGGAGGTTCCACAGTTGCTGACCGAAGAAAAACATGTACTCCCATTTTTTGTCGATTCTTACTTTTATGCATCATTTGAACACAGCAGCTGCAGAAAATGGCCCAAAATTGCTTAGCTCATGAAGGAAGTCCTGTTTTCGTGGCATTCTCTGAGCCCACTCATCCATGCGGAAGGCGCTCTCAACCAATTTGGGTAGAAATCCAACCTTTCAGATCACGTACACCCATACATGCTGATTGTGTTCCCTGGGGCCGATGGGATCTTCCAGCAAGACGATGAGACATGTCACACGGCTCGAAATGTATGACATTGCTAGGAAGAGCATGACCAAGACTTCCAAGTACTATCCTAATTCCCCAGGCTTTAACCCAATTAAGCATCTGTGGGACCACCTTGATCGTCATGTTCGCTCTATGGATCCTCCACCACACATACCAGATACCTGTGACAACCTACCAGGACCTTACTGAGTCACTCCCAGGCCATTTAACTGCTGTCTGTACTGCAGATGGGGGTTACTCTGGATATTAGCCATAATAATGTGACTCGACTGTGTAGCTTACAACTAATGAAAAGCTAATAATTAGCATTGTGCAAACTGTAGGCCTAAATCATTGAAGATTTGCCTTGAACAAATTGGTGTAGGTTAAAAGTGTAGGTGCATAAAAGTCAGTGGAACCCCCACTAGAAATAGTGAAGCAGGAGTTTGAGTGTGTCTCAGTCACCTTCAAACTCTCTCGTGCCTCTGTAATAATAAACCCATCATTATAATATACCGCCATCTGGCCCACTCTTCCTAATGAAGCAACGTACAGCATGTGCAGGATCAGAGCCGTAGCATAAGTAGCCCACCAGTGCATTCCAGACCTTTCCAATAGACAGGCCATCTCATCTTGCGGCCAGTCCATTTCATTAAGAACCACGGTGAGTACTTCAGGAGAAAGAGAGTGCATGTATGTATATATCAGTCATCTCTCCAGAGAGAGGTCCACAAAAAGGCAATGAGAACAATGGTATTTTCATTACTTAAAAGGCCTCTTTCTATAATGAAAAGTCTTCATATCTGGATGAAGCAGGAAGAGAAGAGTAACATGATGGTACTGGAAGATCAACGTCCTCGCAGTGCACACATGACGAATTCCGGAGCACTAATTTTACAGCTCATGACAGTCCACGACTCCTTCATCCATCACTGGATCACTTAATCTGTAATTGATCATCATTAATCTGCATTCATGTCACTCTGGTCGTTTATCATCCCGAGCGGCGTCCGGCTACTTCGCACCCTCGCCGCTCCGCCATCTGAGGTGTCAGTTTGGAGACAGCAAAATTGAATGGCCTAATTTCAGAGTGCTCGGTTACGGCTTCCTCTGGTTTGAATACTTGCATTCATCATTGAGTTTCTCAGACTTTCATGCTCACTCAGTGTGAGTACGTCAAAGACTCTGTTTACATTTGGTCATTTCATGCATCTTGAGCATCAGGAGGAATACAGAACAACACGGGTGACTGTTTTGTTGTGTATGGTCTGATTTGCATATCATGTGTGGCGGTGAAGCAATCAGATTTCAACCGGTTGCACCCAGAAGGAATCAACTGACAGGAATTAAACTTGGTGGGTAGGTTTGACACCGTGAGACATGCCAATGATTCAAGTTTCAAGCTTGACTGAGCATGTGACATAAGCAAGGACGGGCCTTATCGCTGTGCCGGACTGACTATATAAGGTCATCTGGTTGTACATCTATTCTGACTTGTGCTGTTGTGTTGGTAGCATCCTTTGCAAATGAAGTATGCCTCAGAGAAGAGTTCGAAAGCAATTCTGGGAAGTGGTTCCAGGAAGCGGGATGGTCTTATTGACATATTGCACCCCATACCAGTGCAGAAACTACCATAGTTTGCTGTTGGCAGCAATGGAAAGAAGAAGGCACGTACCAGCGACATTAAGGATCTGGGTGACCTACACAAACCATGGAGGGAGAGAATCGACAGATTGTCTGGCATGTGTGCAGTGGCTCAGCAGCCACGATTACGGACATTCAGTGAGCAGTGATGCCCTCCATGAGTCATCCTGTTAGTGCCAGCACCATTGGCAGACAGCTGCACGACACAGGACTACATATGACGACTGCCCTTAACACCATGTCACTGTCGCCGAAAACTGCAATGGTCTTGTGCCAGACTGTCATGGAGTGACTCAGAATGGCAGTGGGTCATCTTCCTGCGTTTGTCTTGGTGGAGATGACCAACAAATCTGCGAGTGGAGACACCATGGTCAGCGCCATTGCCAGGCCTATCCCTGATTGAAAATATGTGGCATTGGTTCTAATTGGTTCTTCTTGGACTTTTGCTTCTTGGAGTCAATAAAGCAGTTTATATACTTTACAAGTTTTAGTTTTACGTGATCTGTGAACATGTTACTTTATGCTTAAGTGTAATTATGCACTTCTTCTTCATGCTCAAGAGCAGCTTTCCCAAATGTCTCCTGAGTGTGCAACCTGCGAAAGCACTTTAAAACCAGGTTTAATAGGGATGTTGAATAGGGATGTTTAATCCATGCTTTTGAATGCTCCTAACCCTAACCCTCGGATGCTCCTGACAAAGAGCGGTTTACCGTTTCTCAGTGTAGCTCCTTAAAAAGATGTAAAATTCTAAACAACACGGAGCAGTTTGGTGTTTATTCCGCTTGAATGATGCCAGCTGCCCGTTGAACAGTGGGAGGACTGCGTCAGCTGCATCTTCCTCTGAGTCATCCTCGCCTTCTGCATCCCAGCAATAATATTCTGCTCTGAAAACACTCCAGCTTCTCTGCTCACACCTTCCTCCATCCGCGCTCATGTGGCTTTTTAATTCTTAGAAGTCGACTTGTAGCATCATTTTGCTATACATTCATGCTGTTATACTAGGTGGACGTTGAAGGCTCTGTGTTATTCATTCTGGAGTACAACTACTTATACACGTGTATATGACTATGACTGCTTATATTAAGATACTAAGTGAGAATAAGTTACACTAAAATAAAACATTATTAGGTGATTAGGTGAACAGACAGAATATAGTCTGATAGTCTACAAGTGTTGAAGATCAAACAAGATAAAACAATGTCCTAAGGAATCTTAATTACATTATTATTAATATACATTACATAATTATAAAATTGTTTACACAGACAGTTTTATTTACATCGCAGGAAAGAATGGCACTGAAACAAGAAGAACAGAAGAACATTGTAATCCGACACTTCCTTCTGGGTGCAACTATTTTTTGATGTTGAGGGTATAAAGATTCTTGATTAAGCAGTTTATACACTTTACAAGCTTTATTTTTTTGTGCTATGTGAACATGTTACTTTATGCTTAAGTGTAATTATGCACTTCCTCATCATTCTCAAGTTTGAGCAACTTTCCTAAATGTCTCTTTAGTGTGCAAGCTGTGAAAGTGTTTTAAAAGCAGGTTTAATAGGGATGTTTTTTTAAACAATTTAATTTATATATATATATATATATATAGTATTTTTCAACAAAACCCATTATTTCAAAAACTAATACAAATCAAATTATTCAAGAATTAGTTATTCATTTTATTTTGTATTTATTTCCAGTGTATCCATATAAATTTCATTTATATGTGTAAAAGCGTCAGGTGGCGTAACTGTCCATCCTTATATGTTGGATGCTCCTGAAACAATAACTCAAATCCTAATAATCTCCTCATATGTTACACTGATTGAAAATATAGAATCTGCCTTTTCCACCCAGTTTCTCCTCTCCGTTCTGTGACGAGTGAGGAATAATTCAGCAAAGTGTAAGAAGTGTCTTTTCGAGGCGTACACACTGTGGGGGGATTTGGGAGCATTAAAAAGACATGAAATGTGTCCGTTCTCTCTCCGGTCCCCTCTCACACGTGGTTACGCAACTGCTGGAACTTATTCATGGATGAAGAAATCACTCGAGATGAGAAATCACATGGTGCAAAGTGAGTAAGAGCTTTTCAGGGGACGTTACCTGCAACACTGGAGCAACATTTTAATAGAAACTATTAATCATTTAATTCCAGTGTCCCGCTCGCCTGACGCCTTCTCTGCTTCTATATTTGGAGTCGGAGGCCATTCTTACACATCTCTGCTCTCTCTGTGGATTCTTCACCCCTCCGTGCTCTCTTCTATTCTTTCTCTACCTCTTTCCCTTTCCACTTTACTGCTTCCCTGTGTAGCGGATTGAGGCTGTTTCAAAATCGAGTGTTATTGCTTTTTACTATCACCGTTAGTACAATGCTCCTAATCTGATTTACATATTTACATTTTTTTTTGGTAAACAACTTTTTATTTGTTTTATTTTCCTGGAGAATGATACAATATAGTGTCAATAATAAAAGACCAAGTTTCAATAGTTTGGCAAGAGGCACCCTGAAATCTAGCACAAGATCTCTCATGGATAGTGATGTACAGGAAGTTAGAAAACCATGTATTCAGAATGGGAATGGTGGGATTAAACCAAACCTGAAGAAATGACAGCTTTAGCGCAAGTTCTGCCAGGAAGACTCCAATGCTATGTCACTCACTATGTTCATTACTCTGGCCAACCGCAATGCGCCACCTGTCTTTAAAGGAATTCACCTTACACTCCTGTTCTGCTGCTTTCAGATGCTGATGTTTCTACGTTCTCCTTCTCCCCCCCCACCAGTTTGGCCCCGTTCCTGTTTTCCAGGGAGTTGGCTCCGCCCATGCCGTCCCTATCCGGCAGGATCTCTGAGGGTCCGAACACTTAAAGACCTGGGCCCAGGACAGAGCCTACGCCAAAGACTTGTCATTCTTCAAAATGTTGGCAGAGATACATATTTGTGTAGTGGATGATATATTTACATATTTGATATGCTATTCAAAATCTGCGTACTAGCTATACTATTAAAATGATATATACTCATCATATATACTCAGCTGCTCCCAGAAGGAGGTGTGGGATTGCAGGTCTGTTGGGAAGGAAGATAAAGGCTACCAGGAACAATAACTGATGATAAGTTTAGACTGATATGATCAATATTTATTGAGCTACACATACAGAAGTCTGTCTCTCAGTATGGCGTCGGGCCGCCGTGTTTGCTAACCCAACACGCCAGACGTCTCGGCATGGAGCTGTAGAAGTTCCTAATGGTGTCCTGTGATAATCCATCCCATGCAGCTTGAATATCCTCACACAGTTCCTGCAGATGGTGCGGTAAGGGTGGAGGTGGAGTGACACCAGGCCTTCTGGACGTGTGACGTGTGACAACAAACCATTCATCTTAGTGCTGACCACGGTGCCTTCACACATGGATTTGTTGCTTGTCTCCACCAAGACAGAAGCGGGACTCGTCACTGAAGATGACCCACTGCCGTTCTGAGTCACTTACAATACTACTGTAAGCTCATAAGAACTTTATTACTGTAGAGTAGCCATATTCAGTAGACATGTATTTTTTTGAGGGAGGGTGTTTATAATGTGCTGCAAGCGTTAGCCAAACGCAGCATATCAGGAGCTTTACAGGAGATGCCGAATACTATTACTACTTAGTTAAATCAAGCTTCAGATCCGAAAAAAAAACTCCACAGGAGATTCTGTCCATCTTTTCACAAGGAGAAAACAGCCCAATGCTATGGGTCTAAAAAGATTCACAGCTGTCAACTTTGCAAATCAAATAAAGAAGATTCTGGTGTTCTCAGAACAGTGGACTTTCCAGCCTTTGAGATCACTGGATATGTTTGGGATTAATTGGGTCATGAGAAGAAGAAATACATCCATACATACTTCTGAGGTTGAAGGTATGGGAAAACATCCCTGCAGATCTTTTTGAACTGAAACCTGAAGGCAAGTTAATATAATAAGTTAATGTAAAGAGGTGCCAAAAACTGGGCAGTATTGTTTTACACACACTCACAGTACAGCATGGCTTTGTGTTATGTATGCACTTCTCTTCTTCTTGCTTTCTTCCATTTTTCATCATCATTTTCACGTCATGCACTTGTTCTCTCTCTTTTTCTCTCTCTCTGTCTGCCTTACTCCTTTTCCCTTTTCTTTAAGACAGAACCAGAACAATAAGAAAAATGTGTCCAGATTTCACAAATATGGGCCTTTTCTATACATGTACATGTGTGGTGGGGTTTAAAGCTGCGGCCCGCCATGAGCACATTTGCATTTAGAGCATCTTTCACGGCGGCAGGGATAATAACAAGAGATTTATAGCCACACACGCTCGCTTATCAATGGGAAACTGCTGAAGCCATGTTGTGACGAGCCGAGACTTAGTTTCATAAACGTAATGCTATACGGTTGTTGTATCAGTTTTGGGGCTGTTTAAGGATGATGTTGAACCTCTAAGAAGTTTCTAAGTGAGATGAAGCTTAATAGCACTTACAAAAGTAAAGGTTCCTAATGGGTTCTTGGCTTGGATGTCTGGTTCTGTAGTTTCTTCCTGCAGGCTTCCTATAGTGGGATGGAAATAAAGTCAGGTGAGGCAGCAGTGCATGATGGGATACAGTACACCATGAAGATAGCTCCCGCTGTACACTAGAACGTCTGACTGAAGTAGAACACCATCCGGGTATCTCCAGTACACCATGAAGATAGCTCCCCCTGTACACTAGAACATCTGACTGGAGTAGAACACCATCCAGGGATCTTCAGTGCACTACAGGTTTACAGTTTGGTCGCATACTATATCGTCGCTGTCCAAAGAAAAACAAATATCTCCAAAATAGTAAGTTTACAGGAGAGGACACAAACCTCATTTAACTTTAGTAGAAGTCTATGGAACCAGACGATCCATTTATCGTGAGATTTTCACACAGTGTAAACAGCAGCTGCTGTGGTCAAATTATGCATAAAAGTGAAAATGGACAAAAATGGAGATACATGTTTTTCATTGGACAGCGACGATATACAACGTACTACTACTAGGTAGATTTATTATCTCAGAAGTATGTAGTGTGCCATTTTGAATACAGACTTTGATAGATCACTGTTCTTTAAATACAACAGGGCATCCACTTACACTAAATTATCTGCTAATCCCAGAGGTTTACATACTTTTGCCTCTCAAAGATATGAAATATTGAATCATTTCTCATCAACAAATAACTAATATTCTTGTCCTGTTTGTTTAACTGGGTTCTCTGTATCTACTTTTAGGTCATATGTTTTTTAGGTCATATTTATGCAGAAATATAGAACTAAAGGGTTCACAAACTTTTAAGCACCCCGTATGTATTATTCAAACACATTTTCCATATTTACTGCCGCTGTAAATGTTCACAATGCCCAGACATTTTGAGGCCAAATCCCTTTGGGAGGAGCATGCTACCAGAGCGCCATAGTACAGGATTAGCCCCCCTATCCATAAATCTCTAGAGACACCCCTGGCCACAGTCACAGATGCCCGCTCATTCGCACTGTCTGGTGATCCACTTTTATTTGGGGTTGCACTCTGAAAATAACAAAAGCTTGAGATTCTAGAGAGAGACTGGCCCAGGCTGAGCTGTAAAAATGTCCCTGTGAAAACGAGACTGAACCAGAAATCCAACATCCAGAGCAGCGCCGGCTGAGAGCATGTTGAAGAGCAAATTAGAAAATCTGGTTAATAAGTGTGATCAGTGCGCTTTCATTGAGGCTGTTTAAAACTGGGTCGGGCGGATTTCTTTTAGTGCTGTAATTCTGCCGAAGGAGGCACCGTATCGGCACAGCACTTTCATTGGAGAGAACAGGATTACAGAGCAGAGGAGGAGCGGCCATCCCTCTCTTCCTGTCTCTCATTTCCCAGCGGATAAAAGAATGGGAAGATTTACGGAATGGGAACGGGCAGATATGGAAATAAGGGGTGAGGCGCTGGCTGGAATGACAAGATGAGAATGAGTGTGAGAGAGAGCATTAAGGGGGTGAAGGAGGGGTTCAGAGAAAGAGGGAGAGCCGTGTAGAAGGGAGATTCTGTAAATGGAAGGAGAGACAGAACTTTGAGATTGAAGCTCAGAATGAACAGGTGTGAACTCACCTTTTCACCACTTTCCTCTTTTTCGTTATTTCACTCCTTCACACCCATGGTCCTTGCTGACCACAGTCTATTTCACACCGAAGCCCTAGTCATTCCTTCTTTTGTCTTCATGCACTCTGGTAGCCATGAATTGAGCAATGGGAAGGACTAATAACTTGGGGCGCATAACAATTCCAGCATTTGAAACCACAGAGGGTAAAGAGTCGACATGTCCAGTACAAGCGTCAGTAAATGCAGACTGTACTACAATGATCTTGTATAGTCTCTGTAGTTTGACTGGTTCTCTTTTTCGGTGCAGTGTAGTAAAGTTAGCAAAGCTGTTGTAGCACAGTTGGCTTGACAGTGACTGAATCCCAAACACCCCTCCTGGCACTACGTAAGGAGCAGGGAGTCATTTGAGATTCAGCCAGTGTTATTGTTCAGTACTGAGAAGCACAGTGTGCTGTTTTGAATGAAACAGCTTTATTGGAAAGTGTATGTGTGCAGCGGTGTAGGAGCCATAGTTGTGACTGTTTGTATGTGGTTTTCGGCTGGTGAGATCTGCTCAAACTGTGAGACAAGCGACCTAAACTTCTGACATGTCAGAAATTCATCCAATCATCCAACTGCTCAATCGGAGCTCACTTGGGCAGTTAATCGGAAATCGCTTCCCCATGACACTGCATGGCAAACAAAGCCTGAGGAAGCTGAAAATCGGCCCGATCATAAAATTCAGTGGGCTCCGACCAAATCGGGCTTAAACTTGGGCTAAAATCGCACAGTGTATGCCTGGCTTAACAGAGTGAACTCTGTTGGTAGCTGAGTAGAACAACTTGCTAGCAAACTGTATTTGAGCTTTGAGTGACTTAAAAACTAACCTACCTAAAGGAGCAGACTCTTAAACCTCACACCAGCTAGAAAAAACCCTGCGAACAGAACATAAGAGATAAAGTTAGCATATACAGATCACTTCTCCACTCATTGCTGTATCCACCTATTCAACCGACAGCCCATTCATACTGAAGTTCTAAGGAGGGTTTCAGCTCGGAGAGCTCTCAATACAGAGCGGCCTCATAGAAATGCCAGAATAAAACGCCCTCATGGCTCACATCCCGCTGCTCTGGGCTCCTCTGTATCGCTCATACATATCAGACTGGAACAGATACGATGGAATATCTCTCCTCCTCAACCCCTCCTGATGAGCAGCCTGAGGGAGTGACCCACAGTAATTGGCACTTACAGAAGGATACGGTCAGCTGCTCCACTGGCACCGGGGAGTAGCGAGGAGAAAACTTGCCAGCTTCGGTGGAGAAGAGTGCTGGAGTTTAAAGAAAAGTTCTAATGAGGAAACATTTTTCCATCAGTCAAACTCCTTAAAATTCTGCTGTCAGTCAGACCCCATAAAGAGTTTGCCAAAGGTAAGTGCAGGTATTGTGACATGGTGTTACAATTATTATATTTTACATTAGTATATTGGAGACACTTTTCAAGTAAATCTGAATACACAAACTTTGTGAACCCCTTTCACCCTGTTCTTCAGTAGCCAGGACCCCCACAGGACCACCACAAATTAGAAATTGCTTTGTTGCCTCAAAGCAACAACATGCTACAAGGCTACTCAAACATCATGGTTTTATGTACAGTATAAACACACATCATCTTCAAATATTCATACTCACGTACACATTTTATTTATTATTAAGTTATTTCAACTTATACATGTAAACAATTGATATTTATCTAATAATCTCAATTTGCTCTTTGCTGGCACTGTGTACCATGTAGCTTTGGTTCCTGAGAGGATAGCTCCACCCCAGGTGAAAGTTCAAACCCACTTCCACTGCTCATTTCGTTGGACGGAGACATGTTATGTGACATTATACTCAATAATTAAATAAATAAACATTTAAAGGAAGAGTGTAATAACCAAAAAGAGTGGTTTGTTGCCTGAGGGCAACACCATGACAGAGAGGGTTACGCCAAAGGTAGAGGGTCAGCCAAGACATGATTGGCACCCATAGTCATATTGTCAGCTATGACAAAATAAAGAGTGCTCATATTGTCATAGTTGATAATATAAGCAGCCCTGGACCAAAAAAACAGCCCCCTCTGTGATGTTCTGGGGGTGTTTTAATGATGTGGAAATGGGTTCTTTGGTTGAGGTGACAGTGAATTTGAACCACAGTGTCTACATTGAGCTGCTGGACGACCAGGTTTTGTCTTCTGCTCATCATCTTACCGAGGAAAACAATGTTCCTATCCCTCTATTCCAAGATCACAATTCTCACATTAACAGGGCTGCAAATGATTAACATGATAAACATTCAGGAGCATTCACACTGTACAGGCCTGCAAAATCCCCAGATTTGAATCCTCTTGAAGATCTGTGGGACTATCTGGAACAATCGGTAAACCGCCAGGGAAGGCATCTACCAAATCTGGACCAACTGACCAATTCTTTGATGGAAGAGTGTCTGAACATTGATGTGGCTACATCCAGAAACTTGTCCAGTACATGCCAAATCCGATCACAGATGTTATTGGCGCTGGTGTTACACTATTAGGTATGTTTCAGTCACAGGTGAACATACATTAATAAGAGGTCCCAGTCCTAGAGTTTTGGAAACTGCTGAATTATGAGACAGAGAAAGAATAGCAGCAGAAAACTGGAGCTCCAGAAAACTGGAGCACAGCAGGAGTCAGTTTAGTTTTACTGCAGTTTTGAGCTGTTTGTTGTTTCGCAGGCCGAGGAATATTGCTGATGGGGTTGGTTTAAAAAGGATGAAGGTATTTAGGATAAGATTAGAAGGCTGCTCTGGTGGGCTTTGACAGCTGATGAATGAATTGACAATGGGGAGCGGCTCTGCGCCTCACGTTAATTAAGTAGATGAGATGGAGGCGGCTTTTCTTGCTGTGTTTTTCTCTGTGCGGACGGCCGGTTCAGGAAATGGATCGCTCCATCTAAACGTAAACAAAAAGCTGCTTACGCACATGTTTTAACTGAGCGAGGGTATGTGTGTGTGTGTGTGTGTGTGTGTGTGCTCATGCTGGTGTTCACATCCGCACTGTTGAGTTTGCAGCCACTGGACTAAAATGAAAACTGACCCCACGTTTGGTGCACTCATTGGGTCAAACATGACTCTGAAGACTCTCAAAAAGCCACAGATCTGCCTGTACTGCACTGAATGAAGCACAATGTAAGGCAGCCAATCAGAACAGAACACAGAACCAAATCAGCCAGTTTAGTAATTCAAAGGAGCAAGATCCATCAAGCGCATACTCTGTACAGTTCCTCCTCCCTCTTCACACCTTTACCCGCCAAGCGTGTCTCCATGGGTGGAAAGCAATGCCAATGTTTTGTGTTTTTTTCAGAATTTAGTGTTGTCTCACCGAGGCCAGGCATGCTTCTACTGCATTCGCTCTGCATATCTCTGCAACATGATACCCAGAGGTCTGTGAGATCCCAGCAAAACTGTTATTTCTTCACATTCTGTCAAATGTTTATTTTGAAACAAATTAATTGCTTATTTTGAGTGCACAGTTACTGCTCATCCTGTGCGCTCTGATGCCATTGCTTCACGTGCCTCGTCTGGGTGCCACTGCCTATTTACAGACTAATCAGAGATTTCTACCTCTGCCTCAAACCACTCAACACTCCTCCTAAAACACCCAACACTCCTCCTATTCATGGTAATAGACTATCATCACAGCCTTCCATCTAACAGTTACTAACAGTTCTTATTCAGGATTGCCTGGAATTATAAACTCTGATGCTTTTTGTGTTTGTTTTGGTATCCTGTGTGGATGAGAGTTAGGATGAGCTCCCCTTTTAGAGTCTTGGTTCCTCTAGAGGGTTCTTAGTCTTGCTCTGAGGGAGTTTCCCCTCGCCACTGTTGCCCTTGGCTTGCTCACTGGGGGCTTAAACTCGGATTCTCTGTAAAGCTGCTTTGTGACAACATCTGGTGTAAAAAGCGCTATATAAATAAATTTGACTTGACTTGAAATGTTAACATATTAAGGGTGTCAACGTATTTAATGCTCCTTTAGATATCAGAGATAAAGTTAATGTTGGAAAATTGTTATGTAAAAGACTATTATAGAATTATGGCTGATGCATAGAACCAAGCCAATGTTAAAATGTGGACTTCAAAAGCAAGAAAACAAGGAAAATGTAGCACATGGGATCTTTAAATATGATTTATTATGTATTAGTTAATGAAACAGGGAAATTTAAATTTTGGAATATAATTTTTGGAATGTAATCCATCCTAATAATATTGCTGATCTTTGGCCAAAATATCTGAAATATCTGACTTTGTCTCCCATGTTTAACCCCTAAACCCAGTGAAACACACACTAGTGAACACACACACTAGGGGGCAGTGAGCACACTTGCGCAGAGCAGTGGGCAGCCTTATCCAAGCTGCCCAAGGAGCAGTTGGTGGTTAGGTACCTTGCTAAAAGCCACTTCAGTCATGTACTGTTGGCTCAGGTAATTGAGCCAATGACCCTCCAGTCACAAGGCAATCAAAATGCAACAATGCAATCATACATCTGTACGTAAATAGCTCATTCAGTAAAAATGGGACTAAAAAAGGTTAAAAAAATTAATTTAATTTGTGTGTAGTGAAATATGTATTTGGTTGCCAATATATTTGCAGGCAAGGGCTCCCGAATAATGCAACTTATAAGGATTGACTCTACCATCCAATTAACCCACATTTGGTGCACTCATTGCAACATATATGACTCTGACTTTTTGAGACATCACAGAAATTATGAACTCAAAATCAGTGTGGACAGTCTGTCCATGTTATGGGCCTTCAGAGTCATATTTGATAAAATGAATGCAAAAAATGTGGGTTAATTGGATGATAGGGCCGATTTGGGAGCCCTTACCTCCAAATTTATTGGAAACCAAATACTTATTTCACTGCATACAAAATACAAATTTTGAATTAAAATTCTTTTTTAATCTTTTTAGTACCATTTTGACTGAATGAGCTATTTACACATGGAATTGATGTATGTTAAACCTATCATCAGTAATCAGTTGGTCTTGACTTTGATCCCCAGTGATGTCATAGCCATCAGTGGCTGGAAGTCCAACAGAGCACAATTGGCCTCACTCTCACCTTGGGCCTTGGATTTATGGTGCCCCATCTCCATGGAATCCATGAATCTCAGTGCAAACCAAAGCACAACACTTATTCATGAATTGTACACCTTGTAGACCTTATAGCACCTTGTTGGAGGGCTCATGCATCACAGAAAACTGAACTAACGTTAGCTCCTCAGCTAAGCTCCAATCAAAATCAGCTGAGGAAGCCAATGAGAGGGCACCAGCTCACTGGTAAGGATCACCAATGTACACAACACACATCAAATAAGATGCTAAAAAGCTTTTTGTTGTTGTTGTTGTATTAATCAATATTTGACCTTCATCAACATTACATATTGCTGCTCTAAGCCAATGGAGCCAGACATTTTGGGCCACAAGTCATATTAAGCCATTTGTGTTGACAACAGCGATATACTGTGAAGACATGTGTAGGTTAATCTGGTCTAGATAGTAAATGAAATGGCTGGTTTTGTGTTTTAGACATGATGATCTATGGTTCCCATCACCCTCACTGTAAAGAACACTGGAGCTTCTACAATCAACTAAACCACACAAATGATTACAGTTTTGGTGGGATTCCACTTTACTGGGACCAGACTGAATTAACCTGAAGCTTGTCCACCATATTTGCTGTTACTTCCAGAACTTTCATGGAACATGAATAACCCTATAAAATAGAACTAATATGCACTTACATTCTGTCCGCAAATCCACCAAGGAAAAGGGATAAAGTGACCGCTGCTTGTATGTAGTCATACAACCCAAATGAAATGTGGTTCAGCATATTCTGGCCATGAATCAGCAGTGGTCAGCCTTTTCGGAAAACAACATGAGTGCCCCATTATTATTCATAGCCTGCCTCTGGTCATTAATTAATGGAGAGGTCTGGTAACGTTGCAGAGTCGGCCCTAAAAACGTATGTGTCTGCGTGCGGGAGTGTGCGGAAATGATTTCCTCAGTTCTAAAAGCCTGTCTCGCTCTCTGAAGGCAGAGTCATTAAAAGCTGCACATTAATAACAGACAGAAAGAAGTGGTGAAGTGAAACATGCAGGCAATTTATGATCACCATCTCTGCTCTCCACCGACTCTCTCTCTCTCTTTCTCTCTCACTCTCTCTCCGCCTAGTCTTCGCTACAGTGCCTTGTCTGTGAGGTTATTACTTTGAGAGAAGGTTTCAAAGTTGTTGATCAATAAAGAGCTGCGGGGAAGAATAATTAATTCCTTCTATCTCTGATTTCTGTCGTTTCCTCATTTGTAGCTGCCGGATGGCCTGATCGATAAACCTCCATTTCAGCAGCTGTACCTTCTGCATGGCTACAAAACTGCTGAGAGAGAGAAAGAAAGAGAGAGAAAGAGAGAGACAGAGAGAGAGAGAGAGAGATAGGGGAGAGAGAATGAGAGAGAGGGAGAGAGAGAGAGAGAGAGAGACAGAGAGAGAGAGAGAGAGAGAGATAGAGGAGAGAGAAAGAGAGAGAGAGAGAGAGAGAGAGAGAATACATTAGTCAGTCCTTCTGCTCTGTCGGTAAGATAGAGACATATTACAGGATTCACTTGTAGTGTCACTGCTGTGGTAAGAACTGTCCATCATCCAAATATTATCTGGTTAGAAACTGACCAGTGATGAATGGAGTGCAGAGGGGCTGACAAATGCTGCAAAATATGGTCAACAGCATGTTACTGTACACCTAAATAGTAGGCGTTTCTAATAAAGTGTCCAGTGAGTGGAAGTATGAGGTTGGTGTTTCTAATAAAGTGGCCAGTTAGTGGAAGTACATATTTTTAGTGAGCTACACATACAGAAGTCTCTCAGTATGGCGTCGGGCCACCGTGTTTGCTAACCCAACACGCCAGATGTCTCGGCATGGAGCTGTAGAGGTTCCTAATGGTGTCCTGTGATAATCCATCCCATGCAGCTTGAACATCCTCACACAGTTCCTGCAGATGGTGCGGTAGGGGTGGAGGTGGAATGACACCAGGCCTTCTGGATGTGTGACACATGACAACAACCCGTTTATCTGGGTGCTGATTCGTTGGTCGTCTCCACCAAGACAAAAGCGGGACTCGTCACTGAAGATGACCCGCTGCCATTCTGAGTCACTCCATGACAGTCTGGTATGACACCATTGCAGTCTTTGGTGACGGTGACGTGGTGTTAAGACATACCAAACATGAGACTTGTTTTATGCTACTTGATTTGGTAAGCAGGTCGGCAGCGGTCTACAAAAACTGGATTACAGGCCTGAACTGTTAAGCGGCCACAGTCCTATTATCCATATTATCCAATGTTACATATCTCTGGTCCAGCAGAATACTGAAATTAATTTGTTTGGCCAGACAGAGTGCAAACAGAATTAGCACCTTGGACAACTCCACCCCAAGTTTCAGGCCTCCACAGGCTGCAGCAGGTGTGGCCTACATCTACATCCGTCCTCCATCATTTGCTTAATCATAAAGTAAATGACTCTGCCATACTGAAGCCCGCTGACCACCAGCAGAAGTGTTTTACTTACCTGTGCAGGTGGAACCTACATTCCTACAGTCATAAATCATGTCAGCTTGATGATCGAGACTAATATTTGTAATCTTTAAATAGCTGGAAGCAAAAACTAGTTAGTATGAAAAGCTGAAGCTCACTATACACCATATAACATGACAACTTTGCAGTCACCTGCTCACATAACATTCTTATGAAATCAAGGTTATTAATAGCATTAGCTGCAGTGACAGCCTCTACTCTCCTGGGAAAGATATACACCAGATGTACACAGAACATTCCTGTGAGGTTTGGACTGCATTCAGTCACAACAACAACAACAACAACAACATCAGTGAGCTGAGGTACTGATGTTGGATAACTAGTTCTGGATCACTCCAACTCATCCCAAAGGTGCTGGTTGGAGTGCCATCGCTTTGGAGAATGCAGTTCCACTGTTCCAGAGCCCAGTGCTGTGTGCTTCATAAGCCCATAGCCAACACTTGACATTGGACGTAGTGCTCATTTGCAGCTGCTCCAAAGTGTTCCATGCTATTAGGTCATGCTTTTCTATGCAGATCATAAAAGCTGTGGGTGTGCAATTCAATGCCCATGCAATGAACCTTATCCCATTAAATGACCAGGACCCACTGGCAGGTCCACAGTCTGCCCACACTCTCCTACAACCTAAGAATAATATAAACAATATAGATGCTATAATTGCTATACTATAAACAATATAGGTACAACTGTATACTATATAAATCATTAAACTGCAGTGAGAAATCGACTGGACCCTGTTTTACTCCCTAGTCTCAGGCTTAGGACGGAGGTGATCATGATGACTAATGAGTCCTACCCAGCAGCTTTGTTCCCTGAACAGTTCGGACTAATGGCCGGCCTCACATTGAGATCATCTCACACAGTTAAAGGTGATTATACTTGCTTTAGTCAGCGTATTACTCTGCACGTGTTACCCTACAGTCACCCTTACAGTCCACTGAGGCATAGCAGACAGTGAAGGGCTCTACTGACCTGCAGAGGGTTGAGCAGTAAATGTAGTTTCATTGATTGACCAGCAGTGCGGAGAGATAATGTGTGTGTGTTAGAGAGAGACAGAAGAGAGTGAGGAGAGGGAGAGAGAGAGAGAGAAGAGATAACGTTTTGTAAGCTTCCTGGCCAAAACATGAGACACCTTGTGTGTTTAACGTGGTAGTATCTTCAGGCTCCTGCAGATGGCGCTGCACGAGGATGATGGGGCTATAAATCCCTGCAGGGTGTGAGTGATGGGATCCATAGATTGGGAAGAGGTGGTAGAGATCAGGGAATGTCTCATTCCATGTGTGGAAAATGGCTCCAGAGCAGATGTTAATGATTGGCTAAAAGGAGTGACTGCATTTGGGCGTGTCAAAGACCATAGTGTGAAGGAAGTAGCTGAATCTGCAGGTGTATGGAAGCGTACGGTCATACGGGTCTACCAGCAGTGGATAAAATCCTAGTCTACAGGGAATTCTCCTCGGAATTGTGCCAGGGAAGGCATCCACCAAATCTGGACCAACTGACCAATTCTTTGATGTAAGAGTGTCTGAACATTGATGTGGCTACATCCTTGTCCAGTACATGCCCAATCCAGTCCCAGCTGTTATTGGTGCTGGTGGAGGTATTACATGCTGGTACGGTTCAGCCACAGGGGACATTTTCTGTCCAGTGAACTTGTGTGGGTTGATTAAATTACCAATATACAATAATTCTGTCAACATTACGATTTCAGAAGTCAAATTCTTTGTAGTTGGCATGTAGGCATATACGTAGAGGTACTGGTATTTGTTGTATTGTAGTTGAGGAACACCGCAGTAAAAGACATGGACATGTATGCGGCTGTTCACTAAATAGGCTGTTCTGTGCTGGGCTGAGAGTTCTGTGGCTATTGATGACCTGTCTGTTCAGTAGTCCTGGATGGCAGTCTTCCCTGGTGCTGTGTTCAAGGAGAGAACATTCATTTGGAGCACTCACATCTCAGTGGTGTCAGTGGTGCTACCTCTAATTCAGAGATGAGCAGCAAAGGAGCAGACTAAACCTGGACTGTGAAAGAGAAAGCAGCATGGTGGCACGGGTGGCAGTTGCAGCTGGAGAATAGAAGAAGGGATGGTGGCAGGCAGTACAGACCACCCTTTCACAGCTTACCACAACTTTCCGGCCATGCTTTGAGCAGGGCCAATGTGGAAAGTGTGTTGCATGGGTTCTTCTGTGCTGGGCTGTGGGGTTGGTCAGTGAGGTAGTCGTGCAGGTAGAGTTGGTACCTACCATCAGGGAGAGTTGTGTCGGTACTGAAGATCTGCCTGTTCAGTAGCACTGGACGGCAGTCTTCCCTGCTGCTGTGTTCAAAGCACTCACATCTCCTTCTTTCCCAAAATGTCACATTGGTGTCAGGAGTGGGAGCGCCCCCAGTAGGACTTGGGGAGAATGGGGCTACATTGAACTCAAAGATGAACAGCGAAGAAGCGGACTAAATCTGGCAGAGGACCATAAAAGAGAAAGCAGCAGGGTGAGATGGGTGACAAGGACGGCTGTCGAGGAAGCATGGAATGATGCTTGATAGTAGGGCCCAGCTATAGCTGGAGGTTCACCACAGCTTTCCAGCGATGCTTCAATCAGGTACCAGTGAGCAGAGGAAAGCATAAATAAGTTTTACATGGGCCTGTCTTTGCTGGGCTGTGGGGCTGGTTAATGGGGTAGTGGTGCAGTGCTGGTACCTACCGTTGTATGGGGGAAGGTTGTATGGCTGTTGGTGATCCACCTGCACTGGTGCAGTAAGTTTCAGAATGGTGATGAAATTGACATGCTGCAACACCATGCATGTTAAATGCTCAGAGATCACAATGCCTTCAAATGAAAACTGTGAGGCCTTTCTTTGTGATGGGATTGGGATGTAGTTCCAACCATCACTAAGAAATCATCTACCCTTGCAATCCTAGTGTGTACAGGAGGAACCACACATTCTCCCCTGTCCATGTTTTTCATTAAAAGTCCTCAGCCTGGTTGTTGCTGACTCTGGAACAGCAATTGTGAGAATGACCCATAGGCCCCAAACAGTGATTCTGTTCAGCCTAATACCAGAGCAGCCTGTAGAGGATTGGACAGACCTGCATGTAAGCACTTTTCGGCAGGCTCAGTATGGCCAAAGCACAGCCCTGTATCCTACCACATGCACGAGTATAGATCTCTTTTGACATGACAGACTTATCAGGGTTTATTAGAAACTCCTCCCTTTAACACGTTGCTGGTGTACAATTAGAGACTGTAGCCAGTTTGTTCGTGTCAGTCATTCTTTAGCCATTCATCAGTCGTCAGTTTCTGCCCACAGAGCTTCTCTTGTCTGGATATTTATGGGAGGTGGTCAACTCTCAACCTAGTAGTGACACTGACGTGTGTATAAAACCCCTGCTACACTGCTGTGTCGGATACAATCATACCAGCACCACACACACTATAATGTCAGTGACCCTGCTGTGCTGAGAAGGGACCACCACCTACATAATATCTGGACAACAGTGATGAGGGGCTGATACTGTTGGGCTGCAGTCTCTAATTATACTACTACACTGTGGAGCGACAAGACCGATGTTTCTCATAAAGTGGCCAGTCAGTGGAAGCACAAGGTAGATGTTTCTAATAAAGTGGCCAGTCAGTACAAACACAATGTAAGTGTTTCTAATAATGTGGTCAGTCAGTGGAAGTACAAGGTAGGTGTTTCTAATAAAGTGGCCAGTAAGTGGAAGTTCAAGCTAGGTGTTTCCAATAAAGTAATTAAGTGAAACATTTTATCACCACTAGAGGGGGTTGTCTTCATATTCCTATAGTGATTCACAGTTTGTTCCAGCCTCTGCTTTGGTTCTCATATGGCCAGTTAGTGGAATGAATTGCGTGGGTGGTGATGTTACAGCCATTGCTGGCACAGTTTTGGCAGCCTTGTTTTTTTCTTGAGTCTTCCAAGTAAGAGCTGAGAAAAGCCAGTAAAAGTCCCCTCTTCTCCAGCCTGGGCCAGAAAGGAGCTACTTTCCTAGCAGTTAAAAAGCTATGAAAACGCCATTATGTCTTGCTATTGCCAGCTCCGCAGGACCACAGCCAGCCTAAAGGAACATTGTACTGACACGATTATCTTCAAACCTGAACTTTGTCTGGACTTTTGAATCCTTTTGCTAATTTAAGTTCCTGCTCAAGCCTGCATGCTTACTATTATCAACCATGGATACCCATCTTAACTTCTTATAGCCCTGAATTTATCACATCTTAAGACTTATCATTTAGTAATTACATGGAAAGCAAAGCAAACTAGCAGACTCTATTTACATTCAAGTCAATGTAACTTTTATACTTTGGACTGAAATTACGTTCTTCAGGCTTCATGGTGCAACACACAGCATGGTGCAGCAGCAACAAAAACTAGACAGCACAACAATACAATATATACAAATGGACATCATATTTATGCATATATACACACATACATATATGCATGGTTTGGCATTTAGCAGTATGGTAGTGATTAAGGAAAGCTTGCATAGCAGATTCAAATAGTTAGGAACTGGAGGTGATGGTAAAGGTGTGTATGTCAACAGTCTATGGTGCATAAAGGAAGGGGTCTGGATTACTTCAGGAGTATGTTGGGGGCATCAGTGCAGTCAGTAATCTGTCTGTCTTGGGGAAGAAGCAGTTGCGGAGTCTGGTGGTGTTAGTGGAACGGATACTCTGGAATAATCATATGGGAGGAGGGTGAAGAGTCCATAAGAGAGGTGGGAATGGTAGTGGCCAGTGGCATCACTGGTGGGTAGAGACACCCCAATGATCTCCTTAAAAAAACTGAGGTCTGAGATGGTGCACTCCCAATCCCAGACAGCAAGACCCACTGTAGAATGTAGTGATGATGAAGGTGGAGGGTGGCACATGTAGGACCAAGGAAAGGAAACTTAGACCAGCTGGTTGTAATGGGTGACTCACTCCAGGCGGGTTCGAACCCAGGCCTCCCACGTGTAAGTCCAACGAAAACTGAGTGAGCCACCGACAAGCTTGAAAGAAACCCAAGTGCAGAGTGGAAAAGAAGCAGACAACTGGATTATGGAACAGAAACGCAACCCGCAGTGGGAATCGAACCTATGAGCTGTTGTATATCTGTGGTGCGTTACCGCTGCGCCACCGCAGATGAGGTGGAAAAAAAAATACAGGTGGAAACTAAAAGGCACGGGGGAACAAATATGGCGACGAGGAAAACAAAGGATTGCTGGGGAGCTGGCAAGCACACGGCAACAAACAACTACACCAAAATGAGCCTCCCCTAAACAAAAGACTGAGGGATAAGGGCAACAAAGAGGAACGTGCTCTAATTAAGGAATCTGTGTCTCTGTGTCTCTGTGTCTCTGTGTCTCTGTGTCTCTGTGTCTCTGTGTCTCTGTGTCTCAGACTATGAGACACCAGGTTACCGGCTGAGTCGTTTGTCAAACAAAGACTGAGCAACGCTGGTGTGGAGCACTGCTCTTAAGTAGAGCGTCCCACAGGTGTATTGAGTCTGTCTTGATTGGGACTGCTCCTGCGTTGCCCCCTAGTGGCCGGCGCAGGACAAGTCCCAGAGCCTGCCCTTACACTGGTAGGTCTAGGCCAGGTTAATTACTCTATGTCTATCCTATAAACATTCATTTTTTGCCATGATCATCTTATTTTTGGTTGTATTAAGTGGATATTCTGTTTAACTGACAGATGACGTAAAGTCAGCAGTGCTGTCAGCAAAAAGTCAGAAACCATTTCCACACAAAGTGACCAATGGCACGAAGAACAGCAGAACAATGACAGAATATAAAATGCGACGTTAAGCGTGTTCACATTTTGCCTTCATTACAGCGTTTGTCCTTTTTGAGGATACTTGCTTTGAGTTCAGTCTTCGTAATGAAAGCATTAGCACAATTTCTGCCAAGAAGACTCAATCATTCATTACTCCAGCCAATCGCAGTCCACCACCGGGCTTTAACAGGCTTCAATCTACGTTCCTGTTCTGCTGCTTTCAGGTGCCGACGTTTCAGCGGGTGATATCTGTTGCTCATCTTCTTTGTTAGATGTGTCTGTGTATCTTTTTCTCAGTGAGGAGCTTCTTAAACAGCTACACATCATTTCAAACCTCCATAGCGTTGAGATGTCTTCTCACAGTGGAAGAAGGATGGATGGGGATGTTCTCAGACCTGAAGCAAGAGTGAAGTTTGATGTTCTCTATCAAAGATGAAAGCTTTAGGGGCTGTTTATCAGATGGGGACAGTTTTGATGGATCTACCAGGTCTTCCGGGTGGTTATTAGGCGACCCATTTTCTATGTATTTTTTTACTTTGGACTCAGTTTTGGAGACTCCTGGTTTTCTTGCTCACTTTCTCGTGTCAGTTACTTCCTTATGCAAGTGTAATATCTTATATCTAAATGTCTCAGAACTTCAGAACTATCTCCTGAAAAACATGGGTGTTTGGACTGGAGATAAAATGAATGAAGGGTGGTTTGACTTTTTCACAGCGTTCTAAGCCTATAAGGAGATTCATGATATGCTCTGTGATGTTTACAGCATGCATCTGTATGTGTGTGCTCTCCCCAGGCTGTTTCTCCTTTTTTTTCTCCTTCTCCTCTGCTCTCTCGCTGTCTCCCTTCCCAGTTCTTCTTTTTTCATTAGCACTGGGAACAGCTGGCAGCTCAGCAAAAACATCAAATGCAGGACTACATGTACACAGACCGTTACCACGACTGTCCTTAACACCACGTCACCGTCACCAAAGACTGCAATGGTGTCGTACCAGACTGTCATGGAGTGACTCAGAACGGCAGCGGGTCATCTTCAGTGACGAGTCCCGCTTT
>CM067478.1:39086176-39109735 GCA_034552555.1 Semaprochilodus insignis
CGCGTCCAGAAGGCCTGGTGTCACTCCACCTCCACCCCTACCGCACCATCTGCAGGAACTGTGTGAGGATATTCAAGCTGCATGGGATGGATTATCACAGGACACCATTAGGAACCTCTACAGCTCCATGCCGAGACATCTGGTGGGTTAGCAAACACGGCGGCCCGACGCCATACTGAGAGACAGACTTCTGTATGTGTAGCTCAATAAATATTGATAAATAAATATCATATAATATAAATACCAAATCAATAAATATCATATCAGTCTAAATTTATCAGTTATTGATCCTGGTAACCTTTATCTTCCTTCCCAACACACCTGCAATCCCACACCTCCTCCTGGGAGCAATTATATTTTTGACAATGAATGTACATCAGTACCAGTATGAATCTGCAATTAAATTACTCCATACTAGTCAGCATGCTATGAAGCATCCAAACATTTTGTAGGTTGAGACTGTATCCGGGAGAATCCTTCAGCCCCATGTTGCTCTACACCACCATTGTGAGAATGAGATATGTTAAAGAATGTGACATTTTCACTAGTTACTGGATGCCCTGTGGCCATAGCTTTTGAATAATTCATGGTGCTTGCTTGTAGAAGCTGTTATGCAACCCAGCGAGTAGTGCGCAAACAGTGTGTGGCCAGGGTGGGTAACATTATGCGGTCTGGGCTCAACCTCATCCTACTGTTATTATGATCATATCCATTAAATAGTCATTTTTATCATCGCTGTCCAAACAAGAACAAGTATCTCCAAAATGGCAGCTTTACAGGAGAGGCCAAAAACCTCATTTAATTCTAACGTAAGTCGATGGAACTAGATTGTTTTCTGAGCAGTGTTGGGCCGTTTCTGTTGGTCCATTCATCATGAATTTTTTGCACAGTGTAAACAGCAGCTGCTGTGTTCAAATGATACATAAAAGGGAAAATCAACAAACATGGAGATACATGTTTTTCGTTGGACAGCAACGACATGTAATTAGATACGGTTGTGGTTGGAAGTTTACATACAGACTTGATGGACATGAATGTAACAGCAGTGTTGGGCTTTGAGTGAGTTGTTCTTTTTCTGGGGTGGATTGAGTGTATAATACATCATTAATACACTCATCATCAAAAAACAATTGCGCTTACAGTTGCACCCAGAAGGAATCCGCCAACAGGAATTAAAGTTGGTGTGTAGGTTTGGCAGTCTAAATTGATCATCATTTATTGATCCTGGTAACCTTTATCTTCCTTCCCAACAGACCTGCAATCCCACACCTCCTTCTGGGAGCAGCTGTTCTTTAGATGATGAGTGTATATGCAAGTCTTTGCAAACATCTGAAAGTACAGTCATCATAATGGTCTGTGTACATGTAGTCCTGCAAAGTGCTCTGAAGACCCCACAGAAGACAACACTTTAAGGGGTTGTAATGGGACTCTGCCTTAATTCTGCCTGGCTTTACGAGCTCATTACCAGAAGTTTCAGCAGGCTAGGGAGGTTAAGAGGCACATGACTGCTGTGAAATATGAATATTGCCTCTTTTTTCTTTTTTTTAGTGCTTCCAGTTTGATTAAAATTCAGCACATTGTGAAGGGCAGAGGGGGGTGAATTCACTGGGTGAATATGCATACACACATGTGCTGACACAGTTCCCTCACTTTCTACTGAAGGGGTGCATCAATACTAAACAGTGTCCCCAGAATAAATAGATGAAAACGGGCATCTGCTGGACTGTCTCCAGTCGCTTTGATCTGGCTTTTATTGTCTCCAGCCATTACTTTGTTCTGCAGCCTTTTTGTTTTTCATAGCTGTGTCCAGAACATGCTGTATTGCATGAAGTGGACTGTTTAGATTAGTCGTAACACTCCAGTGTTCAGTCAGCTGACCACTCATTATTGGTCCGGTGTGTCTAGGTCCTGCCAGCGTTATCCCTTCTATCCAGTCTTTTCTCATCTTGTTCCTCCCTACCTGTCTTGTTTGTAACCCACAGTCCTAATCTTGGGTAAGACTCCCCTGGGTAAGCCGTCCCCTGAACAATCACAAGGCTGACATCTCTGGGCCCAGCCACCAAACAGATTTAGAGTCAGAGAAACTCACCAGTCTGTAGCTTCCTGTCGGCCATTCATCCGCTCATGCATACACAAGTTGCTTTGTCTGTGTATTTGTTCATCCATTCCTTTACAGGTTGCTTCATCCGTCCATTTCTTTACTTATACATTCGTCTGAGTCTGAGAATGATCCACCACCCACATCATACCTGCTCTGTGGTGGTCCTGTGGGGGTCCTGACTATTGAAGAACAGGGTAATACAGTATACAGAGAAACAGATGGACTACAGTCTGGACCTGTACAACTACAGAGTGTCCTATATGGTCAGTGGAGCTGATACAGTGGACAGTGAGTGTAGATATATTGAGGTGGTCATTATGTTATGCCTGATCGGTGTATATATCATAGCATTAATACAGATGTTTATATGAGTGTTTTTGTCTGTGCTTGAGCTGTTGTTTGTCAAATGTGCATGAAAGTATTTTCAGTGAATGAGATCAGGCCATAAAATCCATACATACTCCAATCCATATATACTCAAGTGTTTAGTTACTTATTTGCCTATTATTTGTCGTCTGCTCAACTGTTCAATTATCGAGGATTAAATAACCTCTCCTGAAAGCAGCACTGCAGCCATATCACAGCAGACAGTGTCTGGAATGGACAGGATGAAGATGAGATCAAGAAGAAGGAAGAGAGATGCTTAGAGTTCAGCCAGTGAGGCTTTGAAGAGCATCTTGTCCATGTTTGCTGTTTTCTTCCTGCGTTCCTCCGCAGGTCATCTGTTAAAAGGGAGCTCAAGCGTTTGAAGATCCTGAGGGAGGAATTCAGCTCTGCTGTAGCTCCTTCATTTTGCTTAGTTGAGAATATTAAATCAGCAGCTGGTCGTGTGCATGTATTTCAGTCTTTGCGGGGACCAAAGATGATGAAAACATTTGGTGGTTGTGGGAATAATGTCTTTCCCCCAACCTACAAACCCCCACCCAAAAAAGTGCAGAAGTACACACACCGTCCCTCTTCCTACTCCTCCACTCCTTCTCATTGGTCGCCCCCTGCTGGTTAATCCATTACACTGCAGCTTAATTATTCAGTTCATCATTTCCAGGCTTATCGCTTAATAACTACTATGAAATGAAGATGTAATTGGGTTAATTCTTGTTTCAAGTGATTACTGGAGAGGTTCTTGCTGTTTCTAGACAAAGCTAAAAACTGGACCACCCAAACTACCCCCTGCTTTCATCTTCGAGAGAGAGAGAAGAACTCCATTACTGGAACCAATGCTCCATTAATCAAGTAATGTGTGATTGGCCATTTATGTAGATTTGTGAATTAATGAGAAAATGGGTTTTGCAGCCAAAGTGTGTTGGGCTTTCCATACGAGTTAGCGGCAGAAGGTTTCAGCCACGCATATTGCCAGGAATGTTAAGACCACACCCAGACTATTCTCTGTAAACTTTTGTCATTTTCTGAAGAGACCCATCCTTGGTTACATCACATGCACGGCCGAGCGTGAAAGTCAAATCATTTGATGTCAAACCTACCAACCAAGTTTCATTCCTGTCGGTTCATTCCTTCTGGGTGGAAGTATTTGTGCAGCTTCTTTTGACAGTGAGTGTACATTGTTTGTACCTTGATGAAGGTCCCTTCCTACAGTTCACCCTTTAATCCCCAGCTTCAACTCTCACTTTCCCTCAGGAAGTCAGTAGATTATTGAATGTGATGAATTGGTAATGATGCGCAAGCACTTTCTCTTATGAGCTACATGATTAAGGCTCTAAATCATCATTGCTTTGATCTGCCAATGGTATGAAAAGTGATCTATAAATAAAAATTATCATTATTATTATTACTATTAATATTATCATTATTATTATTATTATTATTATTAATAACAATACTAATAATAGACAATCAGGACACTTACACCTTGCTGTAACCTAATCAAAGTACAGCTTTAAAAAATCTATATAAACTCACCATCTCAAAATAAACTGTCACACTTCCGGGTTTCCCCTCTGCCTCTGATCTCCTGAACTCCAACTCCCAGAACCCACTACCCGATGATGTCAAAGTCACATGTCCATCATTGCCCAATCACGCCCCGTTTCCTCGTTCGTTATCACCAGAGTATTAATTACTCACACCTGCATCTCATTTAGTCTGTTTGCTTATAAGCTCATCACCCATAAGCGTGCACCCATCGCGAAGTATTGCCAACTCCCGTTGCCTTACCGAGTGGTCTATCCTAGTGATACTGATTCTGACTTTCTGGTTCTGATTCTGTTTGATCTCTGGTTCGCCCCTTCTCTTCTTCTACCCTCTGATTTTGGTTGCCCTGTTCTGATTTGGTTTTGACTTCTGCCTGCCTCTTCGTATATGACTTTGCCTGTTCCTTGTACTATGTTCGCTTGGATTCTGTTTTTGAGCTTGACTGTCAACCTGTTAAATAAACCCAGCCTTGATTTTAGCTCAGCATGCGCCAATCAGACTTTATCCGGCGTGAGATAAGCACATTTATTACAGACATGTTACATGCTTGGTTATCAGGTCATTATCATATAAATCATATAAATCATAGCTACGTTTTTCCTTTAGTGAAGCAAATTTAAAAGGCAGTTTATTAAGTAAATGATGCTCTAGCCCGTCATGCACATTGGGACTGCAGTATGACCTGAACGAGAGTACTGTGGCACTGGATGTAATGCTTGCCAAATGAAGGTTTGATGATTTGAGAAGAAGTTAATATAAGATCTGCATGTGACAAATCTATATGCATTGGACTGCATGATTACAGTTTATGCGCTGAATTCAGTAGAGTGGAAAAGAAAACTTGGCATGTGCAAATGTTTAGACACCCTTGTTGATCCACTTATGACTGGTAATTCCTATGGGAATGCATTCCCCAATTAATTGACTATTATTATTATTAATAATAATAATAATAATATCTCATATTATATTGTTCTAATTGTATATATCATTATTTTTGAATGTATTACTTTAAGCGTTATTAATAATTATTTAATCTTCTTTGTGACCTTTATTGTAAAGGTGTCTGCACATGTCTCTTAAGAACTGCTTTATAAGTGCGATATATATTTAAGAAAACTTTGCTTTGAGGTTTTTTAGAAAACGAACAAAACTCAGGTCCAAGACATCCATTCAGTTCAGTATCTGACTGAAGATCAAGGGGATTTTTCAATTGTAGTTCAAGGTGTTCAATGGAAAGACCAATTACAATTTCACATACTAGTGCTAGGTCAACTTGCTCAGTCTCAAGCATTGCAAGCTATCTTACTCCAGACTGCAACAGCTGCACCTTCAAATCGTCATTCGGGGGCATTTTTAAAGCACCAATCTTTGGATTCAGTTGTATTCAGAGTGCATTAATTTTTCCAAACATACCATTCATTTGTTATTAATCTGGTGCTAACTTGGCCCAAAGTCTATCCCAGAACATGACCTGCTTTTGGAGATCCTCAGGCCAGTCTAAGTAGGTTCTGGTCTTCACTATGCGAGCCAGTCTGTGATGGGCGGAGAGCTGTCGAGCGGGGATCTTCTCAAGAAACACAAGTATCAGGATGTCTCTCTGCTCCGCCAGCAAGCGGTGTGTGGCCAGGCTCAGCTCCAACGAGCACCACTTGCTGCGAAGATAGTGGCGGCTGACCAGGCAGAGGGTGCGGCGGCTCTTGTATAGACTGTCCGTGATGTTCTCCACAATGTCCAGGCCAAGCTGGAAGTCCCTGCTGTGCAAGCAGAGGCGCAGGAATGGGGGACCCCGTCTGTCCAGGTTGGGAAGAAGCTCATCCACCACCCACCGTTCATCTTTTCCACTGTATGAGATGAATGCATCAAACTGGTAGCGCCCGCCTGTGTTCCCACGCATGGCTTCCTCCACCCAGCCACGGGCAATGTAGATAAAGGCCAGAAGGTAGTCACCAGCGAGCTTATGGAGCAGAACCACAAACATGAGGAGGAGTAATCCAAGAGAAGTGGACGCAAACAACACAAATTCCATGTCGACGAAGCAGTTGGCTTTAGCGTATTCACTGAAGCTGTGAATGCCATCAGCATTTGTGCATGAGAAGTCTTTCTTTTCTTCCCTTTCCATTATGACTACTTGAACCTGCCTCTGTAGCTCCGCCCATTCGCTGAACCAAGCATTCTCACAACTGCAACGCAGCGACACACAATGTAGAGCGAGGCACTGCAAATTTGTGAGTGGCCTAGGGAAGTTTTCAATCAAACTAAATTCATTGGCGTAGGTGATGGAGAGGAATTTCAGTGACTGCAAGTCTCTAGTAAGATCCTCGTTGAAAGAAGGTATACGACAATCAAAGAACACTAAATGTTCTAGCACTGTAAGATTATGGAACATTGTATCAAGGTGACGCTGTACAGAGAAGTCTGTGAAGGTGAAAAATAGCTTTCTAAGGTGCAAAAGTGTGTTAAGATCCACCAGGTCTACAAAGCTGGACATCACTTGAGGCTGAAATGAAATGCTCTCCAGGTATTTGAAATACTTCCCAGCAAACTTGGAGCCACATAGGAACTGCTGTGTTATGATGTTAAGACTGACCACAGACTGAAAGAACGGCCTCTCGCAGTCTTCAAGACTGACCTCTTTTCCATAGACTTGAAGAGCGAGACCAGGTCTAGGAGCACTGTCGCTTCCAATGATTATGTTCATGGGACGACTGCAAGAGCTGATGGAAAGATGAGTAAGGTTGCTTGGGAAAGTGCCAAATATGGAGCCCAGGTTGATCTGAACCTTTGATGTCTCGGTGGAGGGTTGTATGAGGCATCCGAGTGAGAAATCCTGCAGTGAAGTTAAGTCGCTGAAGGATGAGGCCTCGATGTGCTTCAACACGTTGAAGTCAAGCATCAGTGACTCTAGATGATGCAGCCCAGAGAACATGAAGGTTTTAATTTCAGAAATGTTGTTGTGCTCAAGGTTCAAGGTTTTCAAACCTTTCAATGGCTTGAACGCAAAGTCGTCGATATAGGAAATGCTGTTACTTCCCAAGTCTAGCTTTTTCAAACTCTCGAAGGTCATATGTGGAATTGCTGTGATCTTAGCAATCCTGTTCATATGTAGACTCAAGAATTTCAGCCTTCTCAGGCTCCTAAACACAGCAAAGTTTACAGAGGAGATCCTATTTGTTGACAAATCTAGATGTTCCAAACTGTGGAGAGCATTGAAAGTCTGGTCAGTCAAAGTCAATAACTTGTTACCCTGCATTTTTAATACTTGCAGTTTTCCAAGTCCTTCAAATGCAAAGTCCTCAATCACAGATATGTCATTACCGGGTAGTTCAAGAGTGCTGAGTCTCCTCAGACATGAAAAACACCTTCTGGTTATCTTGGGGTGGTCAGCAAAATACAGATAGAACCTTTGCAGTGATGTAGCAAGATCAGCACTGTCACAAAGAGAGTCAAGCGACTGTACTGAAACGTTTTCTAACTCCAAGGCTTTGAGGTTTTTTAGAAAACGAACAAAACTCAGGTCCACATGCTTGGAAGAGTTAGCAAGTCGCATCTTTATAAGTCCAAGACATCCATTCAGTTCAGTATCTGACTGAAGATCATGGCGATTTTTCAATTGTAGTTCAAGGTGTTCAATGGAAAGGCCAATTACAATTTCACATACTAGTCCTAGGCCGACTTGCTCAGTCTCAAGCATTGCAAGCTTTCTTACTCCGGACTGCAACAGCTGCACCTTCAAATCGTCATTCATGGGCATTTTTAAAGCACCAATCTTTGGAAAGTGTCTTAAGGCACCTTTCCCAATAGATTTTAGATTTGGAAAGCTAAAACTGACATTTTTCAGGTTTTTGGAAGCTGCAAGCAAATTGCCATCCCCGTGACCACAACTGTGGTTTCGCAAGATGACCGTCTCTTCAGCTTCGATGTTTAGTGAAATCAGTGATGTCAAATGTTTAACAATTTTACATAAAATATCTGTGAACTCACTTGCACAGCTGGAGACACTCAGCACTTTTAAACTACTCAGTCCATTAAATGCATCCATTGCTAGCACAGACATATCGTAGTTCTTGAAATAGAGTTCCCTCAAGACATGTCCGAAAGCCTCTGACAGAATTGAAGAATTGCAGCACACTTCAGAGTGAAGCGATATCAGCCACAAATTTGGCAACCCCATGAAAGCTCTGGAATGAATGACCTCAGGACATCCTGTAATGTACACCTGTTCAAGGACCCTAAATCGGGTCAGTGCATTTGGATGTATTTCCAGTCCATGTGCCGTTTTCAGGCATAGAGTGGTAATCTGGAGAGGAATGGCGGCTAGGTCCAACTTTAGGTCATTGACATCCTGACAAGTTGCTGCAAGGCTTCTTCCTGGGCAATCAGCCCACCTCCGGTCATCAATCATTACTTCATCTTCATAGACGTGGCATTTTTCAGAGAGCCAGCATTTAGCAGAAGATACCAGGAGCAAAACAGTCACAGAGAAAAAACAAAACATGGCAAATTTCTGGAAATTATACATCAGGTGAGTTTCTGGCAGTATTGGTCATCCGCTTGGTCCGAGCTGTCAATGAATCCTGTGGTCCAGTGGATTTGAAGAGATTCATCTGCGAGAATGAGAAGGGTTTCATGTTTCTGTAGCTTCTACTGCAACACTTTTTGAGGTGTTCACTTCCCTTTTGCAAGTTTATATGTGAGCACGTTCTAATTTGGCACTTCACTGAAAAAAGGAAGCTCAGTGAACGTCAGAGGTCTGAGCCTCCTATACGACATCCAGGTTTAACAGCCAGTATAAACACCCCTGCTGTCAGCAAGCAATAGCAAAGTGAGAGAGCCTGCACTGTAATGAGAATCCATGAGCTGGATCACCAACAGTGAGGATCTACAAACACCAAGGAGCTCAAATGTAAACTCACTGACTACTGTATTAGGTACACCTCCTTGTATCTAGACTTATTATACATTTTATCAGCTCCACTGACCATATAAGCTTCCCGGACAAGAAAGAGTCCCCACTGTGAAGTTCTGCGGGTGTTTTTATTACGTGGAAATGGGTTCATTGGTTGAGGTGACTGTAAATTAGAATTGAGCTGCTGGAACAACCAGGTTTTGCCTTTTGCTCATCAGGACGTATCATCTTACAAATTGCTCATTTTATGACTTTATGCACCGTAGTGCATGTTTGCCATGACATTTTAGCACTTATTTTAGTTTTATGGGAAAGACCACCAACAACAACATTACATTATTATCAGTTTCTCAGCCTTCTTACCACAATTGAGGGCTTGAGGCAATGGCAGATAGAAACAGCTCCTTAACAGTGACTGGAGGGCTGAGAACAAAAGACTGAGTTAGTATTTGGTCAAATGGACATTTCACATGGTCAGGAATGAAATGATCCAATGAAACAACCAAATCTCATTGTCTTAAGATGCAGCTTGAGGTTGGATAGGCCTTTAATCAAGCAGAGTAGGCCTAGGCTCACCCAGTGTAGTCACATGACAACACATTCGTTCACACTCATTCATATAGCAAATATTTGCAGAAGTTACACTCTACAGGTTTGACTTCCTTCATCACAAGGCACAGCAACACTTTTGAATTTAGAGAGCCTATTTATTAAACTCTATGTGTTCTTGTTCCTCGGAGCTCAAATGCATAGCTGCAGGAACTGAAGGAGCAGTGTGTAACATCTATTAGCAGAAACAGAATTTACTACATACAACACAAACACATGTAATCACTGCAGCGTAGAATGTGTATAGAATGAGCTCTTACCTACATGAGCTGGTGTGAGTGGATCAGACACAGCAGTGCTGCTGGAGTGTTTAAACACTGTGTCCACTCACTGTCCTGCTGCCCACAGGATGCTGCCCACAGGACTCTGTTGGCTGGATAATTTTGGTTGGTGGACAAATCGCAGTCCAGCAGTGACACAGAGGTGACCAGAAGCACTGCTGTGTCTGATCCACTCACACCAGCACGACACACACTAACACACCACCACCACGTCAGTGTCACTGCAGTGCTGAGAATGATCCACCACCCACATACTACCTGCTCTGTGGTGGTCCTGTGGGGGTCCTGACCATTGAAGAATAGGGTGAATGGGGATTAACACTGTAACTGTGGAACTACAATGTGATTATATATACATATATATTTGTTCATCACTGCTGATCTTTGCATTATGCACCCCCACCCGCTGCTCCTAGTCCTATTCAGTGCTTCTCCCGGCCTTTTCCTGTTATATTTGTTTTAAAGCGTGCTCTTCCCTCCATCCCCTCCTGACTTCCTCTCACCATCCGTCCCGCCCAAAGCCATGTTCATTTTCTTTAGGGACAAAAGCCCACCCCAAGCCCATAGGACCCCACGCCAGTGGGTGTTTTTGGGGCTCCCTGCTCTGTGACCCCTGAGTAGGTGACATCCTGACATGCTAAACCCAACATCAAAGGGTTCATTAACCATGGAGGGGTCCAAGCACTGTGCATTACAAAGCCAATTCACCTTCCCTCTCCTGGACCCTCGGCCTCCTAAAGTGAATACGAATGGGCCCTTCAAACATTTAAGCTGTAATGGTGGGGGGTGCTCACTGCATCCCCTACTGGTCAGTAGTGAAACTGCTTGATCTTAAGAAGTCGGTGATAATCACGGCTCACTGAGAGAAACTGTGTGGAAGGTGCAGATTGTAGCTTGTATGTAAGAGTTAAACATCTCACATAAGAGTTTGAGCCCAGATGATATCACACTGTTCCTCCTACAGAATGTTAATGCATTTATTACATTACTACATATATAATTAATGATGTCTTTGCTGTTTATATAGTAGCATCTGAAGGAATCCATTGCTGGCCTGAGCCCATTAAAATGCTAAGTAACCCCTGTTTCATAGCTTTCTCTTGGTAGTCCAGAGGGACACAGGGAGGCAGCATTTTTGGTTTAGGTGCTCAGAGGGGTGTGTGGTGATGGGCAGTGCGTGTGTAGGCCGTTGGTTAAACATTACAGACCCCGGAGCCCACACATCATTATTTAGTCATTTATCTCTGCCTCCTGCCCACTGCTAGGGCTACTGGGAGGGCTCAAATTCACAAAGACAAACTGACAGGACGCTAGAGATGTTCAGATTCAAATGAATTTCAGAAAACTTTATCACAAAAATGAGACAATATTGTCTCTGAAGTGGGCACACACTCTAAAACACAAAGCTAATTTCAAACCAGAAAAAAACTGTAAAACATGTTCTAAGATTCACTTTGACTTGTATTTCATTGCAGACAGTATAAAATATAAGGTTGCGGTTGGTATAGTGTAGCGGGTAACACCCCCACCTCCTGTGCTGTAGGCTGGGATTTGATCCCCTACCCTATACTATACCAATATGAGTCCCTGGGCAAGGCTCCTAATATTACCTTCACCTGCCTGTGTAGGAAATGCTCAAATTGTAAGTCCATTTGGATAAGAGCATCTGCCAAATGCAGTTAATGTAAAAAGCAAGACACTTCATATTTTGTCTGGCCAACTTCATGTCCTTTGCAAATGCGCTTCCATTCCAAAAAAAATCTGGAACGGGGCAATTTTGGTGCTAGTAATAATTTCAAATAATGTGGTGATGTCAACAGGTGATTGTAAACATAATATGGTACACCCAGTAAAGGCCTATGTCCTGGATCAAGGATCACCAGTTTGCCAACAAATGTGTAAGAAAACATCTTTAGAAATTCCAGGAATCTGGGGTCATTTCAGTATGTAAAGGGTGCAAGCCTAAGCTAATTAACTGTGTTGTACAAGACAGCACTGCATCACGAACCATCTTTTACCAATAAGCCATAGAACCATATGGGCTCAGGATTACTTTGGTAAATCTTTGTCAAGCTCTACAACATGTAGTTGCACAAGCGCCAGTTAAAACTTTGCCAAAAGGAAGCCTTACTTTTTAACCTTGTCCAGAAGCGGCGTTGACTTCTTTGGGTTCTAAAAACTGAGGCAAACGCAAACTGGTTCACTGAAGAGCACCAAGTTCTAAGAATGAACAAAGGCAGTTCAAGGACCAGGGTTCTTTTGGTCGAAAAGGGCTAAGAGTGAAAACTGTGCATCGTAGTCAGAAAGGGACATCCAGATACTTTAAAGTAGTGCTCTGTAGAACTACAGAGCTCAAAACTCTCAATAACACAGAAAATAATATACACATTTACAATTAAATGAATAACTTATTAATTTATACTGCCCAATAAAATTGAACAATTCAACAACAATAGTAGTTAAATGACTTCTGAGACTTTACTGCTCCCCCTACTGGCCAGAAGTGAAATGCCTTTTCCACATTAAACCCTATAATTATACTGTTGGACCTCAGAACTAAAAAACAACAATCCAGCAAGAATCTGACTGCTGATAAAGTCTTAAGGAGACGTCTGAGGAAAGCAGTCAACATATCCTCAAACCCCACACAACCTCCGGAAAGAGGTACCAGAACATCAGAGCCACTACCACCAGGTTCAGGAACAGCTTTTACCCAAGAACTGTCAAACTGGTCACACCGGCAGCACCTACCAGAACATGGCTACAACACTATAGACTGTACTGATCTAGCCCTGATCACCCCAGCCCATACGCACCGGGCTCTACTAGCCCACATGACTATATGCACTGTACTTTAACTAGACCTGTACACCTGAACATTGATCTGCTATTCTCACTACCTGCACTGTACACTATTATATATACACCTACTGTTACAACCACAAACTTAACTGCACACCTGGCTACCTCAACACATACTGTACTTTCCTACATGTACACTTAACACTAAGCTGTATTTAGCTCTACTGCATATGCTAACTGCTGTTAGCACCTCAGTTCTAGTACTCTAACATACTGATGTACAGTTACTGCTCTTGCACATTTTGCACGTCTTACTGTTTTTATGCATGTATTGTATTGTGTCTCTATTTGTCTTTGCACTGTACTTACTGTTAATCTATTCTCTTATTAATTACTGGAGCAATGGAGAAATAGTCTACCAGTATTTCATTATACCGTATAACCCTGTATTGGTATAACGACAATAAAGTTGAATTGAAATGAATAACAAAAATAAGGTCAAGTAAACAATAAAGACAAAAAACAAACAAACAAATAAACAAAATAGTATATTTGGCCATCCAATACAAAGCAACACTCAAATTGACTTGAAATAATCAATATAAGACCTCAACCCTAAAAACCAAACCCTGACTGTGCATGGCTGGGTATAAAGCAGGCTCCCACCAGTGTGCCACTGACAGTGATGGACATGGCGCGTGTGTGAAAGGGACGACAAACAGACATCACCTCATTTCCACAATGCGTGTGTGTGAGGAGACACAGGAGGGGCAGCGGCTCGCCTCTTTGTTTCCCCTTAAAGAGCCCCATAAAACAAGGCTGCTTAATTGGTGCCCTATAAAATTAGCATTTGCAAACGCAGTAGATTTCCTCTGTGCTCCTCTGCTGTTGTCTGAGTGGACGACCTTTATTCGGACAACCAACTTTTCTCTTGTACTCCTCCCTCCGTTTAGTCACGCTCCGTTCTGATCTGTTCTTAAACTCTCTGCCTCTCTCTGAGCGGTGACCCCGCTGACCTGTACATGCAGGTAATCATTAGCACTTACACTGACTGCTTTTGGGTTTCTATAAAGCCTGGTAAATGAGATGAGCGAGTGTGAAGACCTCTGTTTAAAGCTTAAAGAACTGGAACGTGATGTAAAGGCTCTAGACAGGACCTGCACATCCTTTAGCACTCTTTCACTCTTCACACCTCTTTGGCGAACCAAAAGTGGTTCTTCTCTGGAACTGGAACCATTTGCGTCACCTTTATGCTCCTAAAAAGGTTCTTCAAGGGTTCTTCAGTTGAAAAACTTGTATATGGTTCTTTAAAGAACCTTTTTAAAAATGGTTCCGATCCTGGGACTAGGAAGGTCACTGAAGAACATTGAATTCAGTGTCACGTTTATTAAACCAGTTCGAGAAGACTTTTACTTTGGCGTAGTAGTAGCCATTAGAAGATTCAAACAATGATTGATTGGTATTAATGGACCCAAAATATTCCCAACATCATTACACTCCCTCCACCAGCCTGGACTGGACACAAGGCAGGTTGGGTCCACAGATTTCAGTCTGTCTGGTTTTAGTAAACTTCTAGGTGAGGCCTCAGTTTTCTGTTCTTGACCTATAGAAGTGGAACCCAACATAGTCTTCGACTGTCGTAGCCCATCCACCCCATGGCTGGATGTACTGTGCATGTAAGATGCCTCAACACAGTTGTGCAATCTGAGTGCTTATCTGTGGCCTTTCTGTCAGCTTGAACCAGCCTGGCCATTCTCCAGTGACCTCTCTCATCAACAATGGCGTTTCCGTCCACAGAACTGGATGGCTTTTCTCTATTGGCTCCATTCTGAGTAACTCTAGAGGTTGTTGTGTATGAAAATCACATTCTGGTCATTAGCCAGAATTAACAAATACATAGTATGTTGTTTTTAGTAAACTTTATTTGGTAAACTTTACAAATGAATATACTTCTACATTAAACATGGCTAGGAAATGGCATACATGTTGTGGTTATGGCTAAACAATAAAGAATATTAAATATTTTTATTATTTATATTATTTATATACTGTATTTCTGTCATGTTATTATTTAGCATATTGTTTTTATGCTTCACTAGAAGTTTCATAAACCTTTCAAAGCCTCATGGGGTGTAGGAATAACATGGATACTCATTTTTGTGAGGTTTGCCTGTTTGGCGAGTAAAAGATCTTCTCAGAAGATAAAGTCATATTGTTACAAGCTGCGGCAAAGAAACATAAGCCATATAATGCATCAAAAATTAATCGAGGATCTATAATGCATTATAAGGGCATTCATAAAGATTCATAAAGCATTCATAATGTTTTATAATGTTTCCCATAAGCCTTTGTATAACTGTGCGTAAATGTTCATAATCGCACACATAAACTGTTATAACACCCCAATATGAGGCTTCATAGTGAAAAGTGAGGAACAGAAGGTTGGGTTCTAGCTTTACTGGCAGATACAGCGAGCGTCTGGTAGACACAGCTACAGACTGGCAGAGGGCCAAAACCCCTCTCTACTGACCGTGATGCGCGCCACCTCATTCCAATGTCCCTTAACCACCGTAAGATGACCTCAAGTGACCTACAGAGAGACTGGCGAGCGGTGGCTGGGGTGAAATGCACAGCGAGCATGGTTCTAAAAACAGGCTTCTGGAGGGTCATTAGTGATTTTCTAAATAAACAGATCTAAATACAATATTTGATCTGGAATTTGGGAGACGTGTTTCCAGTAGTGTATAGAATCAAACAGAACTGCTAATTTTGGTCCAACACAAACCCAGAACCTGTACAACTAGAGGAACTGATCACTTTTTTGAGGTGGTCTCTTATTTTAATATATATACTATTAATATATTAATTAATGTACCCAATAATATAAACTGTTCATACAGAAATGCTTTGTTTTGCACTTATGCTGAGCTAAGCATTTCTTCTCTCTAGGTATGAGCGATGGGTTGGGGTTGCTAGTTAGTGCATTTCTCTAGGTATCAGCACTGGCCCTTGTTCGAACAGCTTCTGAGCTCATGGCGAGTTTTAAACTCTAACCTGTTTGTACTAGCTAGGAAACATTCTCTGACGGAACACTTAGCATTGCTGTAAGTGGCTGTGGATCAGAGCGCCTGCTAAATGTCGTAAATGTGAATGTAAATAAACTAACTAACTAAACTAACTAACATAAGGCCTTAATAAGCAAATCACTCAGAAATAATCAGATACATTGTTTAAACTGTAATCTATATCAAGTTTAGTGTTGAACTCTTGCCCTTCCTCCTCCGTGCTGTGATTTCTCAGTGTCTCTCGCCCTCTGTCTGTCTCTCTCTCTCATTTCTCCAGATGGGGGGAGCACTGTGAGCTTCTGTCTTTAACACCATCTTTACGATCCCCCCATAAACCTGTTTTCATATTTAACTCCTCCAGCAGCATGACAGACTGCAAACAATCATGATCTAGAACAATAACACACACACACACACACACACACACACACACACATAGCAAGAAAGAACAAACACATTCACACCATATATAATATAATAATAATAATAATAATCACACTTTTTCACTTAGTCCACATCGGGTCAAGACACATTGGGTGCCCAGATTTTGCCTGGATTAGCACTGGAGCTAATTAGATTAGCACTGGAGCAATGAAGATAACACTGCTAATAAAACGTCACCCAGGAGACTTTTCCAGGACACGTGTCTTAAAAACTGCATCAAAATTAAAGGAGAAAATTGGGTGACTATTGACTTCTAGTGGTTGTTAGCAGCGTTAGCTTCATAGCACCAGTGCTAAAATAAAGAGTCAGACTTTGGACACCAAACATATGTGATAGACTACATCTGGGGTAAGGGTTCAGATGTCTGTAATGGCTTATTATAGTAATGTGTTATATTAATATTAATAAATATTACTGCATTCAGTAATAATGTCTACAATTCAGACTTCAATATTATAAATGATCATAAACTGTATTATATGATTTATGTTTTCTTCAGTATTTCAAGATTACTGGGAACAATAAAAATGATCAATAACATACTGAAATTATCCTTCTGCTATTCTCCATACTGTGGTGAGATGCTTTGAGAGTTGCCTTAGAGGAACCACATTTGGCTCCTTAAAGAATTCTGTTTGAAAAAAGAATAAAGGCTTAAAGAACCTTCACATAATATAAAGGTTCTACCGCAGGGTTACTAACCCTAACCCTATACTAATTTAAGGGATTATGAATGAAAATGGTTCTCCCAAGAACCACGCATTAAGCAGTAATGTCACTGCACCTTTATGTATGTTGATGCATTATGAATATTAGAACTTCAGTTGTGATGTTTCACATTCATTTAGGATTCATCCACAGAGTTCAGAGAATAGAAGAAACATAACAGAATCTTCTTCATTTATCTGTAATGAAACTGGTTTAGTGTGTTTACATGAATGTGGCAGTAATCTGCTAATCTGTTAGATGTACTTAAGTAATCAGATAAGGGGAATCGTGGTCTGTTTTCACTCATGTGCAGACTGGAAAGATGAAAGAAATCAGAGTAAGAGTTTACCTGCATTGATTCCTGAAAATCCAGCTCTCTTTATTGGATTTCTAGGTCTTAATCTGATCCAAGAAATGGGATTGTGTGGGTTACAAGACCACCTGAATAATCAGATAACTGCAGAAATCGGATTATGATTATGAGGTGCATGTAAACCCTCTCACTGATTTTAAACTTTTAATGATAGTGAAAGTAAATACAAACTGTCTCTCTCTATCTTTCACTCTCTCTCTCTCTCTCTCTCTCTCTCTCTCTAACTCTCTCTCTAGCTCTCTCTCTCTCTCTCTCTAACTCTCTCTCTAGCTCTCTCTCTCTATCTTTCACTCTCTCTCTCTCTCTATCTTTCACTCTCTCTCTAGCTCTCTCTCTCTCTCTAACTCTCTCTCTAGCGCTCTCTCTCTAACTCTCTCTCTCTAGCTCTCTCTCTATCTATCTCTCTCTCTCTCTATCTATCTTTCACTCTCTCTCTCTCTAGCTCTCTCTCTCTAGCTCTCTCTCTATCTATCTCTCTCTCTCTCTCTCTCTAACTCTCTCTCTCTAGCTCTCTCTCTATCTTTCACTCTCTCTCTCTCTAGCTCTCTCTCTCTAACTCTCTCTCTCTAGCTCTCTCTCTATCTATCTCTCTCTCTCTCTCTCTCTAACTCTCTCTCTCTAGCTCTCTCTCTATCTTTCACTCTCTCTCTCTCTAGCTCTCTCTCTCTAACTCTCTCTCTCTAGCTCTCTCTCTATCTATCTCTCTCTCTCTCTATCTTTCACTCTCTCTCTCTCTAGCTCTCTCTCTATCTTTCACTCTCTCTCTCTCTATCTTTCACTCTCTCTCTAGCTCTCTCTCTCTAGCTCACTCTCTCTAGCTCTCTCTCTATCTTTCACTCTCTCTCTCTCTCTCTTTCACTCTCTCTCTAGCTCTCTCTCTCTCTCTTTCACTCTCTCTAGCTCTCTCTCTCTAACTCTCTCTCTAGCTCTCTCTCTCTAACGCTCTCTCTCTAGCTCTCTCTCTCTCTTTCACTCTCTCTCTCTATCTTTCACTCTCTCTAGCTCTCTCTCTATCTTTCACTCTCTCTCTCTCTTTCACTCTCTCTATCTCTCTCTCTCTCTAGCTCCCTCTCTCTAGCGCTCTCTCTCTATCTTTCACTCTCTCTCTATCTCTCTCTCTCTAGCTCCCTCTCTCTAGCGCTCTCTCTCTCTCCCTCCCTTTCTTCTCTCTCTCTCTTTTGCTATTGTTATGGTCACACTTCTGAACAGTTGGCTGTTCACTGGAGCGTAAGGCTGGCATTGTGTGGACCTACACACTTTCTCTTTCTCTCTCTCTCTTTCTCTTTCTCCCTCACTCACTCACTTGCTCACTCCTTTTCTCTCTAGTTGAACAGGATCCATTTATTCTGGAGTAAATCTGCCTTTCTGTCTTTTGGACACGAGCGCCGTCCTGAGCCTTTTGTCCTGGTCTCTTAGCTCTGCTTGTGTTCTCCTACCATGACAACCAACACACATACACACTCGTTTGTTTCTGTGAGTTGTGGGGACATTACATAAACTTCCATTCATTTCATTTATTTTCTGGAGACTTAACCACAAAACTCAACCACAACTAACACTAGCCTAACCCCAAGCCTAACCCTAACCTGAACTTAACCATAACTTAACCCTTACCTTAAATTAACCTTACCCTAACCTAACCTTGCAACATATCTTCTGCTGGACATTTAAAGATTGTGGGGACCGGCTTGTGGTCTCTACAAGACAGAATGGTCCCCACAATGTAAGTGTATAAATGTTTCAGTCCTCACAATGTGGCTTAGATCTGGTACACACAGACGCACAGACCAGGTCCCATCTGTGACTGACTCTGCACCATGTGTCACTGTTTTTTTTAGTCATCTAAAAGCAGTTTTGTTGCAGGTATAGTGTAAAATCACTCTATTATGATGCTCAGAACTTCACAGGTTTCAAGCAAGCTGTAAAACATGTTAAATGTAGTTATACAGAAATTAGAACCATAATAAATGAATGGATTTGAAATTAATTAATTTAATTGTAAAAAGTAATGAATAAACATAAAAAAATGTTGTTAATTTGGTGTCCAAAATTGATTGTATTGGAAACGTGATGATCAAATCTGGAGGCAGACAAACAAACATAAACATCACGCTTTCCAAAACAACTTTTTTCAATTACTATTTTAGAAATTGATTCAGTCAGATTTGACCATGCATTTAGTCTGATTTGACTCTTCTGCTATATATATATATATATATATAATGTTAATTACAATACTTATTAATGGTTCACTTAAACATTGAATACTGAACCATCTAAGAATGTTTTCTTGAGGTTAGTTTATAAAATTTCAGTCTATATACTGTAGAATATTTGGTTTCATAAAGTAACACATTATTAATGTGGCGCGTGATTACAAATGTTTATCTGTATCTATAAAAACAAGTATTGGAAACTGAATTCCACCTGTCCAGAGGTCGCTGGAGAAACTGTGGCTCCCAGGAAGCCAACCACTACCCTTTGTTCTGGGCCTGTCCAAAAGTTAATACTTTCTAGTGCAGGATTTATGTGGAATTGGTTGTTGTATTCAGGAACAACATTGCCTTTAATTAGGAAGAACTTCTTTTTGGGCTTCTACATTAAACAAAATTCTGATTTGGGATGCTCAGTGTAGCTGCTATAAAAGCAATTACAAAGAAATGACTCAAGCAGATCCTCCATCTATGTCTGGTGTCTTTGTAATGGAAAGAATCTCCTTCTTCATGAGGTTTTTTGGGAGAAGTGGAAAATGTATGTCACATACTCCCTCTGGTGCCTGTGCAGTACTGCACAGGGCTTCTCCTCCAGCTCCACCCTGGCTCCACCCACTATCACACCTGCAGCTGATCTAGGACTCACTAGGACTCCGATTTATACCCCATTGTTTGATCTGCCTGGTTGCAAAGTCTCTGTGTTGCTTACCAGAGCTCTTAGCCGTGGTTCTGTATTCTTGTGTTCCCAATCTGAGTATCTAGTCGTGGTCATGTTCCCTGGTTCTGACCACACCTGCTTTGGTATCTTGGTTTTTGTGATTATGGATTTGTGTGTAGGGATGTTTTCTTTATATTCTCTCTGGGAAAGGTTGAAATTATGAATGACTATGTAGAGGATCTCAACTACAATCGACCGTAATATACTATTATATGCTGTTACACTATCATATGATTCAAAATACAGATGAAAACTGCCTTAAAATCTGCACTGTAAATTGTCCTATAATCATCGTACTGTAGAACTGGATCACACTTTACAATATACAATATAAATTAATAATAATAATAATAATAATAATAATAATAATAATAATACTTTATTCTTATATAGCACTTTTCAAGAAATCAAACGCACTTACAATTGTTTGTTCATAAGAGCACACGAGCGCATCAGACAACAAAGACTTAAAGTAGACGATATGAGGAAGACCTTATGGAGGAGCAGTTTAGGCCTGAGGCAGGTTCTATGTGAGGGTGAAGAGAGATCTGTTTAAATACAGAGAGAGAACCGGACTGTTTGACCCGCGCTGGGAGGGAGTTCCAAAGTCGAGGAGCAGCTCCTTCACCAAAGCCATGCAGGCTGGACAGAGGACCGGCCGGTAGCCCAGCTGTGGAAGGTCTGGAGGGCGAGAGGGTTTGTATAGTAAGAAGGAGCGAGAGTGTTGAGAGCTTTGTAGGTGAGCAGGAGAGCGGTAGTTTACAGGAAGGTGAATGAGCGAGTGTAGGTGAGTGCAGACGCGCAGCAGCGTTTTGGACCATCTGGAAATTATAGTATCCAACACTGAATTACAATGTATGTATGTTCAATCTTTCAAATGAAAAATCTAATTTTTGTACAAATTATTGGTTAAAATGACCACATTAATGAAACCATAGTAGTCTAGGCTGTAAACAGGGCAAATGGAGACTGCTGGCAGGCCATCTATTGTTTTGGCACGGTGCCAGAATGTTCTGTCTCTCACTTGTTTCTTGACCCCAGAGTCATGGCACACAAAGCAGGCCGCTATGGTGGCCACTGTACCTCTGTCTCGTTCTGTAATGATTAACGACGGAGAGAAGTGTGCGCGTGTGTGGGTGGGAGGAGGATTCGAATGCGGTTTAAGGCTTTGATGGCATTTGGCTCATAGAGCCTTAATGAAGTTGACCCTCCTACGTAGCACCCCCTGGTCTGCACGCCTCTTCTTGTCTTTCGCTTTAATCGTTTCTCATTCGCTGAAGAAGGGAAGTGGTGTGGAAGGTGGAAAGTGCTGAGTCTAATCCTTCAGTCCCATGTTTGTTGGACGAGGTAATGATTAATTATGATATGTTTATTATGGGTTTGATGGTATGATATTGTTGTGTACGGTCTTGGTTTCGCATTTTTGCATGTTTTGGTGGCTTTTTATCATTCAGACGTACAGAAAGTCAGTTGTCAGATGTGCAGACTTCAATGTGTGTATGACACATGCAATTATGTTGAAGCTAACTTGATAGATGGTTGTACTCAAAAGTGCACTGGTCTTCCTCAGGTGCATGGCATCTCAGTCATTCAGTCACTGGTAAGTTTTTTACATACATTCATCAAAAGAATAGCCGCACAAACAGCTGCACCCATAAAGAATCAACCCAAAGGAATGAAACTTGGTGTGTAGGTTAGACATCATGAGACATGCTAATGATTCAAGTTTCATACTCAGCTGTGCATGTGACGTAAGCAAGGACGGGTCTTATCTCTGTACCTGACTGACCCAACAGCCACGATTACAGACATCCAGCGAGCAGTGGTGTCCTCCATGAGTCATCCTGTTAGTGCAGCACCATTGGCAGACGGCTGCACCACGCAGGACTACATGCACACAGACCGTTACCACGACTGTCCTTAACACCACGTCACCGTCACCAAAGACTGCAATGGTGTCGTGCCAGACTGTCATGGAGTGACTCAGAACGGCAGCGGGTCATCTTCAGTGACGAGTCCCACTTTTGTCTTGGTGGAGACGACCAACGAATCAGTGTGTGGAGGCACCGTGGTCAGCGCCAAGATGAACGGTTTGTTGTCACGCAAGTCATACGTCCAGAAGGCCTGGTGCCCCTCCACCTCCACCCCTACCGCACCATCTGCAGGAACTGTGTGAGGATATTCAAGCTGCATGGGATGGATTATCACAGGACTCCATTAGGAACCTCTACAGCTCCATGCCGAGACGTCTGGCATGTTGGGTTAGCAAACACGGCGGCCCGACGCCATACTGAGAGACACTACTTCTGTATGTGTAGCTCAATAAATATTGATCATATCAGTCTAAATTGATCATCATTCACCTTCTGGGTGCAAATATTTTTGTGATGGTGAGTGTATAAAGCCATTGTTGGTGAACTCCCTGTTTATTTGTGGTCTCTTGTGAAGTCTTGGCCAGGTCTTCCTTGTGAAAGAGATCTGTGTTCTGAATAGATGGGACACAGATCTGACTTTTTCATGGTTGTTCGAACTCTTTAAGTCTGACCTTTTCCTCCTGTGGGCATGTGACACGAATGTGAATGTTCAGTTTGGACTTCATGTTGGCTGTACACATCTGCTTAGTGCTGTGGTCATCAGCTAACACTGGCAATGTGGCAAAACAACAGTGGAGGAGAGGAACAGCAGGCCAGTCCAGACGCGTGAATGCTCCTGAATGTTCAACCTCAGATGAATGCCAGAACTGTCATCTTGGAATACAGGGATAGGAACAATATGTCCCCTTCAAACCCTGGTTGTTCCAGGAGCTCAGTGTTGGCACTGTGGTTCAAATGCACTGTCATCTCAACCAAAGAACCCAAACTCCATGCAATTAAAACTCTCCCAGAACATCACAGAGGGGACTCCCGGGAGCTGAGGGGTTGAGCACTGAGGGTTCCCGCTGCAGAAGTCAGACAGGAAAGAATAATGTTGCAGCTCTGGGTGCTGATATGACTTACCTTGATCTGATGGATTAAAGAGGATCTGGTTTAAGTGCCAAGAAGCTGCTTTGAATTCTAATGAAGAGATCAACTCCCGGCTTCTTTTGTGTCCATGCTGGCGCGCACACGCGCACACACCCGCAGAGTAATGACACAGTGACAGCAGTGTTACAAACACACAGATGGTCTCGTTACAAAGAGGAGCACACTTTGTAAAACTCCTACAGAAAAGAGGAGAAAGAATGACAGAGAGAGGGAGACAGAGAGAGGGGGAGAGGGAGAGAGAGAGGGAGAGGCAGAGAGAGAGGGGGGGAGAGGGAGAGGGAGAGGCAGAGAGGGAGAGAGAGAGAGAGAGAGGGAGAGAGAGAGGCAGAGAGGGAGAGGAAGGGAGAGAGATAGGGAGAGAGAGAGATAGGGGAGAGAGAGAGG
>CM067478.1:39110050-39128246 GCA_034552555.1 Semaprochilodus insignis
ACAGAGAGTGAGAGAGTGAGAGAGAGAGAGAGAGAGAGAGAGAGAGAGAAATTCACTTCTGTCTAATTAGCGAATGCGCACTATTGTAATTTGACAGCGTCTTCTTCCTTTTCCTCTTCTTTTGTTGTCTGCTAACTCAACCTGCAGATTTCGTGACATTGACATTGACTCTGGAATGTTTGGTCTGTTCGGGAATGGTGCGGGAATGGTTGTACACAGCTTTTGATCTGACTTTCCCATAAACAATGAATCGGGGCAAATGTTCACGCCCATCTACTGTACTTCTGATCGACTAACAGACACCGTTTCAGGTGTATCTCAGGACAGAGCCCCGAGCACAAATTCAATGTTGGTCTGACCCGCACTCGTCTCTTTGTCTTTTTTTCCCATCCCTCTATTCGACTATACTCCTTTAGTATAAGCCTACCTTTATAATGAGTTTATAATTACTATCATTAATAAGCAGTTGCAACACAAACAAGCAGGGCAGACGTGACCTGCTGTAAGTCTAACGATGAACCTGCATTCTTCTACACTGTTAAAGCTCAGATTTTGATGTTTACTGATCTTACTTTACCTTTTCCACCAGTCAGCATTAAACCTGCCAGCTTCAATACATATTCATATACATCATATGGAGAGGCCACTTTTGTTTTATTAATGTGTTATAACAGCTTTATGACCTAAATAATAACCATTAATAAACTTAATGACTTAATTTGACTCAACTTGTTGAAACTCAAGAACATGTCATTTGGCACTCACTTTAGAAATGATATATAAATATGTATGTATATAAAATATCATTTCAGTAATTAGTGAAATGGAAATCGAACAGAACTCTTGACTTCTGAGGGTTAAAGAAATAACTTGGAGAAACAAAAGCCTGGCCCCCTCAACCCCCTAAGCCCCTCGACCCTCTCCTCTCTGTGTCCTCCGTCTAGTTTGTCCTGTGATTTATGACGTTTCAGACGCTTGAATAAAGGTTTTATAACGACAGCCTGCTGGCACACTTTTCACTGGTCTCTCTCTCTCTCTCTTTCTCTCCCTCTCTACCTCTCTCCCCCTCTCTCTCTGTTAGGGAAAGTGATTGGGCTCGTTAGTGATGGTTGTAAAGCACTTGGGGCAATTCTCTGTGTGCTTGTCCTGATGTACTTTAAATAATGCCATTATTTCAACTGGCTGTGGGTTAATAAATCACAGAGGGCTTTTTATGGTCTTCACACACACACACACACACACACACACTGTCACACATGCCATGCTGTGTGATTGTATCCGTGTTTGCCGGTTGAAGCAGATCATCTTAAACTGAGAGTTCCATAGTGAGGAACAACTTTAATCTACTGTGTGTTGATGTCCAGATGGAAAGCCAGTAGCTAGCACAGGTAACATTAGCTACTAGCAAGCTAACTAGCATAGCTAACTAAATAGTATGAGGGCGGAGCTTATTTGGGCTTATTATGTGGAAATACACTATTTTATTTAGTCTATTTCCACATGTTGCTTGCAAGTGATCATCACAGCGTCTTGCTGTAATTTAGCCAATCAGAGCAGAGCACATTAGATTATGCATGAGCTCACCAACAAAGAGAAAACAGCTCGTTTCATTCTAGTACCAGATCACAGGGTGGAAATTGGGGTGTAAAACTGCATCTGCATCACCCCACGTACCTTCTAACTACTAATCATGAACTTCCTACACATGTAGAAAGATAGACACACACACACACACACACACACACACATATATATATATACATGCATATGTATGTGTGTGTGGACATTCAGCGAGCAGTGGTGTCCTCCATGAGTCATCCTGTTAGTCTGTTAGTGCAGCACCATTGGCAGACGGCTGCACCACGCAGGACCACATGTACACAGACCGTTACCACGACTGTCCTTAACACCACGTCACCGTCACCAAAGACTGCAATGGTGTCGTACCAGACTGTCATGGAGTGACTCAGAACGGCAGCGGGTCATCTTCAGTGACGAGTCCCGCTTTTTCCTTCCAAATAGACCTGCAATCCCACACCTCCTTCTGGGTGCAGCTATACTTTTGATGATGAGTGTATATATGTATACATATTTATAGAGATAGATAGACAGATATTATTATTAAGAATATAAGTGTATAGATTAGTAGTGCAAAGAAGTTTAATTATTAATTGCTACATAACTACAGTGAAGGCATTAGTGGGTCATCAGTAGGAGGTTTCTTGTCTCTTTTCCTTGTTTCACTTTTTTTTTTTTTTCACAGAAACAACCTAGTAATCACTATGTAGTGAGCAATACATTGAAAAGCAGTGAGAAGCTCTGAGAGGGAGATTATCTCTCTGAAAAAGTCCCCGGACCCCAAACACTGCAGCACTGTTTGCTCATGTTCTAAACTGGGATTATGGAGAGAAGGCTGAAGAGGATCCCCTCTCTGATCCTCCTAAATCATTACCTTAATCTGGGCCAGTGTATGTGTGTGCGGTGCATGTGTGAGGGGGGGGTGTGTATGCGTGTGTGTGTATTTTGTTTGTTGGTGGGGATCAAATCCCCCCAGAATGATATAGACATGTGAATTTTGTGTGGTAAAATTCATAGTAGTAGCCATAAGATGTGCTGCACCATTTCCACCATATCCTGAACGGAGTCATCAGCGAGGTAAGTGTGTGAAGTCGGCTTCTTTAGCTTTTGTACTGGAGCTAGTGAATATACTGCAGAAAATGATATACTGGCAGGTGCAATTATTTTATATCTAGTTGATAATGTTCATTTTGTTGGAAGCTCATTATAACTTTATTATCTTATTTCCACACATTCCACAAAGTGGTACCAAGTAATTAAACAGTCATGATGTAAACAACAGTCATTTAGCGTGGTTTGGTGTCAAAAGCGTCGATCTACAGAAACGAATTGCTCCCAGTGATGGTGTTAGGAACCAGATATCTGAGGAATTTCATTTTTCTAAAAGCTCCTTCATAGAAAGCTCATATATGGAATGCCTAATGCCCGAGACATTGTTTTTCATGGTGGAGGACTATGTGTAGAACATGTAGACCAAATATATATTTACCATCATGAACATCATCTAAACTCAGAGGACTCAAGTTTCTGTGGTGGTTTAGATAGTAAATAAAATGTCTATATTGGTGTTGTAGACACGGAGAACCCTGGTTTCCATCACGACCACGGTAAAGTGGTCAGTAAGAGTCAGTAAGTTTCTCTACTATCAACAATTTAATACCAAGACCACTCTGTCGTTGTTTACATATCAATCAATGAATTATGCAAAAATGTGGAGACATTCCACCTTAAATACAAATTCCACCTTAAATACAATAACAATAGCTAGGGTTGGGTCAGGTGAAGCACAGCAGCATCACTTACAGAGAGACCCCACAAAGACGGGTATACGCAGCAGTGTGTGTTTGTGGTTGGTCATTTCTAATCCTCGGAGATCCTTTGAGGCTTCTAACATACGACTCTCATTTTCTGCTCACCTGAACACTTTGACTTGCTTAACACCCAAACCCCCCCACCCCCCACGCCAAACCCCACCCCTGGAGAACCCACGCACACAGAGAAGCTGAATGTGGGGGTCTTTAAGCACAGCAGTGAGAGGAAAGCTAAACACTTTAATGCCAGGTTAAAGACAGAGGGATTAGGTTCAACATGGATGGAGGAATAGATACTCTTTCATGCATTGAAGAGCCTTTAATCTCTCGCTTTCTTTTCTTTTCATCCCTGTCCTTCTCTCTCCCTCTCTCACTGTGTGGCCTGTAGCTAGAGTACACACATGAATAAGAATGAGACTCTCAGCTCATCCTCATGCATTTATTGAGTGCTCACGACTCGTCCTCATCTTCACCCCCACTAAAGTGCACCCTGAGCACTTCCAGAAGAGGAACGCAATAGGGCTGCAGGACGAAATCAGAAGTGTATCAGTATTGCCAGATAATTGCTTTTATAAGATCACTGAAGAAAAAATCAGTCCCTTGTGACCAAAACATACCCTGTAATCCCTCCACCAGCACCAATAACAGCTGTGACTGGATTGGGCATGGACTGGACAAGTTTCTGGATGTAGCCACATCAATGTTCAGACACTCTTACATCAAAGAACTGAGTTGGTCCAGATTTGGTGGATGCCTTCCCTGGCGCTGTACTGGTTGTTCCAGGTAGTTCCAACAGATTTCCAAGAGGATTCAAATCTGGGAATTGTGTGGGCCAGCCAAGATGTGTGAATGCTCCTGAATGTTCATCATGCAATTGCGAGAACTGGCATCTAGGAATACAGGAATAGGAATGTTATGTTCCTCAGGTAGATGATGAACAAAAGGCCAAACCTGGTTGTTCCAGCAGCTCAGTGTGCACAATGTGGTTCAAATATACTCTCACCTCAACCAAAGAACCCGTTTCCACACCACTAAAACACCCCATAACATCACAGAGGGGACTCGTTTTGGGTCCGGGGAGCTCGTATATGCACGTTTATGTAAAAGCATCAGTTGACACCTGCATGGAATATATCGGCATCAGCCTGGATGGTGCCATGATGGGGCATCTCTAATAACCTCAATGGCCAGCATTTGTCCAATAATTAGTCCCGGAGTTTTGGAGATACTGGCATCGTTCTAACTCTGGAACGTTCTAACTCTTCGTTAGATTCTGACGTTTTTCCCATTAGGAACGAATGGGATGGAAGAGCACACGTCCATCTGCTGTACTTCTGCTCGGCCAAAAGTCACAGTTTTGCATATACTATGTCAGGAGACCCCCCGAGTATAAATTCAATGATGGTCCGACCCACACTCATCTGTCTTTTTTCGCCCCGTCATTCGTTCCTCTCATTGAGTCCCATTCATTTTTACCACCACTCAAACACTATTGTTTCCTTTAACCTCCAGCCACTACACCACATGTACTCACTCACTCAGGGCAGATCCACAAACTCTAATCCACAGACATCTCCATGTGTCATTTATTCATCCCTCGTTCCTCCCATGCACTCCCATTCATTATTAGCAACATCTTGGCAGCCGGCTAGCAACAAGCTTACGCTACACAATCACAATCATTTTCTTAAGGAAATGCCCTTTCGTGGTTCAATTATGATTATGATAATTATTACATTGAAATAAGTGATTGAATACACTCGTTTCAAATATGTACGTCACATCCACATATTACATTATTACAATTATTACCAAAAGCAGGATTTATTAGTGTAATAATACATATGCTGCTCTGGTTAATGTATTGTACATGCTCATTTATATATATAGACATACCAAACTTATTCTTATTATTACTATTTTTTGAAAAAAATCTTAATATGTTTATTAGTGCAATATCCACCAAGGCTGTTCCTGCATATGTCTAGTCCATTACATACTTACATATATGTATATGTACTCTGTTCACTTCTATAACTTGTCAGAATCAGAATCAGAATCAGAATCTCTTTATTCACCAAGTATGTTACACATACAAGGAATTTGTCTTGGTGAGAGCAACACGTATGACAAGTAACAAAAAACAAGTAACAAAAACACAGAACACAGATTATATTATATATTATTTGTAGTTTGTTTACTGCTTGTATATTGTGTATATTGTAATCGTCTGTATTTATTGTGTATATGGTGTACATGTGGAGTCATTGTGTATATGGTGGACTGTCAGTACTAGAGAGACACAAACTGCTGAAACCAAATTCCTTGTGTGTGTCAACATGCTTGGCCAATAAACCTGATTCTGATTGTGGTTTATAGCTCTTCTGTAAAACTGCCTTATTTATTCTGGTTCATGTATGTACATATCTAGTACGCAGCTCACTGTTATTGCCTGTTGTTAATGTCTTCCGTAACTCTTTATTCTAATAACGGATGTCTACCCCTGTGTAATATGTCTAATACTGTGATACTGCAATTTCCTCCGGGATCAATTAAGTGTTATCTCGTCTCATCTAAAAGACAAAACAGTGCATTCCTGTAGAAACGATGTGTGATGTTTCCACCATGTAACTTCAGTGCTTGGGTTTAGTACCAGTAAAGGGCATAACATAACCGTAGTCTTCTTAAATTAATGATATTATATTACATTACAAAGTATTTGGGATATGTTATGCAATACTTCATTTGTTTTTATTTTTGGTAATTAATTCATGCATGTATTGATTTTATAAATAACAGCTGATTTAAAGGACAAATAACTCCCTGTAATTATATATCGATAGTAAAAACTCATCAAGAATTCTGCTTGGGATTTTATCTCCAATTTCATTTATCAGGCACTGGATATTATTTTATTCATTATTATAAATGGACACATGTAATATTTCTTCCCCACTAAACACCTGAAATCAGGGAAGTTGTGCAGCAGTTGCATCAAACAGAAACTTCATTTCAGGGTACAAATACTGTCACTGGGTTGGTATCCTCTGTATCTTCACTGAGAAAATAGAACTGTACCATATACCATATTTCATTGTGCACATATATATCTTTCCAGGTTGCACGGTCTGTGAGTGTAGCACCTTTAAAACTCATTTAGGGCACATGATTGAATCTAAATGCAACCATTACATTGTTAGTATAATAGGGGAGAGAAATTCACCAGGACCTCGGTGTAACTCCTACCTCTAACGTGACTGTGACGTGTGAACAGCCGTAACTAAAGGGTCTGCCAGTTTTCAGTCTAATTAAGCCTGGCGGTGGGCTGTTACTCTGCTGGCCCCGAGCCCAGTCCATAAGAGCATCCATATGCTCCCAGCAACAAACGCACAGCCTGGACTTCTACTGGTAACAACGCACCGCAACACACTTCACTCTGACAACAATACACACAGCGCCATGCCGGGAGCGTAAAGGGGTCCAAGCACCTCGTGGGGTCACCCTGTGAGAACATAGCCTGAGGTGCATTAGTTTCTTTTCTTCTCTGCCTCTCTCTTTCTCCTTCTCGCTCTCTCCGTTATCTTTACGACTTCATCCATTTCCACTTTCTCCTCTCTGTTCTGCTTTTACTTCTTCAGCTCCTACAAACGTTTCAGCATAACAATGGATTAAAGGGAAATGCCACCAAATCCTCAAAACGTCTTCATAATTAAATCATTAAAATGTAAAAAGTCGTTCAGAGCGGTTTGGTGTGAAATGCTCTGTTCTAGAGGAACTTAGAAATGAGCCAGAATTGTTCACAGTGGTGGTGGTAGGAACCAGACGTCCACCTCTAAAATCACCCTCACAGAAATTTATAATAAGAGATGGCAATATATATATATATGTATGTGACTACTGGTATATATAGTATTAAGTCAGGGGTGTGTGGGCATGCATATATATATATATATATATATATATATATATATATATAAAAAACATTATATAGGTCCATGCATACATACATACATATATAGAGCATATATGTCTGAGCATTTGCTTTGGTGTATATGTTTTCATTTACAGTTAATAGTGTATATACACACAAAACACTACTATTAACTGTAAAGGACAGCATATACAACCTCAGGTGGTTTATCAAACTACTTTACATACTTCACATAGACACAAAAGTAATTCAATTAATAATAATAAATTAATTAAATAACCACCATTGTTAAGAAATCTGAACTGTTTCAATTAATATCATGCAGACATTCTGAAAATGTTTAAACTTTTTTTTTTGCTTAAAGTTATTAAATGTATTAAATTTTATTACATTTTGAAAATGGAATTCCAATTTAAGCTAACACAGTAATGCTCTTAAACTATATTTTATATCATTAACATTAGCATAATGTGACAATACCTGGTCAAGTGATCACATCATCAACAAAGAACAAACTTATTTTTTCTCTCCAAATTTTACTGCAATTTGTAACTTTTTATTTAAATTTTAATTGGAAAATAAAAATCAAACATTACATACAAAATGTGCCATAACTAACATAAATAAAAAACAGCTAATCCTCCCTTTTAATACTACATGTTTTTGTAATAATTCAGCAAATAAACATTAATTGTGCATGACAATGTGCAGAAGTGTAAATGTGTGAACTTATGTTTTCAGAGTAAACGCCTTATTTGAAGGGCCACATGGCATATGGCTACATTAAACCTACTTAAGTCTTTCATGACAATTGACATAAACCCTACATAAACATTTATACTGGCTTATTCCTATAAGCACCAGTTATCATACAGGCTGCTTTTGTTCATTTCAAGATTATTGGACCTCAGTAAGTGTTAATGGTAGTTATTTGAATAAGCCCTTACAAATGTCTGTGTAGGTTTATGTCAGTGGTCATAACAGGGTTATGTAGGTGCCCTACACTAAAGGGTCATGTATTAAACCAGTCGCTGTAATATTTAAAGTAATGTATATGAATCATTAATGTAATGTGGCCCACGGCACACATTACCACTGCGTGAGGGGAGTGCGTTACGCAGTATGTGATAGTGATGCTAATGAACGCTCTATAAACTAAACAGATAGACTGGGGTGGGGGGGCAACAGCACCGGCCCACAGACTTCTGTCCCAGTACGGAGCCTTTATGACCCAGTGAAGGGACAAACAATACAGGTCCCACTCTTTAGTGTCTCTTTAACTACCTCCTCCCCTCTCCTCCCTCTTCCCTCTCTCCACAGGGCGATTTCGCACTCTCTTTAGCCTGGGAATTCAGCCCACGAATGTCTTCAGTTGGGACTGAATTGCTCCTAGTTTTCCATTAATGCCGTTGAAGTTTACTCTCATTCTGAAGTCCAGAACGGTGTTTACAGCAAGAGTGGTCAAGAACGCTGAAAGAAGTTAGGGATCATAAAGACAGAGCACTGCAAACATGAATAAGCTCACAATGTCAAATGCAGCCACACAAAAAAGCCTTAGTGGTGCAGCAAACCATGTAATTCAGCACTTAGCAGGCAGTTAGCAGATTGTGGCTGGCTAGCAGACTAGCACCGTTCCCAAAAAACTGTTCCCAACAGATAAACAGCACTTTCATTCTGGAGAATCAGTCAAGCCCCACTCTTTCTTCAGATCTGAGAACATCCACTGCCATCCTTCCACTGTGAGGAGACATCTCAACGCTATGGGTCTGATAGGATGTGTAGCTGTTCAAGAAGCTCCTCACTGAGAAAAGGAGAGGAAATTTAGAACACAGACATGTGGTGGAAGGCTTAATGGGCTGAATCTGATTAAGACCACTTGGAGAAATAAAACATACAACCAACTTCTCCTTCTGAACTTTCACCACAGAAAAATGATATCTTGGCAGCTAAACTTTCCCTATATCTAGTTAATATATCTTAGAACTCTCATTTTGAGATTGTTGTAAGCAAATTTTAAGATATTTTATTTTTTAAATTTTATATTATATTATTTCCAGACATTTTTAACTTCTTAAAATTGGTTTTTGAAAGCATTTTATTTGCAAATAATTAGTATAAAATGTCACAATAAGTACAACAATCTCAACCACATAAAATTGAGAATATTAAGATATTTCAACTAAATATAAGATAATCTTTGTTGTAAATTCATTGATTCATCATTGTGTGTAAATTTCATGATGAGTAGAGAGAGTATGCTTTTCCTTTTCCTGTAAGTTAGCATTTTGGATATATGAGCTCTGTTTAGAGAGCAGCTTTGTCAGGTCATAAAACTGTTTATTATATGTATTATACTTATATACATTTCTGAAGCCTTTAAGTCATTTGACAACCATTGAAAACACTTTGTGACCTAAAACGAGTTTATAAACCAACATATCAATTTACTGCATATCAATTTACTGCATATCAATTTACTGCATTCCACTGATTTCAACAGACTTACTACAACCTGAACTACTGTTACTCTGTTATAGATAAGTGGAATATAATCTATTTACCTTGACCTTTAATCAGCTGGCCTTTTATCCTTACACATATTTGTGAAACTGGCCTGTAGGAGTCTTTAGTGAGGCTTGTGTGCGAGTATGTGGGTGCACAGACTTTCCGCATACGTGTGAATAGTGGCGGGTGTAGTTAATGTGTATGTGTGTTTTGTGTTGGGGGAGTCGTGTTTAGGAGAAGGGGGAGTATGTGGGCTGGGTGAAAGTGTGTCCCTTCTGTTATTGGCTCTGGGTCTACTGTCACATTATGCGTCTCATTGTGTCTTTTGTGGGGGAGAGGGCTATAAAAGCCGGGTTCAGTCAGGAGTCCTCAGTGACACCCTTACAGACAGAAGGATCGAGGGGTCTGCCTGTTTGAGCACTGCTAAACCAAAGCAATCCTTAAACGTAGAGCTCCTAGGCCTACTTGAGGTTTCGACTTGCCAACGCACTGACCCGATCCCACTGTAAAGTTAGTTTTTGAAAGGCATTTTTGATTTTGATTCAGGTGGAATAACTTTAGGCGAAAGGCGTTTGCCATTTCTGATCTTCTAAGATGGATTCAGACACTGGCTCCACCTGCAGTCGCTCCTCATCCCCGGACCTCGCCGTGGACTCGGGTGTCGGTGGTTTCTTTTCTGAAAAGATGTTCCAGGCGTACTGCGGAGAAGAAGCTGGGACCATCCGGCCAGGACGTCCCAAAGTGGAAGGACTTCAGGCCGCCACAAGCAAGAACCGGAGCCGCGGTGAGCTCTCCAAGGATGACCTGCAGGAGCTGAGGCTCAAGGTGAACAGCCGAGAGCGTAAACGCATGCACGACTTGAACCAGGCCATGGACGGCCTCAGAGAGGTGATGCCCTATGCTCAGGGCCCTTCTGTGCGCAAGTTGTCCAAGATCTCCACCCTCCTGCTGGCCCGCAACTACATCCTCATGCTCTCCAGCTCACTGGAGGAGATGAAGAAGCTTGTGGGAGATGTTTACGGGTCATCCCAGAGCCACCCAGCCAGGCCGGTGGTACCTCAGCTCCCCCAGATGCCCTTGCACCCGCTGGCACAGTCCCTGCACTCCCTGGTGGGCAGCGGGGCAGCAAGTGGCCCCTCAGCAACTCAGGCCCCCCATTCTCCTCCTTCTGCAGGATACCTGGGTTTCCACGCACCTCCACCACTACCAGGTCTGCTGAAGGACCCACTTCATTTGACCAGTTCCTACCGCCACTTTCCTGGCATGCCTTGCCCTTGCTCACTCTGCCAGCCTCTGTCAGCAACCACAGCCGCCAGCCTGCACAGCCTGTCCATGGGCAAGTGAACCAAGAGTCGAGTCAGAGACACGCAGATGAGGCCCAAATCTGATGGGCTTTTAGAGAAAAATGGACATAATAACTCTTGCGAATGTTTGGTGTGCCTCAGGGGTATCCTATAGGTCCAACACAGTTTAGTGATTTCCCTACTAAAACTGCTGTTTGAGCAGGAAAACTGACCAAACTGTACTGGATTATGGACCCCTAGGACCAAAAGTTGGTCACCCTTGTATATAACGTTCTGCTGAACATGCTGTTTTTTATCTTGAAGCATTGCTGACATAACCCATGAAGTCGTTTGTGTTGTCACAGAATATGCACTGACTGCTAACCAGTTCCCTTGGCTGTGTCTGGAGCAAAAACCAAATGTGAATATAATATTTTGTACAGTTGATGATTCCTTAAATTAAAGCTTTATTATTGTTAAAATATGTTGTTTTCTCTTCTTTCTTACACTCACATGTTCATTCCTGTATCATCATTAGCAAAGAAAGCTAATCACATGGCAGTGAAAAAAAACCTTAACATTAGAGCTCATTACTAAGTAAATTCAGGGTGTGATTATGTATAGTATGTACATGCATACGCATGGGTGCAATAACCACTACAGCAAATGTAGTACAATAATCAAAATATAATATTATATTATACTGTTATACTGTATTATTACTCATTACTACATTAACTATAATATAAGGATAAGATAAAGATAATTATAAACACAGTTTAAAGGAACTCAAACACAAAAGACCTGTCAAGTGTGGCAGCTGCTAACTAGACCACCGATTGTGGGTGGTTTATTCATCAGAAAATATGATGTATGTTCTATAAAATGTCATCCATATGTATCAAACCTTTCCAAAGTCATTAAGGCAATATTGCCTACTCTATATTTAATGCTTTTAACCAGCTGGGCAAAGACTCGTCCATGCAGCACCGATATGGACAGTTCAGGGCCCGGGGCCCGTAGACACCCAGCGGACAGCGCGAGGCCAGAAAGGAGTGGGCTGCCGCCAGGTCGGCGCGTCGCTATTGTGAGGCGCACGCAGGGGGACAGGGACAGTTTCTTTTCATGTGTGCTCAGGAAGATTTGTCAATGTCCAATAAAGCTGTGGTCATATTCAGCCCTCGGCAACTGTCATTAATTACAAGAGGGCCTGGCATCTGTGCACGGACATTTCTTAAACAGAGAGCGAGCTCGGACATCCAGAGAAGATCTACTTGTTTTACCCCTAATGAGAAATGAGAGGTTAAGTGCTGCCAGTTCTTGGAACATATCGTCGCTGTCCAATGGAAAACAAGTATCTCCAAAATGGCAACTTTGCAGGAGAGGGAAAAAACCTCATTAATTCTAATGCCAATGGAACCAGAATTTTTTCCAAGGTATTTTGGGTCATTTCTGTTGGTCCATTCATCATGAAATTCTCACACAGTGTAAACAGCAGCTGCTGTGTTCAAATGAGGCAGAAAAGTAAAAATTCTCATCACTCGTTTTCCACTCACAGCCCAATTAACGTATTCATCCTTCATTTCTAGCTTTCATTATCCTTTATAAATTAGATTAGTAAATTATTTTCATTTTCAGTTATTGGAAATATTGGTTACACTTTACATTACGTTTTGACTCATTAACACTATATAACACAAACATGAAGTTTTACATGTTTACTTAGCATTAGTTAGCCATTGCTAATGCATTACTTCATGTTTACTACATGTTTACTAATGTATTACTTTGTTTTAGTCAGCCAACACAATGTAAAGTGTTACCATAATATTTATCTTAAATTATGTTCTAAAATTAAGGCTACACACATTCAAAATCCGTTTGAGGAGTTGGACAGTAATCTGGGTGGTCCGAAGGTGGAGCAGCAGTGGTAAACAGTGAGCGGGGTGCTGATCTTATCAAACCAGCAGACTGATATATGCTCGCTATCTGGGACACGTGCTTGAAACTATGTAAAGTTCTTAAGCAATCTTTAATATATTTGCTTTTGTGGCATATTAGCATACTGTTATCTATGTATTAGCTTAGCTAACTTGCTATGCTTGCATAAGAAACCTTTGCTGGTGTAGCTAATGACTGTAGCTAGCTAGCTGTTTTGTATTACATCTACAAGAGTGCACACATTCCTAGATGTTAGCTTTACCAAATTCATGGCCATTGCTCTTGATGTTTGTGAGTGTGATTATTTAGGCCAGCAGTTAGCATGATGCTAACCGGTGAGGTAAAATTAGCTTCCTTTACTAGTTAACTGCATTAATTGTGTTAAATGTTTCAAACCCGTGTTTTGGCTGGTCTAGTATATTTGAGGTGATGTAGATTTCTATGATTTTCATAACCGTTTTTTAGCGCTGAATTTCTTCATTCACTCAGCTTTTTTTTCAGTCATTTTTTTTACACGCAAACACAAATACGCACCCCTGCATTTCTCAGGAGCTAAATCGGCCGTGAAAAATACATGCTCCTCCTCGCGGGACCCTTGCTCCTGACGAGGGAAAGATCAGAGGAGAAATGAAGAGATGTTTCTTCTCTCTTCCTCCGCTTCCCCTCCTTCTCTCCCCTTACTTTCAATGGCCCAAGACAATACTTTTCGCTCACGGGACAAAGGGCGAGGGGAAAGGGGGGTTGCCTGAAACACAGCCACCCCCCTCCTTTCCCCTTCTTCGCCTCTCTCGCTCACTCTCCCTCTCTCTCTCTGTTCTGCTCTTTCTCTCCCCTGCATTTCATCATGGTAACAAGGCAGGTCAGCCCACAGAGGGCCCTGACACTCAAAGCCCACACAAAAGCGGTTAGCTCCTCATTTATGGGCCTCCATTGACACTGCTGAGGGCTCCCGTCAGCTGCAGGACGTCCCAGCGGGGGGAGGCAGCTGCCAGCCTAGCCCGGAGAAGGAGATCCCGCAGTGGGACGCACCGTTTTTCCCCTCGTGCACCCCCCCTCATTGCCTAGATTCTGGTTCTGGGACCCCCCAAGTCCCCCATCCCGACCCAAGCACAGGTGGGAATGGGAAGCTAAGCACATTGCCCAGGATTAGCGGGACGTCGTGGCCCAGCCTGCTGCAGGGGGATAATTAGACACATTGACTTGTGCGAAAGCTGGTGTTTCCTGATTGGAGGCAGATGGTAGGGGACTGGGACGGAGGGGCGGCAGCAGGGGAACGGGAGGATGCAGGGTGTCGGGTGATATGGATCGCTAGATAACACACATAGTTATAGCATTAGTAATTATATCATAAGCAACCAGTGGCACCAGCGCTACCTGAGAATGATGGTTATAAAGACTTCAGTGCTTTAAAGTGAAACCTACACATTGTACTGGTATCTTAGCTAACGCTAATGCTAGTGCTAGTCTAGCAAGTGTTTCAGTTGCCCATTTGTGGGGGGGTACAGGGTCTTTCCACAACCATCCAGCGTTACATTCCTTAGAGGTGGTACAGTGCAGGGAATGTCTCGTTCCATGTGTGGAAAATGACTCCAGAGCAGATGTTAATGATTGGCTAAAAGGAGTGACTGCTTTTGGGCGTGCCAAAGACCATAGTGTGAAGGAAGTAGCTGAATCTGCAGGTGTATGGAAGCGTACGGTCATACGGGTCTACCAGCAGTGGATAAAATCCCAGTCGACAGGGAATTCTCTGTACAACCCTGTATTGGTACAATGACAATAACGTTGAACTGAACTGAAGTGAATTCTCCTCGGAATTGTGGTAGGAAAGGCATCCACCAAATCTGGACCAACTGACCAATTCTTTGATGTAAGATTGTCTGAACATTGATGTGGACTACATCCAGAAACTCGTCCAGTACATGGCTTTATTATTATTATTATTACTACTATTATTGTTGTTGTTGTTGTTGTTGTTATAACAGCAATGATATGAGCTTACTTGAGCTTCAGAACTGAACCCCTTTCCTTTTGTCCATTTCAGGCTGTTAACAAACCCAGTATAACCTCTGATGAGAGAGAATGACCGAGTTTGGTTAAAGGGCTCTCTGATCAATAAAGAAATGAGTGTAGCCTTCTGCGGCCCCAGGGCCGGATTGACTGAGTTAATTAGAGGACTGAAGGACCCAATTAGTGGAATGGGGAGGGGGGTGGGGAAAGGACATATTGTGTAACAAATGCACATATTGCGCGGCGTCTGGATACAGGGAGACTTCAATTAAAAGGCGGGAGGCCTTGTGGAAACGGCAGGCTGACCCTTTTAACGTACTGTTAAACCATGCTTCCTCTTTCACACACCGCGCATACTGATGAGCACAACACAGCTGGGACGGGCTCGCCGCACACACGCGCACCACATACGTCTCCGCACGCACCCGCTCACATATGCATACACGCCCTTTGGGGGCCCATATGAAAAGCGCGGAGGGCAGGGGGCTCAGGTGGGTGTTAAAACGACCCCGTCAGGGCCTTCATCCATATGGACCAGGCTGAATTCTAATGATGTGATAAACTCCTCTTGTCAGTTCCATTATGGGCAAATTCATTAGCTGATTGTGTGTAACAGGGCGAGGACAGAGAGAGAAAAGTGGCTCAGCTTGTGGATTCTTCACAAACCAGAAGGATGAGGTACGTGGAACTGGCCTGATAAACTCAGCTAATAATGCTTCAACACTTCAAGCAGTCAAAGAAAACTGTTTTTGTGAGCGTAATTTAAGGGTTCATACAGTAATTCCAGGTGGTTGATGGCCTGTACTGTGTTATCCAGTTATTGCTAAGGGGTGCACTGCAAATGATACTTTGGCAAGTACAAATACACTCATTGTCAAAAGAACAGCTGCACCCAGAAGGAGGTGTGGGGTTGCAGGTCTGTTGGGAAGGAAGATAAAGGTGACCAGGATCAATAACTGATGATAAATTTAGACTGATATGATCAATATTTATTGAGCTACACATACAGNACCAGGATCAATAACTGATGATCAGTTTAGACTGATATGATCAATATTTATTGAGCTACACATACAGAAGTCTGTCTCTCAGTATGGTGTCGGGCCGCCGTGTTTGCTAACCCAACACGCCAGACGTCTCAGCATGGAGTTGTGGAGGTTCCTAATGGTGTCCTGTGATAATCCATCCCATGCAGCTTGAATATTGTTTATTGATTACCCAGAATTGTTTACTGTGGTGGTGATGGGACGTCCAGAGTCTACAAAAGCTCTCCCGCAGAATGCTGAATGTCTGAATAATTATGAATATGTTGCCTGAGGTTCCTATTACTGTTTTATGATAGTTTCATGATGTAATTGATTCTAGTTTAAACATTGTTTTGGCGGATTGGTACACGCAGGGGGTGGTTATGCAAAATAGTCCCCAAAGAAAGCATCCTTTTTCAGATCTCCCACTATTTTACCATCGCCAGAATTCCATATAAAAACACATGTAGGTTCTCTGGTGGTCTAGGGTAGTAAGTGAAATGGCAACATCTGTGTGATAGACATGGTGACATGTCCAGCACATCACCAGCAAGAGCTTCCGAGTTTCACTCTATGACTTTTATATTCTCTATTAATAATGGAATTACGCAGACCTCCTCCTTTATATTCAGATGTATCAATGACATACTGCGTTTCTCAGTGTGCTGGTACGGTTATATGACCCTGGTTTCATCCTCAAGAGCTACCGTAGGCAGGAACATGTGAGGACCACAGTCCTTTCCAAGACTGTACTGGCTAATCAGCTCCTTGTTGCAGGGATGCGTTTATTCTGAGGTCGGTCATTAAACTGAATGCCAGTCTGTGTGAAGGTTAATGAAATATCCACGTCTCTATCGCCCTGAGCAATCGACCGAGCGCGCCTGCTCGCGGCCGCCATGGCAACGCGCCAATCACTGATTTACATCTGTTGTTATATGCTGAGATGACCGAGCTTTTGCGGATATCCAACAGATGCATGCACACACACACACACACACGCATCCATACATAAACACACACACACACACACACACATATATATATATATACATTCACAATATCTCCATCATAAGAAAACCTCTTAGTATAATGACAACCACACCTTTACATTGTGTTCAAGGAGTGGCTTGACCAAACATGCCAACATGCATGGAAGCTAAGAGCCACCAATCCGCTTTTTGTTCGGTGCATAATGCTAATAGCTTTTATTCATTACTCACTGCTTCATGATGAATGGTCCTTTAGAACCCGCTCTGGTGTTAGTCGAGTCTGCTTGTGGTCCTGACATCATTTGGGCTATTATTACTGAATATCAACAAAACCTTCAAACAGAACACTATGATCCAATCATACACCCACAGGACACTTTATTAGGTCCACCACAGTGCATCTACACTCACTGTCCATCCTATCAGCTCCACTGACCATACAGGACACTCTGTAGTTGTACAGGTCCAGACTGTAGTCCATCTGTTTCTCTGTGTACTGTATTACCCTGTTCTTCAATCATCAGGACCCCCACAGGACCACCACAGAGCAGGTATGATGTGGGTGGTGGATCATGCTCAGCACTGCAGTGACACTGACGTGGTGGTGGTGTGTTAGTGTGTGTGGTGCTGGTGTGAGTGGATCAATGTCACTGCTGGACTGAGAATCGTCCACCAACCAAAACTATCCAGCCCACCTGTGTCCACTGATGAAGGACTAGAGGATGACTAACACTGCACTGTGCAGCAGCAGATGAGCTATCGTGAGCTACAAGGTGGACCAGCAAGGTAGGAGTGTCTAATAGAGTGGACAGTGAGTGGACACAGGTAAAAACTGCCTATATATTAACTATAATATAAACTCCTCATCAAAAAAATAGCTGCACCCAAAAGGAATCAACCGACAGAAATGAAACCTGTTGGGTGGGTTTGACCTCATGAGACATGTGAATGAATCAAGTTTCGTGCTCAGACGTGCATGTGACGTAGGCAAGGACGGGCCTTATCTCTGTACCTGACTGACCCAACAGCCACGATTACAGACATCCAGCGAGCAGTGATGTCCTCCATGAGTCATCCTGTTAGTGCAGCACCATTGGCAGACGGCTGCACCACGCAGGACTACATG
>CM067478.1:39148177-39203049 GCA_034552555.1 Semaprochilodus insignis
TGACGCGTTAGTGCGCTGTGAGTAGCGTGTGGGTGTACGGTAACTCGGTAACTGTGATGCGTTAGTGCGCTGTAAGTAGCGTGTCAGGTGTACGGTAACTCGGTAAGTGTGACGCATTACTGCGCTGTAAGTAGCGTGTCGGTGTACGGTAACTCGGTAAGTGTGACGCATTACTGCGCTGTAAGTAGCGTAGCTACATGATCTTTCAGTCAGAACATGTTGCTCCAGAGAGTACTGGGGGCAGGAGATGAGTATAGACATGTTTACAGATGGCTCTACTCCAGACACCTTTCTAATGAGTGACTTCTACTTTAAGATGAATGTGAGTGCAGAGAGTGAGGGTTGAGTCTTTGGCATAGAACTTTAGTTTAGTCGCATTATTTCTGTTCCTGGCTGTCAGGAAAGAAACCGGACGTGGTCCGCTGTTGAAGCCCATCCGCTTGGTGCATCGTGCGATCACTGTTGTAATGAACTCGCTGTTCTATCAGCTCGGAGAAGTCTAGCCATTCTCCTCTGACCTCTTTTATCTTCCGCCCACAGCAAAACTGGTCACTGGCTCCATCCAGTACCTTTGGGATGAGCTGGAGCGATCCAGAGCTGATCAACCAACATCAGTACGTCCTGTGAATACTGAATGCAATCGATTCCTCACAGCAATGTTCCAACATCTAGTGTAAAGCCTTGCTAGAAGATTAGAGGCTGTTACTACAGAAAAGGAGGAGGAGCAAACTCAATATTCATTTCCCTCATTCCAGAAGAACCTTCTGGACGTATATCACCTGGATGAACGTACAGAATCGCTCAGCAGTAAACGATTACATGCCGGACTGTAATATGGATGACGGTGTGTGTTTATAAGACATTAGAAGTGTGTTTATAATAAACTAGAAGCATGTCTATAAAGTTTTATGAGCCTCTGAGAGCCTGTAGTGATTTATAAGGGCTATAAAGCTCTTTCAGAAGGATTGTGTTCTTGCAGTACTGAGTTATGATGTCATATAATATTGTTCATAAGCAATTAGTCTGTATGTGGACCAAACTGCATTCTGCTTACTGAGCTTTAGAAATGGAAGCAGTTGGGAGGTCTGCCCAGACCATATGCAGCATGGACGAGTGAAACACCTGACCCGTTCTCGTCGGTCAGAGAATGGACATGTGTGGGCATGCGTGGTCATGGCTTTCAGTTGACCCAGGTGTTCTTTCATAGGAGCTGTTACGAGGTTGGTGTTGCTTTGCAGAACTTCTCTACTAAAGACTTGAGACTCAGCAACCGTGTCCTGAAGCAGGAAGGGAGCCAGTGATGTCCGAATCTAATCATTCACTCATACATGAAATAATAACTGCACCCAGAAGGAAGTGTCAGATTCCGTTCATCTTGGTGCTGACCACGGTGCCTCCACACAGGGATTCGTTGGTCGTCTCCACCAAGACAAAAGCGGGACTCGTCACTGAAGATGACCCGCTGCCGTTCTGAGTCACTCCATGACAGTCTGGCACGACACCATTGCAGTCTTTGGTGACGGTGACGTGGTGTTAAGGACAGTCGTGGTAACGGTCTGTGTGCATGTAGTCCTGCGTGGTGCAGCCGTCTGCCAATGGTGCTGCACTAACAGGATGACTCATGGAGGACATCACTGCTCGCTGGATGTCTGTAATCGTGGCTGTTGGGTCAGTCAGGTACAGAGATAAGACCCGTCCTTGCTCATGGAGCTGAGTGTGAAACTTGAATCATTCGCATGTCTCACCATGTCAAACCTACACACCAAGTTTTGATTGCTTCTGGGTGCAGCTGCTTGTTTATGCTGCTTCCCCTTTCCTCTCTCTCTTTAGCTATGTCTCACTTTTTTCCCTTTGTTATTCTCCCTTTCCTTTCCTCCTCACTTTCTCTCTGGCTGTCTCTCACTTTGTCTTTTACCACTTTTGTCTTCCTCTCTCTCTCTCTCTCTCTCTCTCTCTCTGTTTTCCTCTCTCTCTCTCTGTCTTCCTCTCTCTCTCTCTCTCTCTCTCTCTCTGTCTTCCTCTCTCTCTGTGTCTTCCTCTCTCTCTCTCTGTCTTCCTCCCTCTCTCTCTCTCTCTCTCTCTCTCTCTCTCTCTCTCTCTGTCTTCCTCCCTCTCTCTCTCTCTCTGTCTTCCTCTCTCTCTCTGTCTTCCTCCCTCTCTCTCTCTCTCTCTCTCTCTCTCTCTCTCTCTCTGTCTTCCTCCCTCTCTCTCTCTCTCTCTCTCTGTCTTCCTCTCTCTCTCTCTCTCTCTCTGTCTTCCCCTCTCTCTCTCTCTCTCTGTCTTCCCCTCTCTCTCTCTCTCTCTGATTGTGCGGTGCTGTTAATCTGTGTGTATGTGATCAGACGTGTAGTCTGTCTCTCTGTACACACGGCAGTAACACAGTCAGCACTGTGACCTAAATATCAGCCCTAACGCAGAAATAGGTCGGGGGTTCTGCCCAGCGCTTTGCTGGATTTGGTCACAGCGGGTGAAATAACCTCAGCAGAGTTTCAGCTGATGCTGCTGCCGTGTCACGCCTGTTCAACAGTCCAAACCTGCTTAGAGCATTTGATCTGCGAGCTTCTGAACTCACGTGGAGGTGGTTAGTTAGAAGACGCGTGGAGGTGGTTAGTTAGAAGACGAGTGAAGGCGGTTAGTTAGAAGACGAGTGGAGGTGGTTAGTTAGAAGACGAGTGAAGGCGGTTAGTTAGAAGACGAGTGAAGGCGGTTAGTTAGAAGACGAGTGAAGGCGGTTAGTTAGAAGACGAGTGGAGGCGGTTAGTTAGAAGACGAGTGGAGGTGGTTAGTTAGAAGACATCTCAGCTAACTTCATGTAAATAGATCAGGTTAGCTAGCGAGCTAATCCTGTTAGAGCAGGTGGGAAACAGAACTATCTGACAGGAATGTGAAGCTACCTGTGCCACCTCGCTGAGTCCTGGCCAGCTGGCTAAAGAGCTGTTACTAGCGAGAGCGTGTACGTGCAGAGCCCTGCGAGTGGTGCGGTATATAGCATGATATGTAGCTGTTCATATATTATCCCACTCAAGCCGAATGAGTCTCGCGGGACGGCTGGTGAATATACTGCTGTATGGATTAACTATAATCATAAATCAGCCATAACTGCACATCTATACGTCAAAGCTGTTCTATATAAAGCTCACTAAATGACTGATCATAAAGTCACCGCTGATATTCTAATCTCTCTCTCTCTCTCTCTCTCTCTCTCTCTCTCTCTCTCTCTACGTTTGGTGCAGGGAGAAAGAGGGAGGAGTAAAAGAAGGATGTGGAGAGAGAGGGAGGAGTAAATGAAGGACGTGGTGAAGTGTGGTGAATAGGAAAACCAACCTCTGGTCTCCTCTCCTTTCTTTTACCCTTATCCCCTCTTGCCCTCTCATCTCCTCCACTCTCTCTATTCCTCCTGCCCTCTCTCCTGTTTTTCCTCCCCTGCTGTCTTCTCTTTTCTCCCCTCCTCCTCCTAGCTGTTCCGTTCTCGTCCCCTCTTGTCCTCTCTTTAATCCTCCCTCTCCTCTTGTGCCCTCTCTATCACTCTCCTCTTAACTTTTCTAATCTCTTCTCCTCCATCTTCCTCCTTGTTCCCCCATTCTCCCCTCCTCTTTTCCCTTTTTCCCCCACTTTCCTCTTCTTCTCGTCTTTTCCTGTCCTCCTGCTTCTTCTCCTCTTTTTTCCTGTCTTTCTCCCTCTTCTTTTCTCCTGTCCTCCTGACTGTTCTCCTCCTTTCCCCATCCTCCTCACTTTTCCCATGTCCTCTTCTCTCTTCTCCTCTTTTCTGCTTCTTCTCATGTTTTTTCCTGTCTTCCTCTCTCCTCTCCTTTTCTCCTTCTTCCTGTCTTCCTCTTTCTTCTCCTCTATTTTTCTGTCCTCTTTCCTCTTTTCCACTTTTCTCCTGTCGCCCTCCCTCTTCACCTCTTTTCTCCTGTCCTCCTCTCCACTCTCCTTTTTCCTTCCTCTGTCCGTCTCTGTGGTTTGCTGTGTTCTGTCGTGTGTCAGGACGATGGCGTGCGCTTGGCTGAGCAGGGCGAATCTTTCGACTGCTTGTGTTTGTTTTAGGAGTGGTTTTTATGAGAGGAGCTCAACCAGCTATAACGCAGCCTCCTCAGAGAGACGGGTCAACCTGCATACGAGCGTGTCCGTCTGCCTGCAGGCAGCGTGTTCACCTTGACTGTATTTATTTATTTTTTATTTATTAGAGGCCACTATCTGTAATCAGTTATTTACGAGACAACTTCTCCTCCAGCTCTGTTTAGTGTAGTTTTCCACCTTTCATTTTAACATCAGCTTTTGCTTTAGGTGCCAGTGTTGTAAATGCCAGTGACCTCATGCTGACCTTTAGGTAAAAACGTGCTCAAATTCAGAAAAAGATGATGGTCTAGCTGCTTCACCTACAATCAGTGAGTGTCTGTGGTCGGTATTCTTAACTAACTGGAGCTGCAGCGCTAGTCTACCTCACCCTACGTTCACACTAGCAGGCGGCAAACGAACGTCATCTCCTTTGGGAATAAGCAGTTAAGTAAGCGATATAGCCGCGATTTAGCAACAAGGGACAACAGACAGCGTGACCAGCGACCAACGAGTCGAGATCTTCTCAGCGTTATGCAAATAAATTTTGACACAGTGAAGCGACATTGTAAACGTTGTAACAAATTCTCTGGACCAATCATAGACATGGGGGTCCGAGGTCCCCCCAGCTTCTGCTCTCTGAACTTTTTGTTCCTACCAGCATTTGGTTCCAGTTCTCAGCAATGTGGTGGTAAACATGGAAAATGAAGTGTGGAAGGAATTAGTGGAGATTGTTGGTGTCTCTGGGGAGTTGGGTCACTTGATAGCTAGCTAGGTTAGCCAGCATGCTAACCAAAAATGAAGCTAGCCACGAATGTAAGCAGTTAGCTCTCCATACAAATTCGTTCCTCAGTAATAATTTGTACTTTCAAAACCAGCTAGCTTCCCTGGACCTTGTACACGCCCACATGTGACGATATGAATGGCCTCGAACACACCCACAAGAGACAAACCTAGGGCGACGTAACGACTTGTTGCCCACTAGTGTGAACGCGGGATCATGGTGGTGCTGTTGGAAATTGGCTCACCAGGTTGGTCTTTTGGTGAAGTTCTGCACACTGCTGCAAAGCAATGGTTCCGGTCTTGTGTTGGTCTCAACATCATTTGGACTGGATTTGAATTAGAAACTGAACTATAGAACGTAATTACTGAATAACAATGAACAAAACTTTAAAATCTAATCTAATGTAATATAAAATAATATAAGTACATTTTATATATTATACACTGATATACCAAAAGTCATGGGATAGCAGTGTATAAACTGATTATGAGGTGGTACTACCTCAGGGGACGGCTTGGAAACACCCACACCTGTAGGAGTTGTGAGGTGTTTTCTTGTGAGTGAGGTTGAACACTGGCCAGTGTGCTCATGGCAAGGAGACATAAATTACCGGAGTCTTAATAAGGCATGACAGTTGTAATGCCTCGACTGGGCTCACGTTGGGTGAATGTGCAGGCCACACCATTTGTCAGAACTCTCCAGAATGCTCCTTGAACCAGTTGTGGACAACTTGGGCCCGATGGCACAGTGCATTTTCCTGCTGGAATGACCCGTCACTGTGGGGGTACGTGAAGTCCATGAAGGGCTGCAAATGGTCACCAAGCAGTGAATCGAAGCAGCACCGGTCAATGGTGTTTTAAGACAAACCAGGGGACCCAACCAGTGCCATGAGAACACAACCCAACACCAGTATGGAACTACCACCAGCTGCCACCACTCACGTTGTCTTGCCATGAGCACGCTGGCCAGTGTTCAACTCACAAGATGACACCTCACAGGTCATACAGGTGTGGGCTTGTAGCTCCGCCCCTTCCCAGGTGTTCCTGGTTAGTGGGGTTTGTTCAGTGGCGTAGTGGTTTGTTTTGGTTCTTATTAAAACAGTCCAACTTGCACTTGCATCCTGCCTCCTCCTCACTCTCCTCGTCACAAATCTCCAGGTGTGGTCTGTATGTTCAGAGCTGGAAAATACCCAGACTGTGCTGGACGCCGGCCATCCTGACCTGCAGTTTGCCGCTCATGTTGTAGTATGTTGCAACAGTACTGAGTGGTAATGCTGGATCAGATTGCATGATGTCTGATTGCTTGAGTTGCTTGGCAGCTGAACAATGAAAACTGCTGGAAAAGCGAGTGAAGCAAAAACTTTACCAGACTGACTGAAACAAGCTGTCATTCAGGTCAGTTCCCTGTTATCATGAATACGATCGTTGTTTGAGATAACACAATGCCTTTTGAGTTCTGTGGCTGAAATGCTGTATTACATCACAGTACACTTTTCTAGGATATCATGGATACAGTACTTAAGGAACATTAAACAAGGTGGAGAACGCTACAGAACCAGACTAAGATACCCGAGTTCTAGAACGTAAACAAAAACAGCGATATTGGATTACCGCACGTCACCATTAGGAACCTCTACAACTCCATGCTGAGACGTCTGTTGCGATATCATATCAGTCTAAATTTATCATGATTTATTGATCCTGGTAACCTTTATCTTCCTTCCCAACACACCTGCAATCCCACACCTCCTTCTGGGTGCAGCTGTTCTTTTGATTATGGGTGTATTTGTGCCATATCACCCGCTCTCACAATGCAGAGCTTATTTGCCATACGTGACATTATCGACTAACTAATGCTGTAAACTAATTGTTGCTCCCTACTGCCTCTTAAAGTGACTGTCCTCGGCTGTTTGCAGTGCCCCCCCCGCCCCTGCAGACGGCCTTGCTGCTGATGTTTGTACTCCGAGTCAGGCATTAAGTAATCTGTCTGTCTGTCATGAGCCCATGCTGAAGTGAGTCAGCTCCACTGTGTCTCGTGAGTTTACGATGACAAGGTTCACATGCGGATGTGCAGAGCTCTGGATGAACTTGAACTGTCATCACATGTCCTGGCAGGATACTGCTGAAATCTTTACATGCGCAGGCCCCCACCTTGGGGCCCACCGTCGGACCCCTGTTGGCTGTAAGGCTTAAATCTGTAAATGACATAACAACTACAACTTGCATGCCACCCTCTCCTAATAAAGCAGCACTGCCCGTATTACTGCGCCGCTTCTCGAAGAACACAGGCTGCAATGTTTAGTGGCTGGTGCAGCGGCTTTTTTATAGAACCCAAAATGCAGTTTTCCACCTCTCCATGAATGTAGTAGATCAGGCAGCACAGAGTCTTCAGTTTCCTTAGTTTTGCACTGGAGCTGTGAGGCTAATGTAGCAACAACATAAGCTAAAAGAAAATGCAGTGTGATTGTGCAGCATAAGCTTGTTGCTAGCTGGTTGCTAAAAATGGTCTGCCCTGTGTCTGTCAGTCGAGCAGAAGTACAGCAGATGGGCATGTACTTTTCCACCCCATTCATTCTTAATGGGGAGTTTCCCTAAAGAACAGCATTAATCAGCAGGGAAGATGGCTACTGTTACTGTTCTTTATCTGGGCAACACAGTTTTCTATATAACAGTGTAGCATACAAACACACAAGCATGTCTATTTCAGCTCCCACGTCTTTAACAGGATCCTGGACAACTTTAAGATCAAGTCGTTAATCAGCTCTGCACATTTCACTCCAGACAGTTTCTCAAGCCTTGGGCATCATTGGGCAGCTTCACTCAGCGTTAGACCCTGAAGAGACTGAGGACAGGAGCAGTTCCCATCACAACCCCAACAACAACCTAACCTGTACATGTTTCATTCCAACCAAACCACATACCTTCTACACAGACATCTGAGAACCATTTTAAACGCTGGGTACATGCATTCTATGGCCTAATGTTCTAGGTATAATGTTAATAGTCAAAGCAGTGAATGTTGATGCTGCACTAAAGGTGTAGTACATAGAACACAGTGAATAGCCAAGGAAACCCCAATTTAACATTAGCTTGTAACGAAAGGGCTAACAGCTGCCTTGCTAACACTGGCTGCAGCCCACTGGCTTTTCCCCTGGTTTGCTGAAACATTGGAACTAAGTTACCAGCTTCACTGCCTGCTCCCTCAAGCCACTGGGTAGTGTTGTTCGTCCACTTTGATGGCGGGAAACTGAAAGCTCCTGCATCATCCCCTATTTCTTCCATTGTTTTCTAAATCTTGTTGAACACTTGACAATTTTAGAATTAAATACATAATTTATAAAATGATTATTAAATTTCACTTTTAGTTTACTATTGGCTTTTAAATCTGGTAATGGTCTCCCTCTACTACTGCATTTAAAATACATAAATAAAACATTTATTTAACATTCAATTAGCTTTTATTATTAGCGTTTTATTTTTGCTATTTATTTATTTATGTTTCCGGTCTTCATTTTTAAATCTGTAATTTATTTATTTATTTATTTATTTATTTATTTATTTTATTTCATTTTCTCTCTCCTTATGATGAGAGCACCCTGCTGTGAAATCTATTCACACCTCTCCAGAAAGCTGGCCATGCTGCAGATATAACAGGCAGCTGCAGCTCTCAGCAAATCAAACAATCCTGTACACTGACCCTGTCGATTAAAGCACCTAAGAACAATAAGTGTGGACCTGCTTGTCCAGCTAGAAAGATGGGAATCCAGCTTGTTCCCAGTTTGTTCCATTAAAATTGAGGACCCTCTAAAATAGACAGTAATATCATTTTATAGCTGGTATGGAAATGGGTTAAAGACCATGCTTAGCCCTTTTTGTTTCATTATTTGCTTCATCTGGCATCTTTTTGGTTCTCTGTGGGCTTTTTGTTAGTGCTTTTCCACCAATGTGGAACAGGTTCCATTCAAGTACCTAATTTTTGAACCACTTGGTGCAGTTCCACCAAAAATAAAACACGTTCGGAACCTGAAAAGTCCGTTCCCAGCTGGAACCAAAGAACAGTAGGTTCCTCAGCACGCACCATGACGGCATCTGTGGGTGTGTCAGTTGTTGAGGAAAGAGAAGCCAACAATGGCGCCACCCAGTGGTCTGCTGGAGAACCTCTTCTAGGTCTTATCTCCAGTAGTTGATCTGTACTTGCTTTCTGGATATAAACAAACTTCTGGAATAACAGCACAAACGCTCACAGGTCATCTATACGCTCCGCCTTGGTAGGACTGTTTACTACCCACTTGCAATGCCCTCTGTTGACGTTGATGTTGTATCCTTAGACGTTCCTTGGTTCCAGTAAAAGCTGGTGCAAATGCGGACTGGTTCTCTGCCTAGCATCAAGGCTACCAAGGCCTGTCCTGTTCCATGAGCTTCAAGGCTGGTGAAGGGCAGCCTGGTAGGCCAGATGATGCATAAAGCTGTCTTTCTGTGTTTTTCCGAAGAGCTGAACTGTTTTCAGCTATGCAGAGCGCTCTGATCAAGAGAATTCCTGTAGTGTAGCATGCAAAATATGTGCCAGAGGCCGAGGATCCAGTGATCCGTCATTGCATCGTACCAACCGAGAGGATAACATGGGTGTAACAGAGACTGCCACTCTCTGTGAGGGAGCTGATGAAACCTAGAGCCCAGTGACTTCCAAACTGACCCGGGGCATTAATCACACACGTGCACACACACACCAACTGCCCATCCTGAGGTCCTGGCTCGCATACCAGGAAGCCGAGCCTGTGACCTATGACCCCGTCCAGCTATTCATCATCAGCCGGCCTCATCGAGGGTGCGGATGGGCCTGCCAGCTGTTTCAGGCCGCTCGCACACAAAAACACACAGAGGCGCCTGTGTGACCATCCGCACTGCATGAGTCTGGGGAACGCTTTATCAACAACAGGAGACAACCAGCTCAGCGGCCCAGAAAGGGTTTCGCTTACAGGGATGGGCTAATGCACACCTAATAGGGATTTATTAGACTGATTTAGCTGCCATTTATTACTTCTTACTTCAGTAATGCATTAGCTAGCTGACATAGACTTGTCCAGAGTGTATGGGATGCTGGGGGCGATGGAAGCATAGCTAATTACAAAACCCCCGCCAGTTTTTGGCAGGTCTTCCGTGTTTTGCATGACCAAATGCATACGAAACAGGAGGATTGATTTGTGCATAGGAATATGTGCATGGAACTGGCACACTAAGCTTAATGCGTTGGGTCTACTGAGTCCTCTGACTAATGTTATAGCTATACCAGCATGAAACTACATAGGCTGGTCTATTTCTAGGCAAAGGTGTGGTGATTTAGACATCCAGTTAGCATGAGGCTAATTGGTGATGCAAATTGAAATGAAAAATGAATAGATTTCATACAGAGGTCTGCATTACAAGTGGTTCGAAGGTACTGATCAGTACTGCTGCTCAGCTGATACCTGGCCAGATGTGAGATGCTTCCTCATTGTACACTATATTGCCAAAAGTATTCACCCCCACAGGTGTATGAAACCAAGCACCTAGACATGCAGACTGCTCCTACAGACATTAGTGAGAGAATGGGTCGCTCTCAGGAGCTCAGTGAATTCCAGTGTGGCACCGTGATAGTCCAGTCGTGAAATTTCCTCCCTACTGAATATTCCACAGTCGGCTGTCAGTGGGATTATAACACAGTGGAAGCGACTGGGAACGACAGCAACTCAGCCACAAAGTGTTAGACCTCCAAACTTCATGTGGTCTTCAGATCAGCTCAAGAACAGTGTGTAGAGAGCTTCATGGAATAGGTTTCCATGGCCAACCAGCTGCATCCAAGCCTGACATCACCAAGCACAATGCAGAGCGTCGAATGCAGTGGTGTAAAGCGCCACCACTGGACTCTAGAGCAGCAGAATGGTACTTGTCTGACTGCATTGTGTGGGATGTCACTCCAGTTCATATGCGTGTGAAGGCAGACGAGCGAATACCTTTGGCAATATAGTCTACGTGTAGGCAGATACTAAGAGCTCTAGAGTGGATTTAAGTGTGATATCTGCATTTGGAATCTGTTAAGTCTCAATATGAAGTCTAAAGAGCTTCACTGCCAGTGACGCAAGCCATCATTATGCTGAAAAGGAGACACAGCAAATATGTTAGAGAAAGAGACCAAAAGCATTAGGGTGGTACATTCCTAAAATACAGAATACCCTGCTGAGCACAGGAACATCAGAAGGCCTGGAAGACCACAAAAAACAACCGTGGTGAACAAGGAATTCCTTCCCTTGTGAAGGAAAACCTCTTCACAACAGTTGGCCAGATCAAGAACACCCACCAGGAGGCAGATGTAATCTGTGTGAAAGGGTGGGCTTCACCAGAGGGATCACAACAAGATGTAAACCACTGGTAAGCCTCCAAAACAGGAAGACCAGTTTAGAGCCTTTACAGCTGTGGAGCAACATCTCACCTGCACAGATAAGACAAAGATCAACTTCTACCTGAAAGACAGGAAGAGAGGAGTATGATCCAAAGCATACTGCCTCACCTGTGAAGCATGGTGGAGGTAGTGTCATAGCATGAGCGTGTGTGGCTGCCAATGGAACCGGTTCCCTTCTATTTACTGATGATGTGACTTCTGACAGCAGCAGCAGGATGAATTCTGAAGTGTACTGCATCGGGCAATTTGATCTGAAATGCTTCAAAACTCTTTGGATGGTGCTCCACAGTGCAGACGGACAGGATCCGGAGTGCATAATTACTAGCAATGGCGGACTGAGGTCAATCACTCACCTGATCCAAGTCAATCTCCTGACCTCAATCCAGTCGAGCATGCATGTTGCTTACTGAAAGCCATCTGACGGTAAAACACAACAAGAAGAAGGAGGAACTGGAAACATCTGCAGAGCATCCTCAGGGAATAAACCCTGCGTCTGGTGATGTCTATGGGTTCCAGACTTCAAGCAGTCAGTTAAACAAACAATAAATAAAACTGATGGACCTGATTGTACAAGTTTCCACTACTTGTTGGCTACAATAGTTTGAGGTTTGGTTCCAAAACTAAAGAGTCAAAAAATTTTAGTGCCGAATATACAGTATGGACATGTGGGGCAACTACATAAGGTTAGTACATCATCAGTAGAACAGCTGCACCCAAAAGGAGGTGTGGGATTGCAGGTGTGTTGGGAAGGAAGATAAAGGTTACCAGGATCAATAAATGATGATAAATTTAGACTGATATGATCAATATTTATTGAGCTACACATACAGAAGTCTGTCTCTCAGTATGGCGTCGGGTCTGCCAATGGTGCTGCACTAACAGGATGACTCATGGAGGACATCACTGCTCGCTGGATGTCTGTAATCGTGGCTGTTGGGTCAGTCAGGTACAGAGATAAGGACTGTTCTTGCTTACGTCACATGCGCGGTCGAGTGTGTAACTTGAATTTGCAGGTCTCAGGATGTCAAACCTACACACCAAGTTTCATTCCTGTGGGTTGATTCCTTCTGGATGCAGCTGTTTGTCCAACTATTTTTTGACGATGAGTGTACATAGCAGTTTGTTAGCAAAGCAGGTCAAGTTCCACATTCAGATGGTTTGTTTGGTTATGTTTGGTCAGCCTTGAACTGCTTGAAGCTCCCCAAACATGCAAAGAAATTAATAAGTCCCCTTATATAGCATGTACCAACCATTACAGTCTTATACAATGCCAAATTGATAATCCTTCATTTCATTACCAAGAAAATCTTCTTGTTCTATCGTGTGGGACAGTTTGATTGCGTGCTACGAGGTAGCTCAAATGCTGAGCTTGGATTTCAGCACATATGGAACACAATACTGCTGCAGCTCTTTCCTTCTGTCTGGTGACTCAGTAGCTCACTATCATTCTTTCCTGCATTGTCCAGCTGGTCCTTATTGCAAGTCTAAATACCGCACTTTCCCGGTCATCCCACTCCTCCATGGTTTTTTTGCACGTCAGTGCGGACAGGCATTTCAATGTGCTCTGCTCCTCGTCTGATGGCGCAGTTAACATTTCCACTCTGATGGTGTTACGGCCCCTCTAACCCCAAATGAGTGTTCAGCAGCACGCTTGGCTGCCTGGTCTAATGAAGTAGCTGTAGTATCGCGGCATCCAATATATATAATATATATATCCTGAATATATATACACTTTAGAGATTAGCTGTGATGGTAGCTGCCCGTGGGATGAGCTGCTATTGTGGAAAAAATGAATATCTATCAGTAAATATCTTTGTACAATAATACGGTGTATCCATTCCCACAGGTACAGGGGGTTATATGTCACATCTCTTGAACAGTATGGCATTTTATATATACACCCATCATCAACAGACCAGCTGCACCCAGGAGGAGGTGTGGGATTGCAGGTGTGTTGGGAAGGAAGATAAAGGTTACCAGGATCAATAACTGATGATAAATTTAGACTGATATGATCAATATTTATTGAGCTACACATACAGAAGTCTGTCTCTCAGTATGGCGTCGGGCCGCCGTGTTTGCTAACCCAACACGCCAGACGTCTCGGCATGGAGCTGTAGAGGTTCCTAATGGTGTCCTGTGATAATCCATCCCATGCAGCTTGAATATCCTCACACAGTTCCTGCAGATGGTGCGGTAGGGGTGGAGGCGGAGGGACACCAGGCCTTCGAGACGTGTGGCATGTGACAACAAACCGTTCATCTTGGTGCTGACCACGGGGCCTCCACACACGGATTCGTTGGTCGTCTCCACCAAGACTAAAGCGGGACTCGTCACTGAAGATGACCCGCTGCCGTTCTGAGTCACTCCATGACATTCTGGCACGACACCTTTGCAGTCTTTGGTGACGGTGACGTGGTGTTAAGGACAGTCGTGGTAACGGTCTGTGTGCATGTAGTCCTGCGTGGTGCAGCCGTCTGCCAATGGTGCTGCAATAACAGGATGACTCATGGAGGACATCACTGCTCGCTGGAGTCTGTAATCGTGGCTGTTGGGTCAGTCAGATACCGAGATAAGGCCCGTCCTTGATTAGATCACATGTACAACCAACTAGAATCATTTGCATGTCTCATGAGGTCAAACCCACCCACCAAGTTTCATTCCTGTAGGTTGATTCCTTCTGGGTGCAGATATTTGTGCAACTATTCTTTTGAGTGTATGAAGTAAAAAGTCTTTCTTTAGTGCAATTTCAGAGAAATTTGACCCTGAAGAATGTTGTTTTTTTTTTTTTTGGTCCAGCCCATTTTGTCTGCTTTAATCATTAGACAGTCCTAATGCTAATGCCAAGAAATTTGACTCCATGCCATTTGGGATCACTTCTATTAGTTCATTCATCATGAAATGTTCTCATGATGTAAACAGCAGCTGACTCTCATTTGTAAGGGAAAAAAAGTCTTATATTCTATAGGTCAGTTTCCCAGGCCCAGATCAGGATTAAGCCTGAACTACAAAGGATTCTCACTGGTAAATCACTATTGTCAATGCAGTTCTGTGCTACACTAAACTTAATCTGTGACAAGTTGCTTATAGGCATTTCTATGGCCTCCAAACTGGAGTGTAGTCTGCTGCTAAACATGTAACTTTTAGGGAAAGAATAAAAGAAAGCAGATTTTAAATGTATCTGGGTCCAAACTGATATATTATTCATGACTATGTCTTGCCTTCAGAGGCCTTTGGATTTCCTCCAGGGATCAGTCAGATGTTATTCCATCCTTTTCCCTTTCTCTCTCTCTGTCTATCTCTCTCTCTCTCCTTGATAACGAACACCAGATGTGGACAATCCCAGACCTTAATGCTCCTAAAACTCCCCTCCCTCACACACACATACACACCCTCTCTGGAGCCTGTGTGGAGGCCCGAGTGTGTCTGCAAGTGTGTTTTGCATCAGCACTTACAGATTTTTACCCTGTGTATCCGTCCAAGGGGGTTTGAAATATGAATTTGCTGGCCGTTGAACGAGTATTCCCAGGACGAAGCGGAAGGTGTCCTTAGCAATGCAGCTGAAATGTCGGTTCAGAATGCACACGAGGGGAGTTTAATAAGGAACAGAACGTGGAAGAGACTCCCACCCTGTCTGCTGGGTCATATCTCACACACATGCAGACACACACGCACAGATCTGTTTTTGTACAACGTCAGGACCTGGGGTCATGCATGTGTGCATATACACTACCATATATATATGTATGTATGTATGTATGTATGCTAAGCATCAAAAGAATAGTTGCACATAATGCTGCACCCAGAGGGAATTAACCGACAGGAATGGTGAGTAGGTTTGACATCGTGAGACATGCAAATTTGTTCAAGTTGATTCAATGACAGTCGGCTGTATGACGCAGAACTACACGCACACAGACCGTTACCACGACTGTCCTTAACACCACGTCACCGTCACCAAAGACTGCAATGGTGTCGTGCCAGACTATCATGGAGTGACTCAGAATGGCAGCGGGTCATCTTCAGTGACGAGTCCCGCTTTAGTCTTGGTGGAGATGACCAACGAATCCGTGTGTGGAGGCACCGTGGTCAGCACCAAGATGAACGGTTTGTTGTCACGCGTCACACATCCAGAAGGCCTGGTGTCACTCCACCTACACCCCTACCGCACCTTCTGCAGGAACTGTGTGAGGATATTCAAGCTGCATGGGATGGATTATCACAGGACACCATTAGGAACCTCTACAGCTCCATATACAGTATATATAATATTCAGACAATAATAACATGGACGGTGAGAAGCTTGGTGATTTTGGGGTCCATATTTCTGATTTCCTGGTCTAGTAATGAGATCCAGGGCTTGTCAGAAAGTTTGGTTTCTACACTAATCTACAGTGCTTTAAAGATCAGATACTGAACGTTCTCCAGACCTCTGCTGTGGATGAGCATCTCAGCAAGGCTGCCTAAGTCAGATACAAATTTCTGGCCCATTTCTCCGGTATGTATATATGTAGTGTGTAATATAGTAATATACTGCTGGATACAAACCTTGTATCGCCAAAATGACTTAACTTCTAATGTAAGTCAATGTAACCAAACTTTTGGGTCATTTCATTTGTCTTGAAATTACAGGGCAATACAAAATTTCTAATTATGCCAGAAAAATTGTTGTTATATAAGTGTACTTTATACAAAGTCAGTTCAGCTTTGTCCTGATAATGTACAAAAACAAGCCCATGTACACACACATGCAACCCTTAAATCTTTCAAGGCTGGATTTTTTATGCATACAGTGCAAACACAGAGGGGCTGGACATCTCAACACACCCACACGTTCTCCCGCTTACACACACACACGGAACACACTTTCTACGCAAAAACAATTGGAGTCATTTGGAAAGGGTGTAATGTGTCGTACACCCCCTCTCCTTGGAACCATGTCAGAAAGACAGATTCCAAACACGCACACACCCAAAGACCACTGGACGCTTTTCGGACCTACACCCATTCGCTGTGGACTCGCTCTTATCCTCAGTGGCCTATACATCACATTCCTGCACTTGGAGTTGACAGCAAACTGCGTTTGGCTTTTAACTCTTTTATGGTGAAGCAACAAGCAGACATTTCTGCCTTTAATGTGATTCTCAATGCAGTTTCTGTTTATTTTGATGTGCAGAGATGTAGCAAACTGGAGGAGGTGTTTGATTCTTGAACAAGCACAGGATTAAAACTAGAAAAGTACATTTCCTGAAGGAACTGCAGAGGTACTATGTAGCTTAAGCTTAAACATTCCGGAGTTGGAACGGTGGTGATATCTCGAAAACTGCGTGACTAGTTAGTGGACAAAAATGTGTACCATGTATATCTGCTGTTCTTTCAATAACATGGGATTATGGATTATTTGGAATAAATTAGTTTTCCATGGGGAGCTGGATAATATGCCAGTTTACGCCGGGATGACTGTAATGTTTTTGAGCCAAACAGGCTAAGTAACTAGATACCATGCTGGTTAGCTTATTGACTTAAGTGAATCGGTATACTGCTCTACTTTGCACACACAAGCCTACATGTACACAGAACCGTGTGGAGAATCAAACACAGCTTTTATTTTTCTCTGTCGAGTGTTAATATGAGCAGAAACACTCGTTCTGTGGTCGCTAGCATAAGCGCTAACAGTGTTAGCTCCTCCTAGCTGGTCTCCTGATGTAGTAATGCTCTCTACAGAGTAATAACTCTAAACATATGGATCAGAACATCATCATCCCGTCCTAATTTACACTCTGGAGCTCTTATTGGAGTATAACAGTGCTGGTGGAACTTCATTTTCATCTGGAGAGTAAAGGATTCACTAAACTGGGATTAGCTTCAGATGCTAATGTTAGCAGACACAGAGGATCCTCAGTGGGGCTAATACAGCACCTTTCCGTGCTTTAGCAAGCTGGAAAACAGGAAAAACGGAAGTAGATCTATTACATACATGGTATATTTGACACTACAGCCTGTTAATATCTGTTTTTGACAATATTTTATCTGTTATGACTGAATTTATTGTAAATTGTCAAATAAATTGAGCTACTTCCATTCTAACAGGGTGCTAGTTCTCCACCCAGAGGTGTCTAGAAGCCCTTTGTTTGCATGCACGGAATTAGTTCTATATAACCTGTGATTATGTCTACAGCTTGTTTTTATTGCATCTGTAAAGCTCATTTCATAGCATGGGATTGATATAAACTGATATAAATGATATAGCAGATCTGACACAAGGGCAGTCTGTAGAAATGGCTGATGTGGCAGATTTGGACGGAAAAAAAAATTCTGAGAAGTGACACTCTGCCTCCTCTCCACGAATCTCATATAAATCGCACTATAGACAAACATGTTACGGTCAAAGCAGCAAATATCTGAGCAGACCTGCAGGATGAGTAGCACTCACTGCAACAAAGGCACCGATTATAGCTCGCCGCAGACGATCATTTCCAAAAAATCATATTACAGTGATTCGGTGCTTTGTGAAAATGCTGACGAATCCCAATGCGACATCTGTTCAACACACTTTCTCCCGTTCTCCTTTTGTCATTCATGCTCTTCTCCGTCGCTGGAACAACTATTTCTTGTTTTTTCCCCTCCTCTCCTTCTGTCTCTCCCGCTCTGTCTGTTTTGTCTCTCAGTTGTGCATGTAAACCCCGACTGTGAGCCTACGCTAACGATTTAAGGGCTGTAAAACCACAAAGGCACATGTTAGCTATGTACATTTCCCAGTGTGATCTCTATGGTACTCAGTCCCAGTACTTCACTCATCCGCCAGTTTCTCCATAAAGGAGCGGCCATTTATTCACACTAGTTAAGGCCTTACATGGGGGGAATTCCACTCATTTTTCCCAGATGTCTAAATCCAATCAGTGAGATGTGAACAAAGCCATTCCAGGTGGTTTGATGTGAAATGGTTCACTGTAGAGAAACTGACTCTTCATAGGTGTTTTTACAGTGGTGGTGATAGGAACCAGGGGGGTATTCCACAAAGCAGGATTTCTCAGTTATCCAGATAACTTAATCCCAAAGTCAGGCCTGTCCGATAGGAAAAGAGCCGACTCACTTTCCTATTGGACAGTCCTTATCTTTTGGTTTAAGTTATCTGGCTAACTGAGAAATCCTGCTTTGTGGAATACCTCGCAGGGGTCTTGAACTCAGCAGCACATATATAGCCATTCAATATGTTCGTTCATTCATTCATTCATTCATCCTCTGAGCTGCTTATACTTCGGGGTCACAGGTGGTGCTGAAGCCTACCCTAGTGCTCATTGGGTAGAACACTAGAAATTGTGTGATGTCATCAAAAACAAAGCATTAACACACTGATTGTTATGGAGCTTACAGCTGTTTAGCTCCACCCATTCATTATAAGGAGTGCTCCAGATGCTTTCGGGCTGGAATACAGAGCCAGGCCATACCAAAACCAGCCTGTTAAGGTATAAAGAGAGATTGGAAACCATCTTTCTTTGTTTCCTCCTTACTTTGCTTCTTTTCTTCCCTCTCCTGGTCTCCTGATAGCTCCACAGCTGCTTTTAATTAAGACGAGCTCTCTGACGGAGGAGCGTGCACCAGTTTTTTACTCCTAGAGCGAAAACACTCCGTCTAATAAATTATGATAATTTAAAAAACACTGTGTAGTGGAGCTGCAGTCGCAAGGTTACTGTGAGATTTAGCGTATCAGTATTTTCCAAGCAGGCCTTTGGAGAGTTGGACGCAAAGCCATTCCAGCGAAGCGTGATAAACATCTTTAGTGCTTTTTTTTCTTCTTTTGTGGATTTTTACAGCGTTCAGAGGCATAAAGAAGACCGAACAGCGTAAGATTAAAAGCCATTGACTCGTCGCAAAGAGGTCACAATATTTAATTTCCCATCTTTGGAAATACTGCATGTTCCAGGGAGCTAAGACGACCTAAGGTGTCCTGTATCCTATATAAAGTATGTGTTGATGCACTGACCTAATATGACGTATGTATATGCTATAGGGCCAAAAGTATGTGGACACCTGAGCATCAAGCCTGTATGAGCTTGTTAGACATCTCATTTCAAAGCCATAAGGGAAAAATATGGAATTATCCCCCCCTCCAATCCCCGTCCCACCATCTCCCTAAAATCGCAGCTATAACAGCCTCCACTTTTCTGGGAAGCCCCTCTGCAAGATTTTGGAGTGTGTCTGTAGGAACTCATGCCCATAGACTCAAATGAGACTTTGTGACGTCAGGACGAGAAGGCCTGGCATGCAGTCGACATTCCATTTCATCCCTGAGGTGTTTGGTGGGTTGGCGCTCAGGGCTCTGTGCAGGCCACTGGAGTTCCTCCACACCAAACTCATCAAGCCTTGTCTTTATGGAGCTGGCTTTGTGCGCAGGGACACAGTCACAGGCTGAAACAGAAAAGGGTTCTCCCCCAAGCTGCTGACACAAAGTTGGAATAGTGTAGCATGTCTTTGTGTGCTGTTGCATTAAGATCACTCTTCACTGGAACTAAGGAGACCAGCTCCCTGAAAAGCAGCACCGCGTCATTATCCCTCCTCTTGCATTCTGGGAGGTAGAGTTCTCCCAGAGTCATCCACCAAACCCAGACTCGTCCATCAGACTGCCAGATAGTGAAGTGTGATTCATCACTCCAGAGAACACGTTCCACTGCACATAGTGATCTCAGGTTTGTGTGCAGCTGCTCAGCTATGGAACCCCATTTTATGAAGCTCCTGATGACCAACTCTTGTGCAAATGTTGCTTTCAGAGGCAACTTTGGATCTCTGTCATGAGTGCTGGAGCGGAGGATAGACTGTTTTTTATGTGCCAGGTTCAGCACTTGGGTTTTATGGGCACGTGTCCAGGGGGTTGACTTAAGATACACTACACTGACATAAGTATTCACTCGTCTGCCTTCACACACATATGAACTTCATTGACCTCCCATTCTTAATCCATAGGGTTTAATATTAAGTCGGCCCACTGTTTACAGCTATAACAGCTTCAGCTCTTCTGGGAAGGCTTTCCATGAGGTTTAGGAATGTGTTTATGGGAATTTCTGACCATTCTTCCAGAAGCACATTTGGGAGGTCAGACTCTGATGTTGGACGAGAAGGCCTGGCTCGCAGCCTCCGCTCTAATTCACCCCAAAGGTGTTCTATCAGGTTGAGGTCAGGACTCTGTGCAGGCCGGTCCAGTTCTTCCACCCCAAACTCCCTCATCCATGTCTTTATGGACTTTGCTTTGTGCACTGCTGTGCAGTCATGTTGGAACAGGAAGGGGCCGTCCCCAAACTGTCCCCACAAAGTTGGGAGCGTGAAATGGTCCAGAGTCTCTTGGTCTGCTGAAGCATTAAGAGTTCCTCTCACTGGAACTAAGGGGCCGAGCCCAACTCCTGAACACCACCCCCACACCATAATCCCCCCTCTACCAAACTGTACACTCGGCACAATGCAGTCAGACAAGTACCGTTCTCCTGGTACCGACAAACCCAGACTCGTCCATCGGACTGCCAGACAGAGAAGCCTGATTGGTCACTCCAGAGAACACGTCTCCACTGCTCTAGAGTCCAGTGGCGGCGCTTTACACCACTGCATTCCACGCTCTGCATTGTGCTTGGTGATGTAAGGCTTGGATGCAGCTGCTCGGCCATGGAAACCCATTCCATGAAGCTCTCTACACACGGTTCTGGAGCTGATCTGAAGGACACATGAAGTTTGGAGGTCTGTAGTGATGGACTCTGCAGAAAGTTGGTGACCTCTGCGCACTATGTGTCTCAGGTGGCATCCTATCACGGTACCACGATGGAATTCACTGAGCTTCTGAGAGCGACCCATTCTTTCACTAATGTGTGTAGGAGCAGTCTGCATGACTAGGTACTTGGTTTCACATGAATTCAGTGATTTGGATGGGGGAGTGAATACTTTTGGCAATATAGTGTATCTGGTTACCTGAGAAATCCTGCTTTGTGGAATACCCCCAGGGACCTGAACCACTAGGGAGCCATCACAGGCAATTAGAAGAACATTTGAACAGGTGTTTTGAGTCATGGTAGGAACTTTACTAGCGTCACAGTGGAAAAATGATGTCATTTGACCTGGATCACTCAAACAACTCAACAAGCTAAACGTTAAAGTTAATCTAAATGCTTCTGGTGGTCATTTTGTAAAGATATAAATTCTTCTTTCTTTGTGATGTTGTTTGATGACTGAGATCATAGTTACACTCATGCTAGCTTGGTTGTATTTTGAGTATTGGTTGACACCACAGGAAAATTGTGAATTGCATTAAACCAAGGAGGCTGAGGGATGCTCAAGGAATACCGGAATGCTTATTAAAGACACTACATTGTTTGATGGATGGATTTTTATTGCTATTACTACTGATGATCAATGATTTATTCAACAGTGGTGCATTTGATATTAATATATTGGTAAAATCACATTTACGTGCAATATTTCTATGCTTATTGATTTATTTTATTCTCTCTACTCTCTGCATTCCTGAATCCAGGAACTTCCCAAAGATACATGGATGTAAAAGCAAAGTACAAGGATGAGCCCTACACTTCCATGGTTCTCTTAACCATCACAGTGAGTTGACACTTCAACTAGAACTTTCTACTTGAGCAGAAGAGCTAGCAAATTTCCATTCCACTAAATTCAGCAATGAGAAACTCGAGAGAAGTTTCACTTTCAAGGCGGATGTTTCTGAAGATCAGTACCAATGCTATGCATTCCGAGCCTATCGAGGACAAACATCTGTGAGAGAAAGTTGGGTTAAAACAATCGTCTGCTGAATCCATCGAGACAACGTGTACATACACAGAAGCAGCTGTAAGTGCCGAGGGAATGAAGCCAAAGCCTACAGATTTTGTCCCATTGTTGTGATGTCAGCACTTCTCAGCACTCAAAGCTGTCAGGTGTTTAAACCAGCCCTGGGCCAAAAGAGTTTCAATATGAGCTTGTAGGAATAGTTTGGAAAAGAAGACTAAGTCATTACTGGAAACCTGCTCTTCACACCAAGGAAGACACTCTGATGAACATGAAGCTGAGTGGCTGGAATCTTATGAACGATGTCTAGAATATTGCAGCTGAACAGCCACATATACATAACTTAGAGCTAAACATGTTACGATTCTCTGAAACCGTGCTGTGCAAAAGTCAGAGACCACCCTTCGGTTATTTAGTTTCCAGTCAAAAGTGACTTTTCCACTACATGGAACTGTGTCAGTTCTACTCACCTTCCTTTTCCGGCTTTCCATTAGGCAAATCTGGTACCAGGAACCATTCTTGTTGTCACCTCCATTGAGGTTTCAAGTGAGCTGAGCTGATACCAAAAGGCGACAGCTGCTTGGTTGGTGAGAATCATCAAGAAGCTGCTTTTCCACCCCAAACACATATGCTAACGCAGGGCTGTCAAATCTCCCAGTTTACCCGTGAGACTCCAGCAACTCGGTCCAATCTCCCGCTCTCCCACCGAACTTGTATTTTCTACCGCAATCCTATCCAAGCTTATCCTATCCATACATTAAGCTCACTGCTGGATCCACGTGTCCGGATATACAGTTAGCATGTTGCTGATTGGATGATAGCAGGTATAGTATAGGTGTAGCTGATTGGTTGTCAACAGAGAAAGGTTCCGCCCACTGTACTGAACACTGGCTTAATTGTGTGTTTCTTAGCTGTCTGGAACCTAAACACCGCAGGTGAGGCAATGAAGAGGTACATGACAAGTCACATGGTTAAGCAGCTTAGCTATGTATTAAAATCCTATGATTCATACTTGGAATTTGAACATTTCTGACCTCCGACTGGGAAGTTAATAATGGAACACTCCCGAAGTTGGAATTCCAGTTCGGAAACTTGACCAATTGCCATGTTGTGCCCATGGAGCACAGCTAGATGCAAGTTTTTGTTCTAAAACACTGTTTGTTGTTTCTCCGTGGAAGATGGTTTGGAACTGCGTTGCTGTTTTCCATCTGCAGTGTAAGTGAAGTCATTTACGCGGAACAGGTAGATAAAAGTCTTTGGTCACTCCAAATCCACCTCTAACAAATTCCTTGCTACCAAGTTAGTGTATCCACTAGAATCATCTTGTCGTCTGTGATGTAGTATTTCCCAAAACGTTTTTCCAAAAAGTTCTTTCTCTTGCTGCCACCAGGAGCTTCCGAACATGTTTCTGTCTCGGAAATTCAAACATTATTCAAACATTCCAGATTTAAGGAAGAAATATGGAGAGCGTAACATCATTGTGCAGTGCATCCTCTGTTTTCCAGAAAACAGAAGCATGAGTGGACATTGATCTTCTCCTCTTTCTCAAGGATGAAAGCTTTAGGTGCTGTTTATCTGATGGGGGACAGTTTTGGTGAGGCTACCCGGTCTTCCGGGTGGTTATTAGGAGTCTGATTTTCTTTGTGGCTTTAAAGCTTGAGTAGGATTTTTGTAGGAATCAGGAAGTATGAATAGTTTTTTTAGAAAATTCAAGCAAAAAATCATTGGAGTGTGTGGTGTGGGATACACAATGCGTATGGTAAGTCCATGCTTTGAAAGGTGTGGAAGGAGTTGAAGAATCTTTCTCATAGCTACAAATAAACACAGATAAGCCGGCTAGCCTCATCACCTCATTTGCAAAATGTCCCGTTCAAAGCCAATGTAGACTCACATAAGACAACTCACCAATGAAAACAGCAAAACAAAAGAGCTGGCGCGTTAGCGTTTAGCTTCTAGCAAGGGGAGCCTGTGTTTTTAGTCTAGCCAGCTAACGGTTTGGGAGTGGGAGCCAGGAGTGAGTGCATACCTCTTCTGTTGTTTTCCTGTGTTCTTCTGCAAGTTTGGATCTAAAGCCAAGCATGGACTGGACCCATGACACCCACGTTACAGTATTTATCTAATGTTAGACTGAATCAGCTTTGAACGGGACATTTTGCAAATGATGTGATGAAGCTCCCTGGCTTACATGTCTTTAATTACAGTTATAAGAAACGTTCTTCAACTTCAACACCTTCAAAGCATGGATTCAGGAGACCTGGAATATTGGATTATGCATTGCACACTTCTCACCAGCGCACTCTGTTATGACTAGCCAGGTTTTGGGGGCATGGCTTTGGAAGGAGGGCTGAAAGTAGAGGGTGGGATTTTAAAAACTAGTTTACACTTCCTGGTTTCTGCAAAACTCTACATAAGCTTTAAAGCTATAGAGAACGAAAATGGGACTCCTAACCACCACCTGGAAGACCAGGTAGACCACTAAAACTGTCCCCATCAGATAAACAGCACCTAAAGCTTTCATCTTTGAGAGAGGAGGAGATCGAGCTTCCACTTTTGCTTCCACATCCACATCCATCCTTCCACAGTGAGAAGACCCCTCAATGCTATGGAGGTCTGAAAGAAAGTAAAGTGCTGGTGTTCTCAGAACAGTGGATACCTGGAGGCAGAACATGCAACCAGTTTGGACTCCTAGGATGACCAATTTAGAGCCATTTGCCATTCCTTCATGCACACAGAGGAATTTGTCTGCTCCATTTAACCCACCCGTGCGGTGAAACACCCACATACTCACATGCATTAGGGGGCAGTGAGCACACAGTGGTGCGCAGTCCTATCCACAGCACCCAGGGAGCAGTTGGGGGACTTGCTCAAGGGTACTTTGGTCATGTCCTCTCGGTCCAGGGGATCAAACCACTGCCCTTCCAGTCACAAGGGTGGTTCCCTAACCTCCAGCCCAGGAATGCTGGAGATCTCAGTCAAAGAAGGTATCTTCAAACTGTTGACCTGCTGAGACATTGTCTTCCATGCACATGTAGCTCTACTGTTTGCCCACCAATGCTGAACCCGTTGCCCCCAGCCTGAGAATACGTAACGTTTAGTCAGTGTACATGTGTTCTAAACATGCACTGCATCAACACTGAGACGTCTATATAGTTTTTTGGCTTCCAGGGCGGCGGCCCATCACGTTCGCTGGTTGTTATGAAAATGATTTCTGCCCTCTTCAGCCATCAAACACTTTCTTTTCTGTGGCTTTGCGGCTTCGATTCCTCTTTCGCTTCCCATAAACATCGCAACTCCCCTCCACTTTCATTTGTTCCCTGTTTAGCGAGCCTTCCTGGGCACTGTTTTCCTCTCAGGTTTGTCGAGAGCAAGGGGAGAGCCATCCTGGAGCCTCCGCTTTCGTCCGAGGCGGGACGGGTCGGGGGGCCGTCTGGGGAGAGAGATCTAATTAGTCTGAAGAGAAGAGGATTGAGGGATGAGAGAGGGAAAGGAACGGGGCATGAATAGAGAGAGAATGAGAAGAGATTAGGCTTCGGCAATGGTGAAAAAAGGATTTGTGCTACAACAAGAGCAGTGCGATGTTGGAGATGGAGGAAAAGGGTCGGTGCTGAAAGGCCAGCAGGATTAGAAGGCAGGGGCGTGTTATTAATGACTAAACGAGTCATTAGTCCACACAGGTGATTAGCAGTAGATAGCATGCTGTGCTAGAACATTGTAGAATAGTGCCTTTGTGGCTAAAAAGAAATTACTTTATTTTTGTTAATATGTTTTAGGCCAAAACCATATAACAAAACATCATATGACTATAATATAACTCCTATATCTCAGAGTTTGGTTGTCTGGTTCCCATCACCAACACAGTAAACAACCTCCACCTGTTAGAAACCTTATGAACATCCACTTTCCTAATGATAGCCAGGGTGTCAAATTGGCTTGGAGGCAATGTTATGCTGGCTAGAGACAATTTGACAGCTATGAAAATAATAAAACAATAGTTTAATATGATATTTGTCATCTTCCGCAGTATACAGTAGCACATTGTGTCCCTCTGTCTTACTGGTTTGACATAATTCCTGATATTAAATATCATGTTTACCTTCATGAATTCTTTTCCTTTTACTACATTTCCCAGCATGCACTACTCAGCTCCCACCTCCAGACAGTCCAAATCTTTGCTTTACCCATATGGATTGTAACTATAGCTAAAGCGTAAGCTGTCCTGAGGGAGCTGAGGACCGCTTTGAAGACCTCTGCAGTACACAAGTACAGCATACAACCCTTGGGAATTAACCCATAGTAGCTACTAGCCTAGCCACTGACTTGGAGTGAAGTGGTGCTCTTGTACTACGGAGCCAAGCTGATGTACATGCACAGTTTGGTTTGGCATATGTTGCTCCAAAACCCGTATATCTCGTTCAGCATTAATGTAGCTTCACAGGTGTACAGATCACACAGGGCATGTGCACCAATTCCCCCACATACCATTTTGGATGCTGACTTTTGACTGTGCGCTGATAACAAGCCGGATGGTCCCTCCAAAAAACTATTTCAAATTTTGATATATGGGACCTCGGGGCACTTTTTCACTTCACCTAAGTCCATCTTAAATGAGCTCGGGTCCCGAGAAGGCCAGCAGCGTTTCTGGATCGTGTTTAGGTATGTCTTTATATATGGAATGGTTTAGGGAAGTTCCTGATCCCATGCAGTGATTTCCAGTACAGAACCATGCCTGGTTTTAATGCAGTGCTGCCTGAGGGCCCGAAGATCAAAACCATCCAATGTTGTTTTCTTGGCCTTGTGCCTTACACACAAAGATGTCCAGATTCTCGGAATCTCCGGATTGCCTGAGTCTTTTAATGATCCTATGTGGTGTAGATGATGGTCTGTGCTGTGTTACACTGAGAAGTGTTCTTCTTGAGTTGTTCCACAGAGTGCTGAGCCCTCCCCCTCTTCACTTCTGAAGGACTCTGCTTCTCTGGGAGGCTCTTCTATGTACCCAATCATGTTACTGACCTGGTGCGAAATAACCTATGTGGTTGTGAGATGATGGTGAGTTGTGGTTGTGAGATGATGGTGAGATGTGGTTGTGAGATGATGGTGAGATGTGAGATGATGGTGAGATGTGGTTGTGAGATGATGGTGAGATGTGGTTGTGAGATGATGGTGAGATGTGAGATGATGGTGAGTTGTGGTTGTGAGATGATGGTGAGATGTGGTTGTGAGATGATGGTGAGATGTGAGATGATGGTGAGATGTGAGAGGTTTCTTGGGGTGCCTCCACAGCTGCCTTCTTTGCATTTGGACATATAATAATTTTTTTTAACCAAATTTCTTGGGGAAATTGTTTTTATTAAAAGTTGAGTTTTAATAAAAATGCTTTGCATTTGGCAGGCCTTGAGATTCAGGTGGGCCATGGGGTGGAAAGGGTTGAGAACCCCTGGTGTAGAGTACGACCCAGTGGAGGCCATAATGCTTCTGCAAGTAGTGCTCTTTTATTAAACACCAGGCAGAATGGCACATGCGGAGCACTGAGCTCATGGGGGAGGTCACCACCAGCTCAAGATCCACCCTCAACACAAAACAACCAACCACGGCCCCCCAATAACACAATTAACATGCCCTATCATGGCCCTCCGCATGTGTACGCTCACATGGCCATGCTTCCTCTGGCAAGCAGTGCCAACCAGGAGCCACTTGCTACGAGATTCACCTTCCAAGCAGAAACGTTAGCAGCCCCCAAAAGTTACCCCAAAGTAGCTTTAGTTTTTCCAGAGATCCTCCCTCCTTCAAGATGCATCATCAGAAGGGGCTTTTCCTAAAGAGTGTTCCTTCGTCTTCCACAGGCTCTCCTAGTGGCGTTCTACACTGCAGCAGGGCGGATTAAAACTTGTTCAAGGTAAGAAAGTAAGTACGGACACACAAAGTATTGAGGGAAACTACAGTGAGGGGAATTCATTAAACTGGCTATGCGGAACCCATATGAGCACAGCCTGACAAATATTTGAGAAATGAGCCAAACCTGACCATACTCTCCACTCAGTTTGGACAAATATTTAAGCTCCGGTGTGTATTGCTGTGCTCGACCTAACCCAACCCAAACATCAAAGGGGAATTCCACTGACTTTTCAAAGTCTCTCCATAATTAACTCGTTAACGCGTAAACAATGTCATTCGGGGTGGTTTGATGTGAAATGCCTCATTGTAGGGAAATTTACAGAGTCAGAACTCTTCACTGGTTCGTTGGTGATAGGAACCAGAAGCCTGAAGAGTTTAATGTCCCTCACAGAAAGCTGTTACATGAAGCGGTTATGAATATGCCGCCTGATGTCGGAGATATTGTTTTATGGTATGCTAGTCCACTATGGAAGACTGTTTCTGCCACTTGAAGAAAAAAGGCCATACAGTATGTCATAGTTATGACTTACTGTCTCAATTTTGACTTTCTCATAATTATGACTTACTATATGGTCTCTTTTGTTCTTTAAGTGGCAGAATTGGGCTTCTTTAATCTATGGTGGAGGAATACATGCAGGGAGTTATGAGGCATAGGAGGTATGAGTTTTGGAGGTAGTCCCCCCCAAAAACACTATTTCACCGTCATCAACATTCTGGATAAGAAAGCATGTGTAGGTTCATATGTCTAATATTTGTGTTCTAGACCATGCAATATTGCAAATTTCCCCACGTGGAATAATAAAAGGCTGTCCGATCTTACGTAGACATGGCGACCCCTGGTTCCCATCACCGCCACTCTTAAGTTGGTAGGTTTCTTTCCCATGAACCACTTCACACCACACCACTCTGAATGACTCTGAGATCAGCTTTGGCCTCTTTTGCATTTTAACTGGTCCACATTCACAACTGGTGGTGGTGGTGTGTTAGTGTGTGTGTCGTGCTGGTGTGTTAGTGTGTGTTTTGCTGGTGTGAGTGGATCAGACACAGCAGTGCTGCTGGACACCTCAGTGTCACTGCTGGACTGAGAATCGTCCACCAACCAAAACTATCCAGTACAACAGTGTCCTGTGGGCAGCGTCCTGTGACCAATGGTGAAGGACTAGAGGATGACCAGCACTGCACTGTGCAGCAGCAGATGATCACCCAGAGCTAAATACCTGGACGCTGCACACCTCCTTCTGGAGGGTGGTGTTCTAGGTTCTCATGGTCCAGATATCTCCAGCTGTGTGTGTGTTGCACTCTGCAAGCCACTGCTTGCTGCAGCTCCCTCTCTCGATTCCTCCCACACTTTATGGTCATCCAGCCAGTGCTTTCTCTCCCCGCAGCTACTGGGTGGCCCAAGTTTTCTTGTCATTCAGCGACCAGCTAATCGGAGAAGACGGCAGAGTTTTCGGATTTTTCCCGCGAGATCCTAATGAGACGCTGAGTGAAACGTTGAGCCAAGCACCAGCATTCATTCACACAAGCCTCTCGGGACAGGATGGTCTGACACAATCGCTCCAGGAGACCAGGGGCTGAGGAGCCCAAAATAGAGGCTAGCATGGTGCAAAAGAAGCAGCTCTAGTTAAAGTGCAGTAAAGTTTTGGTGCAGAATTAAATGTGACCGTAAGAGGTTTAGCACTGGAGCTACCAGGCTAATGTAGCTAACAAGCAAGCTTCAGACACTAACCATCTCTTAGATGATCTATTCATGAAAGAATGTGAATTGGTATGTGAAGTCGAGGCACATCCTGTCTGAGCTAACCGCGGCTTCACCTTTGACCTCAGTGCCACCACTCGCTGGCGCTCAGCCTAAAACGGGTTAACGCCGCGGCGCTAATGGGAGTGAATCACACACTGAAATCCATTAAAGCTCCAGGCAGAGAATGTGCTGCTGCTGCCGTATTCGTAGCACCCTGGAAATGTGTTTGTGGCATTGCTCACATTTTCCTGTCTGACTGAGGCTGCCTGCTGACCAGTACACGCTGAAAGTGCTCCAGTGTTTTCACCCGCCGATTCACACGAGAGGCATGCGGAAAATGTCGAGGCTGCTTGTGAATTCCTCTATAATTGATCAGATTATGGATACATATCTATTATAGCAGCTCATAGTGCTATCTGTAGATGTAACGGTGTCTGAGATCTTTGGTAAAGTTCTGAAACTGGATCAATGTTTCCAAAAGTGCTGACTTGCACCACAACATGTGATTTAGGTATGCTGATTGCATCAAGCACTGAATTTCCATTGCCTGTTAGCTACATTGTCCTCCCTTTACCTCCAGAATGCCTTAGAACACTGGCTTTACACTCAGTGTCCACTCTACCAGCTCCACTGACCATATAGGACACTCTGTAGTTGTACAATTCCAGTTTCTCTGTATACTGTATTACCCTGTTCTTCAAAGGTCAGGACCCCCACAGGACCACCACAGAGCAGGTAGTATGTGGGTGGTGGGTCATTCAGTCTCTGACTGTACATCAGTAAAGGCGGGGGTATAATTCTTTCCCTGATATGTTAATAATACAGAACTTTGGAGAAGCATGCCGCCTCAGGCACATGCACAGAAACTTATTTTCACCTATAAAATCAACAAAGCATGAAATTCGACCAGAGATTTTCAAACCTTTGCATACGGCTGCACAAGCAGATAGTGTTATATTTGGCTGTGGTTGTGAGGAACTGCTTTTTACTTCATAGCAGGTGACAAGTGCAACAGGAAGCAAGTCAGCTTCTTTTCCTGTTAAAGATGTGGCTCTTACTTGGATGCTAACTTTAGCTCTTTTAAAGAACCCAGACTTCCATCAGGGCCGTGTGTGGAAACAGGGGACTTCCTATTAGGGCCTAAAAAAAAGTTTCTGTCTTAGTGCTGCTGATCAGGCCTGCGGATCTGAGTCAGACCTTGAGGTTGTCCATAACAGAAGTACAACAAGATGTATTTAGGAGTCGCTGTACACAACTTCACCACACACATTAGTCAAATCTAGGCCCAAAATTCATTTAAAATACATTTACACCTATATGTTTATGTGTAGCTGAAAAACATTGATAACTTCATGTCTTGATAAACAGAAGTTTGCCTTTAGCTGACTTCACACGGTGAATCTTTCATGCAGCCTCAGTTTGCATAATGCTGCGCCTCCTGCAACTCATTTGCAACTAGTTCAGCAATTGCAGTTCTTTATTTTGTGCTGAGCCGTGACTAATATTAATTGCTCAAAGCAGACATTTGCAGTGGTGCTTGAAGGTTTAGAGACCCTTTTGAATTTTCTACATTTTGGCATAAATATGACCTAATGCAATCAGAGTCCTAAAAGCAGAGAACCCACTGTAACAAATGAGGTTTTGGGTCATATGTATGCAGAATCACAGAAATCCATAAAGGGTTTCATAAACTTTCAAGCGGCTAACAATAAGCAGCTAGCAATAAAAGCTCTCTGTGCTGCTAAAGATCATGTGGAAAAGCCGGGAGGCTATTGGAAAAACGTTTGGCGGATGGATGAGACCAAAATAGAATGTATGGTTTAAATGAGAAGTGCTATGACCGGAGAAAGGAAAACGCTGCATAAGAACCTTATCCCATCCGTGAAACATGGTGGTGGTAGTATCATGGTTTGGGCCTGTTTTGCTGGATCTGGGCCAGGATGGCTTACCATCATTGATGGAAAACATCAGGAGCTGAATCTCAAGAGAACATGGATCATGCAGCCGGACAACGACCCTAAGCACACAAGTCGTTCTACCAAAGAACAGCTGAAGAAGAATAAGGGTAAATGTTTTGGACTGGCCAAGTCAAAGTCCTGACCTTAATCCTAAAGAACATGGATTGGTTGTGGAATGACCTGAGGCAGGAAAACCCACCAACATCCTGAAGCTGTTCTGTACAGAGGAATGGGATAAAATTCGAAGTGCTGGACTGATCAACGGTAAGCGGGTCACACCTGCAAAGTTTATCACAGAAGAGGAGACCAAGATGCCCTCCTCAATAAACACCTCAGTGTCACTGCTGGACTGAGAATCGTCCACCAACCAAAGGTATCCAGCTAATAGCGTCCTGTGGACAGCATCCTGTCAGCAGCGTCCTGGAGGCAGGGTCCTGTGGGCAGCGTCCTGTGGGCAGTGTCCTGTGACCACTGATGAAGGACTAGAGGACGACCAACACTGCACTGTGCAGCAGCAGATGAGCTATCGTCTCTGACTGTACCTCTACAAGGTGGACCAGCAAGGTAGGAGTGTCTAATAGAGTGGACAGTGAGTGGACACAGTTGTAGAAGATGTGCTGATTTGTGCTCTTGTGTGATGTATGGAATTGTTCAGACTTTGGCATATACTCTACATAAAGGTTTTATTAGGCAGTGTATTGTCTACGGTGGCATGACGTTTTCACTTTGTCTGTGTTGTGGAAAAGTGTGAGCTGTTGTAGAAGTCTCCGGGCTGGAGATCCTCCTAGTAAAGGTCAGCTCTGTTCCCCTTCCTTTCTCATATCTCTGTGGTAGCGTCCTGCTGTAGTTTGTTGTCGCTAGCCATGCTATTGTTGCCATTAGAACTCAGTAACCGTGGGAAGCGCTGAACCGGACGCTCTTCAGGAACGCTCGGGGGCCATGTTGGATCAACGGTTTCCTGGAGGCCGTGTCAACTTATTCTCTTATTCAAAGCATACTTTGACTAAACCCGCTCCAGAGGCATGCAGGACATTCACTGGCTCAGTGAAAGTGTGTTTTGAGTAGCGGTGTGAGATGCTTTTGCTGACGTGACATTAGGAGCAACAGTCAGAAAGCGAGAGTTTGTGTCCGTACTTACAGAAACATCTCATCTGTGAAATCTTATGGTTTAATGACCATGACACCGACAGTTAAGACTGAATTCAGGACAGAAGCTGTTATAGGACAACAGCTGTGCCAGGGAAGCCATCCACTAAATCTGGCCCAACTGCACAATCCTGTGATGCTAGAGTGGCTGAACATTGATGTGGCCCACATCCAGTAACTTGTAAATTCCATGCCAAATCCAATCACCGCAGTTCATAACTTCATAACCTTCTCCATTAGCATCCCAACTACACTAAACTTCCTAAATACTGTCTTGACTGTCCCACCGTCCTGATAAACCCTAACAGTGTCCTAACTTCTGTTTTAAGTGTCTGATTATATGGTTTTATGCAGTGACCAGCAGTAGAGTCCACTATAACTATAACCAGCATAACGACCTTACTTTGTAAAACAGACACACAGTCACCTGACCACTCGTATTACCTTCCTGTGTTAACGTTGATGAAAACTGGTCAGATAAAATATTACAGGGATAGATAATAAGGTGGAATAATGAGTCTGGGAAACAGAAACTGAAACTGGAGAGCTGTGACGTGCAGATAAACAGCAGGGGGCACTCTGACAGTCATTCCCACTTCCAGGTCATCACACTTCAGGGATAACTGCCTGGATGTATATGTTTTGTTATGATGTGTTATGTGCTTACATTATAGTTGTGTGCATACGGTCAGTTGCTTAGTTATAGACATCCAATCAAATCACCTCCACCAGACATATCTAATAACATATAGATATTAGGAAAATAAACATTCTTACGTTGAATAGAAGTTAATAAAACACGGAGCAGTTGTGTGACCACTTTCCACATGGTAAAGGGCAGCTGGCACTTTCAGTTTCTGTTAAAAACAAAAAGGACAGAAAACACGATACAAGGTTCAGACAATGATGGCGAATGTGTGTGTGTGTGTGTGTGTGTGTGTGTGTGTGTGAGAGAGAGAGAGACTGTTTATATAAGGGATCAGGTTTATGTCCCATTGTGGGGACCAAAACTTATTTATGCACTCACCTTGTGGGAACCTTTTAGTTATGTGGAGACCATAGGCTGGAGCCCAGGATGTCATTCATTCAATTTTAAGGTCATGGTAAGGTTAGTGTTGGGCTAATAATGGGTTTGGTTAAGGTTAAGTCTCCAGGAAGTTTATTTAATGTCCCCACAATTCACAGAAACAAACATGTATGTGTGTGTTTGACTTCATTTGTCACCACATTAAGTTCTGAAAGTAAGCTCAGGGTGCAGCAGTGACACCTCACTCACAGCTGTACTTCTGTAAACATCACCCTCCAACACCCTTAACCACACACACACACACACACACATATGTATATATATAAATAAATGTTCTGCAATTTAAATTCACAGCAGATTAAAAGACACATGTAATTAAACTGCTGCATGTGGTGGACAAATGGTTTACATACTTACAGTATTACTATGAATTCCACTGAATGTGTCAATAATGTCACATGGTATTATTTTGACCAATGATCATTTTTCTTGGTTTACATGAATCTGCTGCATTATGTGATTAAACCAGCACAGAAAGTAATCTAGAACCATTAGAGCTTATTTGCACAATGCAATATCAGTATAACCGATATAATGATATACAAACCCTTAATACGCAAATCCCTAACCCCCCAACACACACACTCACACACACATACACAGAAACACATACATGCACACACGCACATCTGGCTGGCACACATTCCTGCTAGCTTCTGCAGACACATAACACGCGAGGAAGGGAAATGTTTGCACTGTGAACTCACAGATGTGGCGACAGTTCCAGAAGTGAGAGAGTAAATACATACTAGCTGAAGCTAAACCACACCAGAGAATAGAATAGAATAGAATAGAATAGAATAGAACAGAATAGAATAGAATAGAAGAAAGGAATAGAAAAAAGAAAGGAATAAAATAAATAAAATAGAATAGAATAGAATAGAGCAGAGTAGAAAAAAAAGTAATAGAACAGAAAGAAATACAATATAATACAATACTATAGAACAAAAGCAAAGAATAGAAAATAACAATAGAATAGAATAGCAAATATTTGAAAAGCACTGAATAGAATAGAATAGAAAAGAAATGAAAAACTTAAAATAGAACAGAATATCTTCAAAGTCATGGAACAACAGCAGTGCCTCAAGTCATCCATGTATGTGAAGCTTTTGTATCGGGCCCCTTAATTCAAAACACAATCACAGTTAGAGCCTCACAGGACCCCATCTAATAGCTCAAATTCCTCATAGAGCCAAAGACTTATAAAATACGAAGTTATAATGATTTTACTAGTGTAGTGTTAGATATTAGTGTAGGTTTCAGTAGTTATGAAATAAGTGGATAACTCAAATCCAAGGCGAGATCTGGAAGACCAAGAAAGCTCTCGAGTAAAACTGAGTGTGTGGCAGTCAGAAAGGCAAAGCAAACCCCCATATGACAGCCAAGGACCTGCAGGAAGGTGTAGCTTACCCAGGAGGTGTGGTGCAGTGCTGTGTTATTAAACAGCAGCATGCTAACAGCGGGCCAAAATATTCAGCAGTCATGAGCATATCAGCAGAATCAGTGCAGCAGCAGAACTGAAAGACACTAACGCTGCTGCAGCTGCTCCTGAACAAATCCAGAACTGCAGATATCCACTAAACCGGATTGTGGATTTGTTCTGTGGGGCTACGGATTAAAACAAAGCAACAGAGCTGGAGACAGACAGGAGAGCAAACACACTGTCTGGATGCAGTTGTAGAGAATCAGCTGTGTGTGTGTGTGCGTGTGTGTGTGTGCGCATGCGTGCGGCGTGTGTGTAAAAGGTTGCAGTACTGAGATTGTGAACTTCAGGTGATTATATTATAACCAGTATTCTGTAAACTATGTGCTTTTTGGCCAACATAAAGTGAAGCATATAAATGTTTGAAGAGCGTAACCCCATGTGACCCTACACCCATGTGACCATAAAGTGGTCATTAAAGATGCCAAAAAAGCAAAGAACTGTTGCAAAGGTCCTGGTTGAGATCCAAATATTGAATTTGGCCATCACTTGTGAGCTGGAACTGAGTTTGTTGTGAGGGAGGAGTGAGCAGGCAGAGAGAAGTCTTTCCCGGCTGTTACACCGTATAGAGCACCACCCTCTCTAGTGGCTCTAGCTGCTGGGCATGCAGTTAGCTCATCTGTTGCTGCACGGTTTGTGGTTAGGCCGCTGCACACTGGATATGCTGGAACTGTGCCACGCCGCGTAGCTCTGCAATGTGACTCATAGCGTACTTTCATGTAACAGAGCGGTACTATAACCTAGCGGTTAGCGGTACTAGCTTCAAGTTCCTTTTATATTACATTCATACAAACTGATTGGAATAAAGTGTTCATCATCACGGAGGGGCTTGGTTTCAGTTTACAGCCTCTTTGTAGGCTGACTGTTTTGAAGATATGATCTGAACAAGGCTTGAATAGCAATGCTAGCCTTACCTTTAGCATTCGTCTGTTCATCTAAAAGACTGGCTATGGTGTGCTGAGCTAAGCAATAGAACAGTGCTTTCTGAGCATCAACATGCATCAGTCCCGGTGTGTCAGTGCTGCCACATGATTGGCCAATTGGCCCTCATACGGTGGACAGTGATGCTGTAGGTGGCCCTCATACGGTGGACAGTGATGCGGTAGGTGGACCTCATACGGTGGACAGTGATGCTGTAGGTGGACCTCATACGGTGGACAGTGATGCTGTAGGTGGACCTCATACGGTGGACAGTGATGCGGTAGGTGGACCTCATACAGTGGACAGTGAATGGCAGGAAGAGGTTTCCAATATAGTGGACGACAAGTGTAAATGTCAAACATGGAGGCTTTCGGCTAGAAATGACATCCAGGCCGGGTGTGCTGAAAGAGGCCTTACAGGAAAGGGGCTGGAGGGAGAAACCAAAAAACGAAGACCAGCTGGACAAAGAGTGTATTCTTCAAGAGAGGAGGTGTGGGAACAAGACTTGGAGCGAAGGGTCCGTGGGAGGTGTGGGAGTTTGAGCGAAAAGAGGGAGAGACGAAGAGAAAAAATCCTTGAGCGGTGCAGTGTGGGAACGAGGGGTCACGGCTCAGCAGGAAGACGGCTTTCTTGGCAGGACTCGGCAAAAAGGGATTGTGAGAATTTACACAGGATTAACGGGGCGTCTGATGCCCTCACACACACATATACACGTTCATCTATGTACACACACACACACACACTCACTCAGTCGCTCACTCACTCTTAATACCTCGTCTTGCATACTTATGCCAGAACAAGTTCACCCACATTCGAACTGGCGCCCGCCGTCAGTATCAGGGTTTTCGGTGTAGATTTGTTTGACATACTTCACTTTTACACATCCAGCTGAAGCGCAAACTAATCAAAAACACAAAGTCAGACAGAAAAAAGGAGACAAATCAGATGTTCTCTTGTCAGCTTTGCAGGATTATGGGAAAAAAGGAATTTGTGCTCTTCGTCTGTCCATCTGTTGGTGCTGGAAGCCGGTGGCATTTTCGCAGTAGGCCGTATGATGAAGGACAGTGACGCAGCAACACATCAGGACTTTAAACCGAGATCTGGAAGCTTTGTTCCTCAAGACACACAAGGAAGCCTTTAGAAGGCTGGACGTAAGCTTGAGACGTGACGTAGCTCTCATCTCACCTGCAGTGCAGTGTTCCTTGTTGTTTCAGTAGATCTGAGTCTGAATAAAGCTACTCTGTTGTCTTTCTAGCGCTTCTAGTAAAATGATCTTGTATCTAGTCGTTGAATCTTAAAATTCTCTTTTTAGGATTATTTTTCTTACTTCCAGATACTTTTTACTTGTTTTAGGTATATTAGGTCATTGGCAGATAATTTTACCTATTTGAAGAAATTTGCTTGCTAAATGCTCTGCCAGTATAGTGAGAAAAATTGGCTTACTTATATATACATACTTATATACTTATAAACAAGCCAAAAATATCTAGAAGTAAGATAAAAGATCTTAAAATGAGTTTACAGTAATCTCAAAATACGAATGTGTAAGAAATATCAACTAGATAAAAGATCATTTTACTCGTCAAGGCTTCTTTTTCTGTGAAGAGGAAATGGCTGCAGTTCATGCAGTGCAAAAATGAGATCTTGGCAAGTAAAATTGTCTTATTTTGAGTTGATATGTTAAAATTCTCATTTTGAGATTGTTGTAAACTCATTTTAAGATTACTTATCTTATTTACAGATATTATTTACTTGTTTTAGTCGTTTTAGTAAGCCAAATCATTTGCCAATATAGTGAGAAAAACTGGACATACAAAAATTACTTAAAACAAGTAAAAAATGTCTGGAAATTAGTAACATACTTAATCTTAATCTTAAAATAAGATACAACAACCTCAAAATGAGAATTGTAAGATATATCAGCTAGATACAAGATAATTTTACTTGCCAACATCATTTTTGCACTGTATCATCTGCAGCCATTTCCTCTTCACTGCAAAAAATACCATCACATACAATTACCATATGTCTACTTGATATACCTTAAAATTCTCATTTTGAGATTGTTGTAAGTTCATTTAAGATTATTTTACTTATTTATGAAAACTTTTACTTATTTTAAGTGATTTTTGTAAACCAACATTTGGCTTACTAAAACAAACAGAAAACAAAAAGAAAAATAAGCTTAAAAACCCTTAAAACCATCTCAGAATTAGACTTTTAAAATATTCCGACTAGATATAAGAGAATATTACCTGTAAGGAAATCATTTCTGCAGAGTAATAAAATACCCCATCGCCTGCTTACAGACAGGAGTGCAGTGTGGACTGAACATCCGCAGACCTTCTTCCATAAGCTGTGATCAAGAAATGACTCAACAGCGTCTAATAAAAGGCATTTTAAGGGGTTTTAGCTACAGTGTTTCAGCATCTGCACAACTGGACCATCCAGACCAGCATATTTGCTTTGCCCCAAACAGATCAAACCCGCGGCCTTGCTATTATCCCGCTCCTGCTAATCGGCCACAGCACCCGTGTCCACGTAGACGGTGGCTAAGCTCTTTTTAATGAGAGCGTCGACCACAGCGCTCCTGAAGAAAAGCTCCGTTATGGATTCCCGGTGCCGCAGCACCTTAGAGAAGAGCGAGCGGAGCATCAAACGGCATTCCTGCCAGAGCAGCCCCCCAGCAACCGGGCCATTAGCCGAGTTTACGAGCACCCGTAAAAAGTCTCGACTTCCTGTTTATAAAGGCTTCGGAGAATCTGAGCGCTATGGCAGCAGTGAGTCTATCTTTTTCTCGTGTAGCCCACAGAGAGTGGTGGTAGATGTAGCACAAACATTCATAGTTCATTTTAACGTGGCCGTTTTCAATCCATCTCTGTTTCTTTTCAAGTGATATACAGTGCAGTGTTTGCTCAGGTTGTCTTTGTCCTAAATGTACCCTTGTGAGATTTTGGGTCACACTTTATTTTGAGCCGTTTGCAGGTGATTAACAAACTCGTAACACCAATAACGTAATGAAGTAGCATTAGTGAAGCATCTGAACACAGTGAAGAACACTAAACCTCTTGTAGATGTACCGTTGATGCATTACTTACATTAAGTAGACGTACTGTAATCCTAACCCAAAACCCCACCCGAATCCTAACCCTGGCCCTAAACCTAACCTTAACCCAAAATGTAGTCCTAATCCTAACCTCAAACCAAAACTCAACCCCAACTCTAATCCTGGCCCTAATCCAAACCCTAACCTTAACCTGGCCCCAAAACCTAATCCTAACCCTATCTTTAACCTGGACCCAAAACCTAATGCTAACCCTCCCTGTGGAACTAATCCTGACTCTAGCCTTAATCTAAATTTAAAACCTAATCCTAACCCTAACCCTGGCCCTAATCCTAACCTTAACATTTACCTTAACCTCAACCCAAAACCCAGTCCTAACTTGAACCAAAACTTAATCCAGTTGAACTCTAGTTACAAGATCTACGATCTACTGATCTTAGCGTGCTAACTAGCTGGATGAAGAATTGTGTAGTTAAGTTAGTTAGCTGCTGACCCAACAGCGTGTTCTAACCTTCACCCGATCTGGTTCCCAGTTAGACCATATACAGACAGATAGCCAACGAAATGAAGAGTAAACGCCAACTACGGCTGAATCTCTTGGTGAGCGATGCTGCCGCCTGCTCTCCACAAGAAACCACGTTCAGCAGCAAACAAATATAGATGTAAATGCATAAGTTTGCAGGACATCACAACAGCCATCCAGTCCAGTCCAGTTCAGTCCAGTTCAGTTCAGTCCTACTTGTAAAACACTGCCGAGGTCAATAGAGGCAGAAGAACTGAGCTAGTAGTAAGAGGAAGGACCACAGAGAGGAACCAAGGCCCAAAAGGGGAACCCATCCTCGTCCTGTGGGCTGCACTGGATGGTGCAATTAGGACACCAGCAGCACAACTTTACAAGGGAGGGGAACATGGGAACTGTGTTTCTTGCTGGAGTCTACATATGGATGGTCAGGAGATGTTGCCATTAGGCTCCAGTATGCTGAGCATCACCCAGTTACGATGGACCCCAGTATCAAGATGCAGAAGATCTCTGATGGCACCTACGCAAAAGCCTGGCCAGGGTCCCTGAACATGGACTGAAAATGCTGATGTCTAGTAAGAGCGTTGTCAAGCCCCCCCCCCCCCGGGGAAACCTCCTCAGTTAGTTCTGTTTCGTCTGCTGGCTCACTCGACTCTCTCTAAACCAGTGTTTCTCAACCCTGGTCCTGGAGGCACCCTGTTCTGCATGTCTTAGTGGAGTCTCTCTGACAGAGCTTGTTAATGAGCTGATGAGTTGGATCAGGGGTGTTGGGAGCAGGGACAGCAGCAGGGTAATGTGCAGGGCAGGGTGTGGCCTCCAGGACTAGGGTTGAGATGCACTGCTCTAAACGGACATGAAAACTCCATTTCCCATGAGCCACCGGAAGATCACCTGGCCTCTACGTCGTCACCATCAGCCAATAGGGTTTCATATCAGTGTTCCTCTTCACCTGAGCTCTTACCACATACACCTGATTCATGTTTTTGTAATCAGCTAGTGAGTATTTAAACCCAGTCCTCAGGTATTGCTGATTCGACTGAGATTTGTCTGAGTCTTGCTGTGTTTATACGGCACCCCGTGTATGACCTATTTCCCATGTAGTTTAACTTCTGTTTGCTCTTTCGTAGTCTTTTAAACGGCTCGTTTGGTACTGTGTTTGATCTTGGACTGATCAGCAGCTGTTTCTGGTTTTGACCCAGATCTTTTTTGGCTATATTATTTAAAAACCTCATGTTAAAAGAATGACCTTGCTTTGCTGTCTGCGAGTGTCTGATCAGTTTGAAAGTCTTGCAAGCATAACCTCAGGGAATCTGAACGGTGATAGTCACTGCATAAACAAGGCTGTCCTAGGCCGCGTAATTTAGTCATATCTAAAGATTGTATCGTATATACTGTACATATATACTGTAAGTGGTTCACCAGAACACTGAGCTGCTGTTCTCACTGCCTGCACTCTACACTTTATATATTCATCTACTGTTTACGACTAGTCCATGGAATATAAAATATTGTTAATTTAATAACAATATTAATAATAAAGATATACTATATTGACTCAAAAAACAGGAATGCATAGGGGACATTTAAAATTCAAATACCCCAAAAACAGCTATACCTACATGCTATTTTTTCAGAATCTATGACCAAGAAAAGTGGAAATGACATTTGTGAACCTCACAAACAAGATTTGTTTTGGGAAATACTAATAATATCAAGAAATTTCATGTTTGGATTGATTTAAATATTCCAAAAATCAGAACCTACTGGGTCAACTTAACCAACTTTATTAACATCTTTAACCCTTAAAGATGGTTCTCTTCCTGGATCTATACATCATGGACCATCAATGATCAAGGGACATTCAGAAGATGTAGATAAAAAAAAAAACTATTTTGGTAAAATTAGTAGTAAAATTAGCTTAGATCTATATATTGATATATCTTGATATCTTGATATATCTTGTAATTCTCATTTTGAAATTGTTGTAAGTTCATTTTGAGATTGTTTTACTGATTAGGTACAAAAAAATATCTGGAAATGAGATAAATAATCTTAAAATACACTACAACAATCTTAGAATGAGAATTTTATCAATATTGAATATATCAAGATATATCGGCTAGATATCTGATAATTTTACTTGCCAAGATATAATTTTTAGCAGTGTAAACTAGCAGCTCCTCTATTCCAGAACTACTAAACCAACTGATACAATATAAATAAGGCAGTATACTAGCGAGTACTGCGGTGCACCAGCAGGAGTGATATACTCCCACATAGACAGCGATGTAGAACGCTCACGTCATGAAGCCTCAGATATTTGATGTGTCCCATCACGTGCTGATGTGGCGAGACACTGTTACATATCTAGGGCTGGTTTTCCTACAGAGGGTTTCCAGTGGAGATCCAGTTAAGGTGCTGCAGTTTAGGTGTGATCTCTGGTTCAAATTTTAGACAAATGTTTAGATAAAACTGGAACAATTACTGCTACATGTATGAAAACGCTCACCCAAATTACAGACCTCTTCAGTTATCGCAGATAGACTTGCTAATGTGGTTTCTGACACTGATGCTGACACAAACTGCTGACACAGAAGCAGCCAATGAAGTAAGTACAAGCTGTGCAAGTGCATGTGATCTAAATAAAAAGCTGCGGAAGTTTTTTATTTAACCCTCTCAGGTCAACAATGATGTACATGACATCAAAGGATGTTGCAGAATTAATAAAGAATAAATATCTTGTGAATGCTGCACACTTAACTGCAAAAAACGATATCTTGGCAGGTACAATTATCATATATTTAGCTGATATGTTAAAATTCTTAATTTGACATTGTTGGAAACTCATTTTAAGATTATTGTACTTATTTCCTGACATTTGTACTTGTTTAAGTGGCTTTTGTAAGCCAAACGTTCTCACTATTGTTTCAAGCAAATTAATTTTACCTAATTTTATTTGTCACCACAATTCATTCATCAGTTGCTTAGTAAATGTCAGTATAAGAGTAATACAGTATTTAACTGTATTTTAGAGTATAAAAACATTATTAACCATGTTATCTAGATAAGTATTAGCTCTAATATTTACCTCATTTTGACTATTTTAATAATGCTTTTAAAATCTACTCATCCAATTTTTCCTGAGTGAAAAAATACAGTACTGGTAATGTGATACCAAGCAAATTTCCTAAAATAAGGAAGATTATCTGCATATATAGTGAGAGAATTTATCTTCCTAAAATCACATGTAACATGTAAAAAGAAAAATAGAAATAAGATGAATAATCCTAATATATATATATATATAGTAACTTTCTGTGAGGGGGCTTTTAGAGGTGGAGATTGTTTTAAGAAATGTTTTGTTAGCCACATTCTCTCACTATATTGGCAGATAATTTGTCCTGTTTCTAGCAAAATAGGCAAAATTATACGTCAATATAGTGAGAGAAATTTGGCTTACTAAGTTGCTTTAAACAATAAAGATCATTTAAAGATATCTGGAAATAAGATAAACAGTCTCAAAATGAGAATTTTAAGATATATGAACTTGATGTAAGATCATTTTACCTGCCAACAGTGTCGATACTTACTTTTATTATTCTTATTGGTAGCCTATTTATTAAAGGACTAATGCCCTCATGTATCCCTCTGCCATGAATGGATACATGGACTACATTGTACTCACTATATGCCATTATATTGACTATATTTCACTATATTGGAAGCACATTTCTTAAAATAAGCAAAATTATCTGCCAGTATGTGGAGAAAAATTGGCTTCCTAAAATAAATTAATTTTATATAAAAATAAAAATAAAAGTAATTTAAAAATATCTGGAAATAAGATATATCTTATCTGATATATGAAGATACATCATAAATATAAGATCATTTTACTTGACAAGATATCAGTTCCTCATTTTTGCAGTGAGGAAACTAAGTCAACCCACAAGGTCTTTTCCCAGAAGGAAACTGAGCTGAGCCTTAAACAGAAAGTGAAGAATGGCCATGCAAACACATTATTACACTCATCGACCAAGTGGGCACAGCAGCGGGGTCTCCACCCACACATACGTCTGTATGTCCATGTGTCTCCTACAGTGTCAGGAACCTCACATAGGAATTTCTTGTTTAACCAAACTCTGCTCAACGTTTTTAATAGATCACTGATTTATGATTCGTCATATACAGTATTTTAGCATACTGTTGTGATCTACTTTCCCCCACTTGTGCATATGTAAACACACCTATTACTCGTCTGAGTCTAATACTGTCTAAAGGTTTTGGGGGAAGTCCTCTGAATGGTTTCACTCTGACACTCACACTGTTTTCTAGTCTCTACATAGTGGTATGTTCAAAGCCATGGGGAAGTCCTTATGTGGCCTCTAAAAACCACAGCTTTAGGCCAGTGCCCCCCAACCCAACACACACACACACACACACACACACACACACACACACACACGTTTGTCTTACTATACTTGTGAGGTTGTCCATAGAGTTCTCTTGATTAACACTACACCTAACCCTAACCTTAACCTCAGTATTCAAAAGACTTCTTTCCTGCATCAAATCATCAAATTTATGGTAAAAACAACATGTGATAAAGTGATGACCAGCAAAATGTCCTCACATTACCCAAAAATTCATTTGGTCCTCACAAATATTCCACTACAAGAACACACACACACACACACACACACACACACACACACACACATATACATAAACACACATACATAAACACACACACACACACACACACACACACACACACATACATAAACACATACTAACACACACACACACACACAAGACACATACAAGCATGTACTTTCACACACTGGCACTGAAGGTCTAAGTTTTGCTGTTCTTTTGGGGAGATTCCTGGTGTAATAAACAGGCGGTTGTGTCATGGTGATCCCACACACTGCAAAAAAATGACATCTTGGCAAATAAATTTGTCTTACTTCTAGTCGATATGTCAAATATGTCCCATTTTGAGATTGTTGTAAGCTCATTTTAACTTATTTCTAAACATGTTGTCTTGTTTTCAGCCATTTTAGCCAGTCACATTGTCTCATGATATTGATATTTTGAGTTTCTTAAAATACGCTAAATTATTTGCCAGTGTTGTGAGATTAATTAGCAAAAAAGTCTTGAAACATGTAAAATAACCTTAAAATTATCTTACAACAGTCTCAAAATGAGAAATATCAGATATATTGATTAGAAATAAGGTCATTTTACTTGACAAAGTATTAAACACTCATACACACACACCTCATGTGACCCAGGACATTGCTCTGCACTCTATAAAACCCAAGGTTAGGTCAAAAAGCTCCCAAGTTACAAGTACAAAGAATTTACATGAGACACAGATTGTTATGTTCAGGCGACAAGAGATTTTCGGCTCTGATGCAATCAACCGGTAAATTCACCACAGTATTAAAATATTTTTATAAACATTAGAAATACATTACTGCAGCAAAAAGATGATGTGTATTTCTTATACTGCACGTATTTCTTGGCAAGTACAATTTTCTGATATCTAATTGATAATAGCTTACATGTTACTTAATTTTAGGATAACTTATTATTATAAAATGCATTATTTAACTTAACGTATTTTTAGTTAACTTATTTCCAGACAAATTTGAATTGTTTCATGTGTTTTTCTTTATTTATTTTCCTACTGTTTGACCTGTTTCAAACTTTCTTAAATTATACAAAATTATCTGCCAGTATAGTGAAAAAATTGGCTTACTGAAATTACTTAAAACAAGTAAAAACAAAAAAAACAAATCTTAATATTACTATCTAGCATTTACTATCAGCTAGCACATGTTAGTACACAGATGATTGTTTTATGATTCAGGCTAGATTACATCATCCAGTGCTGGGAATCCAGGGCTGAGTTCCTTCTGTCCTGCTACAGAAGGTTAGCATGTTCTGCTACTGTCTTTCCTAGCAGGCTGCCACCCCAATAAAATCACTGGGACTAATCTGGCCAGACCATTGAAAGCCTTCCAGCTACGCCCCTGGCTGTTTTACCACCACTGTGATGTAGATTTGCATGCACTGCGGCCTTGGCAGCGGGGCTCTGACTGGTTTTTAATGCTGTAATGGTGACGGTGCTAGCACCCACCAATTAGCATGGGATTAGCATTTACATAGTACTAACTGATGACTGTTCATTTTCATTCATTGTTGAGTAATAAAAGTTCCTCCTGGATTCCCAGTGTAGTCAAACTATAAGCAACCTTAGACTGCTACACCACACGGGAGCTAATTGTAGCATTGTTGTTTACTGTGATGTCGATTTCATGTTGCTGTACACCCCTCAGCCCCACCGCTGTACAGTTATTGATAGACATAAAGAGACATACAAAGTCATGTGGTGGTCAGTAATGATTAAAGAATGTGTGGTCCTGAATGAGACAACTTAACAATGAGTCACTGAATTGCTGCCATGGCAAAATCCCCATTACAACACCGTTCTGAGATCTCGTATTGCTGATGTTTAACTCTGCTGTAGTTTCATGACATCCAAGGGGGCTTTCCCACTGTAACAGGAACTTCCCCTGCCATGTTTCTGTGGGGAGGTGGTACACTTCTGCTGGTTGTAATAAGTGACTCATAGAAGTTTGAACTTGGTTTCTGCCAAAGATCTTGCACAACTATACTGTTGGATCAAACGTGTGGAACCCAGGTCTGTGACTTTAAGGCTAACAGTGCTAATGATTTAGCAGTGTTCATTAACACAGGATGCTATGGAAGACCGTTTCTGCCATACAGTATTATTACTATCTCATAATTATGACTTATTATCTCATTTATGACTTAGAATCTCATAATTATGTCTTACTATCTCATAATTATGATTTGCTTTCTTTTAATATGACTTATTATCCCATTTATGACTTAACGTTTCATAATTATGACTTTCTCTTGGTTATGATTTACTGTATGGCCTTTTTTTTAATTTCTTTTTTTGTATGACCCCACACGCCTGCCGCTGCGTACCCTGCTTTCTGGGAGGCTAAGGAACTCTGCAATCAAGACTCAGAGCCTGAAGAGGCTGAAGTGGGTTCGGGTTCCCCAGCTTCTTTCTTGACTGCTGCAGCAGTTATAGGGTGCCCCAGTGCCAGAATGTACCTGCGGCACTATTTAAGGTGCAACGGAAGCAAACCTCTTAAATCCTTTCTTAAATCTCAGTCCTCTTTTCCACAACGTTCCGTGAAAAACATTGTTTGTGTTTGTTTTTCATTCCTTATTCCATTTCTAATACTGTTTATTGCCTCTTAAATCATGAAGATAATGAAGATTATGCGGGAGATGTAGAAAGTGCTTCTGTGAGCAGGTTTGTGCTACACTGCAGGTAAGTAGTGCTGGTGTTGTTTAAAGCCAGTAATTAAACTCGCACTACTCAAACTCAGACTCTCCGGCTTTCCACTCCCCTCCATTAGGATGTGCCTCCAGCAGATTACAGGAGTCGACTCCCAGCGTTTCAGCTCTAAGAGCCACTGGCCAAGCCGATTGGTCAACCCAACTTCCAGACGTGCTGGAGTCGAAGAATCAACTTTTTTGGAATCAACTCACATTCACTGTCGAAGCAGTATTCCACAAAACACATCCGTAGAAGTAGCGTCTTGGTGTTCAACATCCCGTCACACATCCCTGACAGACTAAAGACATTAGCACTTACTGTACACTTCACTTCACGCCCACCAGGCTGGTTTAATACTTCCCACTCAGTGAACACTCGCCACGTTAGCTAGCACCCAGAACACAACAACTCTCGCGGTGAAGGTTAATCATCGGTTATCTCTCAGGGATTCTGTGTAAGGACAATTTCCAGGACCGTACGTACGCCAGTGAATTAATGTTCATCTTCAAGCTGAGCATTTTTTATCACAACCCTGAGCTAAACTGTCCTACTGTACAGCCCTGCATCCACTCTCCGGTTCGGTTTTAACCTCAGTAAGAGTGACACGTGAGAAGCAGAGCCTTCCAGTGCCAGTTCGACATGATGAAGTGGGAAATCAGGCAGGTCTGTTCGGATGAATCATTGGTGTATTTAGGAATGCAGTATTTTCTCCAGGCGGTAATCTCAGGCACTGTTTACTGCGCGACTGGAAGCCGTTTAATGCTGCTATTCAAGCTTCCACATTAACGAATGCACGAATGAGTGTGAGAATGGTCTGTAGTAGCAAGCTCAGGGAGCCAAGCAGTAAACAGAGAGAGCCTAGCCAGCTATCAGGAGCAGTGTTATCCCTTTTTGTATGCTCTTTTCCACTGATGTCATGCCTCCCATCTCTGGGGAGACCCTTCTTGGAGTCTCCATGGCTGTGGCCACCTGCAGGTGACCTTTGACTCATTATCGCCTTTTACAAAGCCCTTTGTTTTGCGCGGTGTTTGAGAAGTGTGTGTGTTGTTAACCTGTGTTGTCACCCGAGGACCAAGCTGTGTGACACTCGCTTTATCTTCTGGTTTTATTAAGATGGGCATGGCCTGCTTGTTCTATGTGTGTGTGTGTCTCAAAAGTTTAGGTACACCCCTCTAACTGGATGTAGTTGGTGATCTTAAAGACTCTACAGTCGTACACTGAACAGCTCCAACTGATGAGAGTCTGAACCAGTACATACCCTGATACCCCACATACCCTCTTGATGTACCACAGTATGATATTTCTCCATATCTCCACCTCTAATATATATTTAGTGGTGTAAAAACTTTGATCTCTTTTTCTGCACAGTGTAAAAGCTCTAGTTCTCCTTTCAGTCTAGTGAATATTCATGAGGGACCGACCAATAGAATTGCTCCAAACCTGCTTAGTAATAAACCTTGTTCTATCAGCTCCACTGCAGGTTAAGAAAGCTGGTTCATCCTCCTGTAAAGGTCCATTCTGGAGGGTTTTAAGGTGGACTGTATAATTCCATGAGGGCTAGTTTATAGTTTGGTGTAGTAAACTTTTGATTGGTACAATGTAAATATATATATAATATATATATACAACATATAACAAACTAAACACCAAACACACGTACATGTAGTAGGTTGCTGCCAGTAATGCCATCACTGGGCTGCGTATGTAAGTGCGTGTGCGAGTAGGCCCGTGTCACATGGACAGGAAGAGCTGGCAACACAAACCGAAACTCGTACATGGGTTGCCCTTGGTTACAACATTTGTGCCAGCCCACGAGCTCTGAGTCACAAAAGGTTTTTCCACTAAATAATACAGTAAATGAACAAACACAGCCCGGCCGGGGTTTATTAGAATGACTAGAACTATGTGTGTCTGTGCATGTGTTTAGTGCTGATGTCTCTCAGAGCACTGTGTCACTGTGGGATATTTAGTTGCTCCAGAAAGTTTTATATAATGAAATAGTTCCTGTTTTAATCTTCTTTTCCTTATGTGTTGGGAAACTCTTAAGTTCCTTTAAATGTACTACAGTTTCAATGTAGCAAAAAAACCCAAATATTTTGGTGTGCATGCAATAAAATTTGAAATTTGTTGTTATACAGATCTGTCCACTCAAAATGACCATTAAACAGAACAGGCATTTCCAAAACTGAAGCTCAATGAGACTGGAGAAAATGGGGCTCCTAACAACCACCTGAAAGACCTGGTAGAGCATTAAAACTGTCCCCATGAGATAAACAGCACCTTCATCTCTGAGAGGAGAACATCAAGCTCAAGATCACCATACCACCATACCGACACTTATTATAGTAACACAGTGCTACCATACACACACGGTACCACCATACCGACACTTACTATAGTAACACATTACTACCATACACACGGTACCACCATACCGACACTTATTATAGTAACACATTACTACCATACACACGGTACCACCATACCGACACTTATTATAGTAACACAGTGCTACCATACACACACGGTACCACCATACCGACACTTATTATAGTAACACTGTACCACCACACACACACGGTACCACCATACCAACACTTATTATTGTAACAACGTTACTGTCACACACTTCAGTCTTTATAACAACTACGTTTCTGCCTCGCGTGAGAAGGTAACGTTATTCTAAGTCAGTGATTTTCCGCTGGAGCTGGAATTGTGGAAGTACAGAATATTTTGGTAGAAGTTTCAGTATTTGTAGAAGTGAAAACACTTTTGGGGAAAAGGCTACAGCCCTGGTCTGAATGCATGAGCCTTCACTGAGGAAAGAGGCACAAAAGAACACTAGAACATGGAAGTGGGGGTCCGAGATGTGGACAATTAATTGGGATTATCTGGAAAAGCAGAAAACATTCCTGCAGATTTATTTGATGAACTGAAACGGCATCTCCTGGAAAAGTACAGAGACAGGAATACACAGTATTGTGTGTGCGTGTGGGTGGGTCTAAAAATCGAGTGTGATGTTTAATAATTCACTGGAAGTTTATCTTCACGCTTTCAGATGAATTCATCCACCGCAGGTCCTCCGACTGCGTCTGCTGCCAAGGCTCGAGCTCACCGAGACAAACAGGAACAGAGCCGTCACACCTAACTGGTCGTTTTCTCTTCCTGAAGCCCAGTCAATCTCCTGACCAATCGGATCGCTCGGCCTGCTCCCCCCAGCCGTCCCTTTGTCTGCATTCTCTATTGTATGACATCACAAGATGCCCCTGACATCGCCACGCTCCGATTGGCCAGCCAGGATGAATTTTGCTGATTAGGTTCAAAGATCACAGCGGGTTGCCAGCGGTTGACATCATTAGTTGGACTTTTGCCAGCAACCGTGAACTGACCGACAGAGCCCAGCAAAAACATCCCATTCACCAGCACTGGAGCAGAGGACACGAGTGAATGAGGGGTCTGGATTAACAGCCGTAACATTCTGGGGCCCAGAGCTGCATCCTACTTGGGGGGTCGGGGCCTAAACCCACCCAGCCGAGCCATATCATTCTGTAGAATGACTTTTTATTAGGGAAGAAATGTTTAATATAAGTTTGGAAAGTAGAGTATTCAAATAACTATACTCTCAATATCAATAAAGTTAATTACTGTATGTGTTTAATGTTTCATTATAAATAAATAAATACAGCTTACCGCAAGAAACATAACTGATAAATAAAATCTGCTGGTGCCTGTCTAAAGGGGGGGGGGGGGGGGGGTGACTGCAACTATTAAAAATAGTAATAATAATAATGTGTTTATGACCTAATTAATAATCATTAATTTACACTATTCATTAATCATTGTAAAGGAAGTCTTATTCTAAAGTGGCACAACAACAACAACAACAACAATAATAATAATAATGATAATAATAATAATAATGATAACAATAATAATAATAATAATAATAATAATGATAATAATAATAATGATAATAATAATGTTTTGAAAAGTTAATTAATAATTTGAGCACAGTAATGACCAGTGTGTGTCTGTTTTAGACTGAAGTTTTTTTTAAGTTCTTATGTTCATACGTTTGTGTACCTGGAGTTCCCATCAACCCACAAACTGTGAAACTGGCAACGCTGTCAGGTTTTTTGGGCTGCCTGGATCAAGAAACATGAGATTCAACGAGCTGTTCAGATTTGGCTCCCCTTCCTACGTTAAGCTCCGGACCCACTAGTGTCCTGTGGAAGCTAGGATGTAATCAGAGGGACTGCTCTGTTGTGGTTGCGTCCGAGCAGATAAAGGTTATTTCTGAAGATGACGTCCGGGTACAGGCAGAAAAACCTGTAAGTGTGCTGACCACTGTATGTCGAGCACAGAACTGAAGTCAGCTGATTCACCAGCTTCTTGTTTGAAGTTTACAGATCCACCTTAAATGGTGTAGCAGCTGCATTCTGCCACCTCAGTCTTCTGGTCATTTGAATTTTGCTGTTCCACCTTAAACATTTCTGTGGAAAAGCTGCAGACGAGGGAAACGTACTAGCTAATGCTAACAGCTGAGTTAATATATAAACTGAGATGGAGTGTCTTATGAAAGTCTTGGCTGTTTAGCACCAGCTAATGCTAACAACTGAAATAATATATTGCCAGAGATGTTATGTTCTAGCTAGTTCTTGGCTGTTTAGCACTGGCTGAGGTAATATATTGCTGGAGATGTAATGTTCTAGATAGTTCTTGGCATTTAGCACTGGTTAACAGTAACATTTCAGGTAATAGTATTTTAATGGAGATGTTCTAGAAAGTTATTAGCTTTTAACACTAGCTAACGTTAGCAGCTGAGGTAATATATTAATGGAGATATAATGTTCTAGATAGTTTCTGGCTGTTTAGTATTAACTAATGCTAACAGCTGGGGTAATATACTAACAGAAATGTAATGTTCTAGACGGTTCTTGGTGTTCTTCACTGCAGGATCTCTGATTGCTGTGAAGGTTCACGGATACTGTTACTATGGCAATATGAGAAAGTGCTAGATAGTGTTAGTGTTCTGCCCTGCTCCTCTGGGGGGGTTAGCGAGCTTCACCTTGTGGTTAATTGCTATACTACGTATGAGAACCAGCATTAGCGTCTCCCGACCAGGATCAGATGAATGAACTCCAGATCAGCTGGTGTGAAGCTCAGGACTGAATCCCCAGCACAGCCTTTTCCGTCACATGTGCTGCTCTTTGGTCCCAAAGGCTTCAACGGTTCTCGAATGGAGAGAGGGGAAGGAACAACAGAGCGGAGGAGAGTGATGGAGAGAGGGAGAGCAGAGTGACGGAGTGAGAACAGAGTGATGGAGAGAGAGCAGAGCGGCGTCCTGATTGCTTTGGAGCTCGCTGAGTGTTGATCCTTACTGCTGGCCGGGTAGAAGTGTGGAAAAATAAGCAGCGAGAGGGAAGAAAAGAAGGCCGGACGTGGAATGTTCCGACTTTATTTGTTCTGTCCGCGCCCCCTTCACCCCCTCCCCCCACCTCCTCCCACCTCCCTCTATCCGAGAGGAGAAACGAAAGCGTGTGTAATGTAAACCCTTCGGATGGCAGTGTCATGCTGGAAGTTCACACAGTGACAACATTCCGAATCACACGCATTCCCAAACAGCGTCATGACATGTAGAAGGACTTCTCTCTCCCTCTCTCTCTCTCTTTCCCTCTCTCTCTCTCTCCCTCTCTCTCTCTCTCTTTCCCTCTCTCTCTCTCTTTCCCTCGCTCTCTCTCTCCTTGTCCCTCTCTCTCCCTCTCTCCCTCTCTCTTTCCCTCTCTCTCTCTCTCCTTGTCTCTCTCTCTCTCTCTCTCCCTCTCTCTCTCTCTTTCCCTCTCTCTCTCTCTCCCTCTCTCTCTCTCTCTTTCCCTCTCTCTCTCTCTTTCCCTCGCTCTCTCTCTCCTTGTCCCTCTCTCTCCCTCTCTCCCTCTCTCTTTCCCTCTCTCTCTCTCTCCTTGTCTCTCTCTCTCTCTCTCTCCCTCTCTCTCTCTCTTTCCCTCTCTCTCTCTCTCCCTCTCTCTCTCTCTCTTTCCCTCTCTCTCTCTCTTTCCCTCGCTCTCTCTCTCCTTGTCCCTCTCTCTCCCTCTCTCCCTCTCTCTTTCCCTCTCTCTCTCTCTCCTTGTCTCTCTCTCTCTCTCTCTCCCTCTCTCTCTCTCTTTCCCTCTCTCTCTCTCTCCCTCTCTCTCTCTCTCTTTCCCTCTCTCTCTCTCTTTCCCTCGCTCTCTCTCTCCTTGTCCCTCTCTCTCCCTCTCTCCCTCTCTCTTTCCCTCTCTCTCTCTCTCCGCCCTCTCTCTCTTAAACACACAGAGACATGCTGTGATGATGAATCCAGTGCGGATCGCTCCACTCCGAGATTGATTATGGTGCTTAATGAGTGATGTTTTATTAATGGGATCATAATCAAATTACCTGCTGTAGGACGTCTTCCATCCATCTCTTCATCCTCAACAATGAGGCTTAATAAATGCCATCTGTAATTCCGCCGTTTGGCCTAAGTGCCTCGCACCCTCGTCCGTCAGGCGCGTTTTCCTCCACACTCGCTTCCCTCTGTCCCGCTCCGATCAATCAGCGGAGAAACCAGCCAGACAGGCCGCAGACTGATGGATCTGACATGTACACAGGCCCATTAGAAATTACTCCAGCGGCCTTTGTATCCCCGACTCTGTGGGTGGTGTGAGGAGTCTATAGCAGATGGACGGTTACGTTGCATTAAGAGAAGGTGGTCAATACTACGGCGTCCCGCTGTTGCGTCGTTTGTCCATGGATGTGCAGAGGCATGGCCATGCGGAGCGCTACTGACAGGCTCGCCGACTCACAGTTAGAGAGTTGTTTTAGATGTTATTAGCACTGCTGAGTTATTTGTGTTATTCCGTGCTGGGCTGTGCGGAGTCAGTATCTACCATCAAATGGAATTGTGTTGTTAGAAGTGACCTGCTTGCTTCCCAGCTATGGCAGCCAGCACTGGCAGCTGGCGGCAGTTCACCCCTGCTGCTGTGCTCAATGGAAGAGCATCACATGCAGCACTGGTGTCAGAAGTGGAACACTGTCTGGAATACTGTCTCACCAAGGACTACAACGAAGGAACACTGCAGTGGAGTAGGGTGGCTAGCACCTGCTGGTGGAGTAGCATGTATGCCTGGCGCTGTTAACTGTGGCCCTCAAGCAGCGACACTTCAACCAGTGGAATGGTTGGCTGAGGCCAAGAGCTGTGGCTCCAGCATACCTGTGCAATGCTGGTGTGGAGGAAGTGGAGAGCAGTTGTGGCCGCACCCACTGCCTTTACTGCTGCCCCCCAGTGCCATTACAGTTGATGTCACGAGAAGAGCTGTGAGGAGTCCTACCGCACACTCTGGAGTTCTGCATGTTTTACAGCTGAAGCTTTTCCCCATCTTTATCTGTGAAACACACCGGAGAGTCCCAAGAAAGACCTGCAGTAGAGCAGACGGTCTCGTGTTGTGCTCGTTTTGGCCAGCAGAGGGGGCTGCTGCTATCTACTGACCACTTCAACCACTTGCTGGTCTAGTTTTAGAGGACGCTGCTGTGTAAAACTCCACCAGAGTGATACTTTTCTATTGATATGCTACTCAACAGCAACCTTGATCATGCTGGTTATAGCA
>CM067478.1:39206369-39287355 GCA_034552555.1 Semaprochilodus insignis
CTCTCTCTCTCTCCCTCTCTCTCTCTCTCTCTCTCTCTCTCCCTCTCTCTCTCTCTCTCTCTCTGAACTGAGTATGTTATCGTGGTAGGTGTAGTTGAGATTGATGTGCTTGTGGAAGATATTTATGCAGCCCTGATTTGCGCTCTAATCCTTTAATGCAGTTTAATCTGTTTTCCCTTCTGTAACCGAACTCATGTGGTTTTAGGTGATCTGGTCGGGACGATCTGAAGGAGCGCAGGAGGAGTTACAAACCCAGTATGGCAGCCAAGTGTGTCTACAAGCCATGAACTTGCATTTTTCGGGTCAATAAGTTTGTGCTGTTTGTCCTCCTCCTCCCCCACTCCCTCCTTTCTCTTTCACTTTGCCTCCCCCCGGTCTCGAGTGCTCCTGATCCACCCCCTAAACTGCATGTATATCCATTACTAATGCTTTAGCGAGCAGCTATGGTGAAATTCCAGATGCTTAACTGTTGGAGCAGATCTAGCCTGAACCTGTGCTTATAAACACAAGAGGAACAGGAACTTCTCTCTGATCAAGTTTCACTCTGTTAGCTCTTTATGGTGCAGCACAAACAGCCACCTGCAGTAGTTTTAATAAATCTGAATAAAGCCTGATTATTAATGGCGCCGCACCGTCCTGTCCACTCCTGCCTGCAAAATCTAGCACCATACGATTAGCTACCGTCTACATGCTAGCTGAATCTAACTACACTACTAAAGCCAAAACCAGGAACGAGAACCAGCTGCATGCTTAAACATCGTCAAGCTTCTTACAACAGAAGAACCATTTTGGGTGCTCTATTGAACCATACGCACCACGTTCACCATCAGTCCGAAGAACCCATTTCACCGTGCAAAAAACCATTAGGCATGCAAATGGTTCTGTGAGTGTTTATGGTTCTACATAGAACCACTGTCTTTACTAAAGAACGTTTAGAAGACCATCTGTAAAATGCCAAGCTTGTAGCAGTAAACAGACCCTTTTTGGTGCTATACACAGAACCATTTTCAAAAAGGTTCTATTTCCGTATATGTATATTCCATATCGTCGCTGTCCAAAGAAAAACAAGTATCTCCATTTTTGTTGATTTTTACTTTTATGCCTCATTTGATCACATGAGCTGCTGTTTACACTGTGTGGAAATGTCATGAAGAATGGACCAACAGAAAGGGCCCAAAACTGCTTGGAAAGACGTCTGGTTCCATTGACTTCCATTCAAATTAAATGAGGTTTTTGGCCTCTCCTGTAAAGTTGTCATTTTGGAGGTACCTGTTTTTCTTTGGACAGCGACGATATACAACACATTCTCCATTAATCTGAGGAACCATTTTACCATGCAAACAACCATTTAACCCTGCAAATGTTTCTTTGAGTGTTTATGGTTCTACATAGAACCACTGTCTTTACTTAAGAACCCTTGAAGAACCATTTTTATTACGAGTGAACAATATCAAGCCTGTAACAGACAAACCCTTTTTGGTGATATACATAGAATGGTCTTCAAAAAGGTTCTATTTAGAACCATATAGGATGCATTTTCCATCAATCTGAAGAACCATTTAAAGAACCATTTTTATTACGAGTGTACAACTTGTAACAAAGAAAAGAACCTTTTTGGGCTCTATGGAACCGTATTCATCACAGTCTTCAAGAATCTGAAGAACCATTGCAGAACATATACAGACTTAGCAGTACTGGTGGAGGGGGAGGGACACCAGGACTTCTGGACGTGTGACAACAAACCGTTCATCTTGGCGCTGACCACGGTGCCTCCACACACGGATTCGTTGGTCGTCTCCACCAAGACAAAAGCGGGACTCGTCACTGAAGATGACCCGCTGCCGTTCTGAGTCACTCCATGACAGTCTGGTACGACACCATTGCAGTCTTTGGTGACGGTGACGTGGTGTTAAGGACAGTCGTGGTAACGGTCTGTGTGCATGTAGTCCTGCGTGGTGCAGCCGTCTGCCAATGGTGCTGCACTAACAGGATGACTCATGGAGGACATCACTGCTCGCTGGATGTCTGTAATCGTGGCTGTTGGGTCAGTCAGGTACAGGGATAAAACCCGTCCTTGCTTACATCACATGTGCAGCCGAGTGTGAAACTTGAATCATTAGCATGTCTCACAATGTCAAACCTACACACCAAGTTTCACTCCTGTAGGTTGAATCCTTCTGGGAGCAGATGTTCTTTTGATGATGAGTGTGTAAATAAGCAGCTTATGCTAGTAACAGAGCTGTGTAGAGATTGAACTGGCCTGTTTCTTATCTGTACAGTGCTTTTGGTTTGACAGTGTACATAATAACATAACAGCTAAATAAAAAGGGGTTAACGATCCAGAGCTGTTACTGCGACGTGTTAACATCGCCCTGATGGATGAAGCGGTATTTGTCCTCTTTTATTGGTCCCTCGCTCCTGTCTTTCATTTGGGTTATTGTGTTTCCACAGCTGTGGTCTCCCAGTGATGTAATGTTACACTTAATAGCAGTAGGGAGTTCTGAGCTCCGGTCACGTCCCTCTTCGGTTTTATTCAGTCTCGTTTACACATAAATACACTTTCCGTCTCGCAAGAGTTTGGCTTCACTTCACAAACGGGGTGAAGCGCAAACGCACACAAAGAACAGCGGCTGTAAATCCTGCCTCGTCGCACCGACTCCGCCGTTATCTGATTTCCCTAGAAGTGTATTTCCCCACATTCCGAAGCGGTGTGTCAGTCCACGCCAGGAGTCGCAATCAACTCCAAATCAAGTCTGGCACTCAGCCAGCTCTGACACCCTCCAGGTAAAAGAAACAAGGTGCATCACCGGAGAACGGCACAGCCACTAACCTTGGTGGGCTACACCTGATCTTGTAATGGCAGCACATATCCAGCGATATAGTTGTACACTCGGCGCTGGATTGTGGCAGACTGGGGGCCACGCCCCTCTAAAACCCTCCCCAGATTCCTCTAGGCCATGCACTTGCGATGTTCCGGGTACAAGCAAAACACAAGCCAAACAAGCTAGCTTGCGAAACGCTAACGGCACTCAGTGGAACTACTGTTCTCTTTACTAAAGAACCCTTGAAGAACCGTCTTTTTCAATTGTCTACGATATCAAGCTTGTAGCAGTAGACAAACCCTTATTGATGATATACAAAGAACGATTTTCAAAAAGGTTCTACTGCTACAAACTTGATGTTCTAGACTCTTAAAAAAGATGGTGCTTCAAGGGTTCCTTAGTAAAGAGAACAGCAGTTCCCCTTCCCCTAATTCCTCTAGGTCATGTACTTTTGACATTCCGGATACAACCAAAACACTAGCTTGTGAAATGCTAACGGTACCCAGTGGAACAGCTGGGTGGAACAGTTCTCTATCAGACAGTAATGCTTCTTATTACAAACTGCTTCAAGCTTAACTGGAGCTTTTTCATGGACTGCCAACTCATACTACATCCATGGATTACCGACAGGGTGGCTGCCCTTCAGACTATGCATATGAGCACACCGTTGCTCCACCGTTGCTCCACCGTTGCTCCACCGTTGTTTGATCTTATATGCACGATAACAGTCTGGGTCGTCCGAGGGTGGACCAGCTGCGGCAAACAGCAAGGATCCTAATGTACACTTAGTGTCAAGAGAACAGCTGCACAGATATCTGCACCCAGAAGGAATCAACCCACAGGAATGAAACTTGGTGGGTAGGTTTGACATCGTGAGACGTGCGAATCACGCTCGGCCGTGCATGTGACGTATCCCTGTTTGCAGACGTATCCCATTGGCAGACGGTTCCATGACAAATGACTACAACGACTAGCCTTAACACCACGTCAACTTCGCCAAAGACTGCAATGGTGTCCTGCCAGACTGCCATTCTATTGTCTGTTAAAGTGGACTAAAGAGGCGCCTTAGTGGCTCAACCATTTAAGCTGTACACCTTACTTGCTTGTTAAGACATGACATACCAACCTTCACGTCAGGGTCCGAGCCTCTGCTGTGTTGGTTGAGTCCAGCAGTCCGGAAACAATTATTCAGTTGTCATTCTACTTCCTTCCTTGTGCACAGAACGAAAAGAGGAAATGACTGCAGCTGAAACAGAAGTTACAGTTCATATGAAGCATAAACATAAACATATGAAGCAAAATCAAGTTTTGTGCGCTAAGGGTAGCTAGCTAGCTAACCTTACTAGCCACCCTACACTGGCCGTTTCCCAGATAGCAAGTGGCCTGCTGGCTTGATAAGGTCGGCACCCTGCTGCCTGGTTGCCACTGCAGGTCCACCCTCAGACCACCCAGATTACTTTCCTGCATACAAGATCCTCTTGCTATCAGGGTTGTTGTATCACCTGATATACTTTATGGGTCTTATAGGGCATGTCTTGTTTTTAACCCCCATGTTTGTGTTTCAGTTGTCAGGATAAACAGTCAGACAAGGGCTGGATAGGGTGGCCACTTTTATAACCCCCAAAAGGAGGACATCATTGTGTGTGGGGGGGGGTTTGGTTTTAGGCATTGGGTGCTAAAATTAGCTAAGTTAGCTAGACTAGCTGGATAGCTAACTATAGAGTCCACTGGCACCAGACTATGTTTTTCTTCATTTGCTTAAGAATTGTACTGTGTCTAATCAGCTACAGCCATTTTCTCTCCTCTTTCTCATCACAGTAGAATGAAAATGTAGTAGTTTTCTGACTACAAAATCTAAACAAACAACAAGGACCGCATCACTACGGCAAGACAAGAACCTCAGCCCTGAAACCTAAAGCATTTGGGCCCTTTTTACCATCGGTGGTGCCTCACTAAGCAAAAAAAATGATCCTGAAACGCTTTACAGGTTCAGGTTTGGGGATCTGAAAGAGCGTTTGGACCAGCTGTCTGGAAACGGCTAATACTCCAGACTTAGCAAGTGGCTTATTTAGAGAAATTCAAAGAGGGCCTCTCATCGCTTAGCTACACCATAGCTGACCTCGCAGTTAGTGCTATCTCCTGCAAGCGTGCTGAGCTGTTTAATTACACCGCATTAGCAGCAGTTTAAAAAGCTGTGGTGGCACTTCACGTGCATCAGCCTGAGCATGGGCTAACCTCAACCCTCCCAGCTTGGCAGCACGGTGTGATAGGGGGCGGAATTGGCTCTACAGTAAGTGAATGTAAACTCCTCTCCTGTAGAGGTGTGTGTGTGTGTGTGTGTGTGTGTGTGTGTGTGTGTGTATAAGTGTGTATATAAACACCCCCCTCCGCTAAAATGGAATTTGTGTTGTGGACATCATGACCCGTGGTTACTATCACCACAGCTGCAAAGACATCTGAGTCAGGACGTTTCTCTGCAATGAACTACTCCACAACAGACCACTCTGGATGTATATATTGGTGTGTGTGTGTGGGAGTGTGGGAGTGTGTATGTGTGTGTGTGTGTGGGAGTTGTTCCTGCTGCACTGAAAGAGAAGCAGAAGGCCAGAATGGTTGTGATTTAACGCTGTGGTGTGTTTACTCCACCGCCTCCATCCACTCTATTTCACCGCTCTGCTTGGGGTTATGAAAACAGCACAGGCATATTTATGCTCTATTTACACACACGTGAAGATGTTTTCCGAGTCTGGATTCCTTAAGCTCTGAAAAAGGAAAAAAGCGACGGAGGAGTGTAGGTGAGGTAGAGAGACAGGGCCATAATCCATTCATTCATACTTCACATGGCTCTCTGAGGTTCTACATTGAAGGTATGTGACTTTGTTCAGGGTAAATGGCCAGATGCAGTTTTACACCCCCATCTCCACCCTAAGATCTGGTTCTAGAATGACACGAGCTGTTTTCCCTTTTTGCTAAGCTCATGAATAATTAGATGAGCTCTGCTCTGATTGGCTGGTTTACAGCGAGACACTGCCCATAATAATCACAGAGAAGTACCATGCAGAAATAGACTACATAAAATGAGCCTCTGTGTAAATAAGCTCCGCCCTCATACTATTGAGTTAGCTATGCTAGTTACTTGGAGCTAATGCTAGTAGCTAACGTTCCCTGTACTAGCTACTGGCTTTCCATCTGGACGTCAACACACAGTAGATTAAAGTTGATCCTCACTATGGAACTCTCAGTTTAAGATGATCTGCTTCAACCGGCAAACACGGATACAATCACACAGCATGGCTGCTACTTACAGGCTGCTGTTGGGGTTGTCCAGGATCCTGTTAAAGATGTGGAGCTGAAGTTCCTGTTCTCCAGCTTGTTTTGAGAATTTCCCGTTCCACCTTAAATAGTGATGCAATGGAACGGAACATTGGATTAAGAAGCTGAGTAGGAAGCAACTTCAGCCTGGTTTAAAGATGACCACGTACCGCTGACAGTTCCGTTTCTTGGGAAGGGAATGTGGCAGTGTAAATATAGTTTTCCATTCTATGGCACCTTTACAGGACCAGTTACTAACAATAGATAACTTGTGTGTTTAAGGTGGTAGTACCTTCAGGCTCCTGCAGATGGCGCTGCACGAGGATGATGGGGCTATAAATCCCTGCGGGGTGTCAGAGACGGGATCCATAGATTGGGAAGAGGTGCTACAGTGCAGGGAATGTCTCGTCCCATGTGTGGAAAATGGCTCCAGAGCAGATGTTAATGATTGGCTAAAAGGAGTGACTGCATTTGGGCGTGCCAAAGACCATAGTGTGAAGGAAGTAGCTGAATCTGCAGGTGTATGGAAGCATACGGTCATACGGGTCTACCAGCAGTGGATAAAATCCCAGTCTACAGGGAATTCTCCTCGGAATGGGGCCAGGGAAGGCATCCACCAAATCTGGACCAACTGACCAATTCTTTGATGTAAGAGTGTCTGAACATTGATGTGGCTACATCCAGAAACTCGTCCAGTACATGCCCAATCCAGTCACAGCTGTTACTGGTGCTGGTGGAGGGATTACACACTGGTAGGTACGGGTCAGTACCAGGTGATCCTACTGTGATGCAGGTTTAGTGCAACAGTCATCATGTCCAGTGATTCCAGGTCCCACAAATAAGTAAAACATCATTTCTCAGTGTTTAGCGAGTCCACTCTTTACCTTCACTACAGCTTCCATTCTTCTCAGGAGACTCGCTTTCAGTTCCTCAAAGAGCCACACCTCTTACAAGCTGGCTGAGCATTCTCTGCTTCTTCTCACCATCCAAATGACCACCAAACACATAGTGATGGTAAGGTCTGGATACTGGGGTGGTCATTCCACTGTTCTGAGAACATTTCCCTTCAGACCTCCATAGATCCGAGGTGTTTTCCCACAGTGGAAGGATGGATGTGGATGCAGGAGTGGAGCTTGATGTTCTCCTCTCTCTCATAGATGAAAGCTTTAATCGCTGTTTATCTGATTCGGACAGTGTTGGTGGGTCTTCCAGGTCTTCCAGGTGGTTGTTAGCTTGTAATAATTTCACAGCTTTGGTTTTGGTTTTCCCGTTTTCTCTTATCTCCTCAGAAATATCTCCTGTAATATTAATAACTTGGACTGGAGATTAAATAGCCGATGGGTGGTCCCGGAATGTACTCAACGTCTCGTAAAAATGAGACAGAGAGCACGGTGTAGAGTACGCACATTCAGTCTGACTCCGCTTACGTATCTGACCCTGAGTCTGGGATTGACCGCCGCTCTCAGGTCCGCGATCTGTAATTTATTCCATATATTTTAATCACGCTCGCGTCCTGACGATCGATATGACCTTGGCATGCGTGGCCTGGATATTAAAAGCAGTTCAGATGAATATGATCATAATCATAATCTTCTCTTTGGAGCGGAGCCAGCAGGAGAATATAGGACAGGATGCACATACACACATATAGTTTTGTTTGTGTGAATTGTGGGGACTTTACATCGTCTTCCATTCGGAAACCACAACCAGAATATCTGTGGTCTAACTCTACACCTTACCAGCCTGTGGTCCCCTCAGTGAAGAGTGGTCTTCCCAACGTGAGTGTGTGGACAGGATTTGGTCCTGGATTTGATGTCAGATAAATCCAGTTAAATAAATAATGAAAGAAAGGAACTCATAAGCACTGAAATTACTAAAATAAGAACAAAAATACACATGCAAATCATTAAATAAATAAGTAAATGTTATTAAATAAATAAATAAGTTAATAAATAAATAAATAAATACACATATTTCCTTCCTCTTTTTCTTCTTCTTCTTTTTCTTGTTGTTATTAATATTAAATAAAATAAATGCATATAGAAATATCTCCATTTTTTCCTCTTAGAAATATTATTAACAGTAAAAAATCCCATTACTATTGAAAGTTATACTACTACCACCAGTAAAGTACATGTGTACAGTTATACAGTATGTATGTTTGGAATGTGGACTGTTTTTCATGCCTGAATTCAACATATTGGTGGAAAATATTTTTCTTTTAAACATTTTATATATTTATATGTATGTTTATATAGACGTTTTAAGTTTGAAGTGTTTTAAAATCTAATTTTTTTACCCACAGGCTATCAGGGTCCTGAACAAGCTGTGAGCCTTTCTGCCTTTCCCCGATACCACTGCACTCTCACACTGTTATTATATTAATGTACTATATCACTGCTATGGACCGTATCACTGAGTCACTTTAAAAGTACACACACATAAACATATATACATATATATGATCCTTGTTTAATGTATTGTACATATCAGAGAATTTCTCCATAGGACCGCGGGGGCAGTGTTGGTGGGTCTACCGGTGGTTGTTAGGAGTCTCATTTTCTCTGGAGCTTGTAATAATTTTACAACTCTGGCTTTGGAAACGTGTTTCTCTTTAACAAGTCTCCTCAGTAATATCTCCTGAAATATTAATAACTTGGGCGGCTAAGTAATCTCCTGTCTCTGTATATTCTGTATTGTGTGTATATTTTGTGTATTTAACATATTTAATAATATTTATTTAGTATGTGTAGTTAGTATGTATGTTAATGAGTATTAACCTGACATGTTGTACAAATGACAAATAAACGTGACCCTGAAGTGTAAAGTCTGTGTGAAGCAGTAATTCTGTAAATATGTGCTCCGAGTTTGTCACGTCATGTTGTTGAGCTCCCAGACAAGTCTGAATGATTAAAAAACGTTCCTGTTAGGAAACGTTCAGCCTCCCTCAGACAGCACTACAACCCGAACAGGCACGTCAAGTATCTTTACTGGACTCTGTGGTCGTGCATGTTTGAGCCACCAGAGCCAGAATCCAGTTCAGAGCCAGAGGATGAGACTGAACCTCATTCCTCTCGGTCTGTAACAGAGTGGTCATTTTCTCCTCCCATTCAGGCAAGCTGTCTGTTAGCTCGATTCCGTGAGGGAACGTTCTTACATATCACCCAGAGAGTCAACACGCTGTCCACACTCACGGTCGAATCAAAGTCCAGCAGGAAATTCCAAGACACAAACTAAATATCTACCTGCCCGAACGTCTGTGTGAATAACCTGGATACACAAACACTCTGGGGGGCTTAGGAGTCTGGAGCGTTTATAAACTGGACCATAAACACTCACGGCGAGAGAAACAGGCACAAAGCGTCTCTCTGACTTCCTACGGCTCGCAGCTGCAGGGAAACACGCACGGGCGCTCTCCAGCCTCCACGCAGGTGCTGTGAGGTCACTTCCTCTTTGCAGGGCTTGTTTCCGTAGCAGCCACCATTTCCTGTTCCGAACAGGAAGCAGGAAGAGCATCCCTGTCCAGCAGAGGTCAAAGGTCAAAGGGGCGAGGGAGCAGTGTGTGACTGTGTGTGTGGGCACTTTCAGTAATCATCTGTGTGATATTCTATTGTCATATACAGCCAGGGCTGCGGTTTAGGCACCCCGGTCATGTGACATGATTCAACACTATGATAATAAAGAGGACAGTGGAAGTACATGGTAGGTGTTTCTGATAAAGTGGCCAGTGAGTGGAAGTACAGGGTAGGTGTTTCTAATAAAGTGGCCAGTGAGTGGATGTACAGGGTAGGTGTTTCTAATAATGTGGCCAGTGAGTGGAAGTATTCCTATATAATAACAAGATTTGTATACTGGACGCTGGAACTAGGCGAACACATTTATTAATATTAATTATTTTTACATTATATATAATATTAGAGTTTTTGCAATATTTACCAGCGTTTTTCTTTGGTTACCGTGGATGTAATGTAATGCTAGTGATGTAAATCTGTGCGTATGATTGGTGTTTAAAAGCTTTTTGCTCATTTTTATTATTATTATGTAAAAAAGAATTATGAATATATGAGCCATGCATGCAGACGTCCAGGTGGTTCCAGGAGTTTGTGCAGCTGTATGTCATGCCTGCTGGCTTTCTTCTCACCCCCGATCACCCGGACTCCATTTCCCTTAACCCACCACCCGATGACGTCACTGTCACATGTCCGCCATCTCCCAATCCCGTTCCGTTTTCTAGAGCCGAGTCTCCGAGTACTGATCACACCTGTTGTTAATCTAGTCCGTTTGTATAAGTGCTCCTCTCTCACACGGCTCGTGGTGAAGTCCTGCCGCTCTGCGCGTACCGAGCGGGCCTGTCTGTGATTACTCTTGTGTGCCGGTCTGGTTTTGACTGTGTTCTGATTTACTCTTTCGCTGCTCTGATTGTTTGCCTGGTTTCTTCACTCTGACTCTGCCTCGCCCTTCTGTTGTGTCCTCCTTGCTCTTTCTGCTGCTGTTTGATAACAAATCTGTTAAATGAATCTCTCCTTGAGTTTAGATCAGTGCTCGTCACAATCTGTTTGTCCATCAACACACTGTACATAAACAGTGAACACAGTTCAGTGTTTGATTTGAGTCTTGTTATGTTGGTGATACAAAAAATATGTACATTTTGTGAACTTGTGCCACGCTGTGCTCTGACTCTAAATTCTTAGCGCTCAGACAGTTCACCAGGCATCACTTCCCCTTCTCACTCTCTACATCAAATGATGACTGATAAAGGCCTCATCATGAAACTCAGTCAGCTGCCACCAAACCTGACTTAGAAATGGGCTAAATGCTCAGCAGGTATGCCTGGCTGTAGCCGTCCCGTAGCCGTTCTGTAGCCCAGGGCTGAAGACTGAGTCTCACAGTAAGTGGAAGCACAAGGTTCAAGTGGCCAGTGAACAGAAATACAAGTATGTGTTTCCAATAAAGTGGCCAGTGAGAGGAAGGGCAAGGTACATGTTCATAATGAAGCGCATTCTTTGATGATTTATTCATAAATAATACTTTCTGGAATCTTTATTTGATGGTGCATTTAAACAGCCAGCGATTAACCAGCCACTGATAAAAACAGCAGCGCTGGAGTCATCGAGTTCTACTAGCAGGAAACTGGCAGAGAAGAAAATATCAGTGCGTAGACTTTTGGCCGTGTTTGCGTGAAGGCGTGCTCATGGTCATGTCCTGTCCTGTACATGGCCTTACTTCCTCTTTTGTCACCAGTTTTTCCTCTGTCTGTCAGCGTATGACATCCACAGCTCCTCTAACACGGTCACATTGCTAAGCAGTTGAGTAACACCTTCACATGCTGAGACAGGTCTCTCTCTCTCCCTCTGTCATTTCCCATGTGATCCTATGGAAAATGTGTCATCTGTCAAACCAATCACTCTTCCTGTTCCTTGTCTTACGGAGACGCGCTCACTCACTCAGTAGTATGTGTGTACTGCTCCTGTTTATTCTTTAGAAGTTGCTGAGATCACCAGTGAAAACAGACGCAATGAACTGTTCCTCACTCCTAGCCAGTTCTGCAGTCCAGTCATAGGGCAGGTAAACAGGCAGGTAAAACTGCATCCTGGCACTTTTCCAGCACAACAAAAGTCACATAGCTTCTCTGTAGAACATCAGAGAACAATTGAAGTACTGAATGAAAGCTTCTATGGCAACTTTAAAGGGTAAATGAGGTGTGGGAGGACTATTCCCATGTGTGTGGTGTGTGCATGCGTGTGTGTGGTATATAAATACTTAAGTTATGAATGAAGGCTGAGTGGGTGACACTTCCTGTTTCTGGGCCTTGGGTTCCATGCCATTTCCTGTTAGAGGAAACTACACTGTTAGCTCACAGCGGAGAAGCCATACAGTCATGACAACAACAACAACAATAACAACAACAACTTCAAAAATAATGGAGATATGATTTTATGTTCTAAAGTGCGGTGAAAACTATTAATATCCCAAACAAGCACGGTGTTCTTATTGGTGTACTTGACTGACTATATAAGGTCGGCCTGTTGCACGTGCCTTCCTTTCGGACTCGTGCTGATGTGTTGGTAGCATCCTTTGGAATGAAGTTTACCTCAGAGAGGAGTTTGAAAGCATTTCAATCTGTTGTAGGAGTTCAAGAGGGGTCGCGTCAGTGGGCTCCGGGAAGTGGGATCGTCCTATCGACATATTGCGCACCATACCCGGCGTGCAGATACTACCATAGCAGCTGTTGGTGGCAGTGGATAGAAGAAGTCATCCACCAGTGACGTGAAGGGTCTGGGAGACCTACACAAACCACAGAGACAGAGAGAATCTGAGCTTTGTCTGACATGCGCGAAGTGACCCAACAGCCACGATTACAGACATCCAGCGAGCAGTGATGTCCTCCATGAGTCATCCTGTTAGTGCAGCACCATTGGCAGACGGCTGCACCACGCAGGACTAGATGCACACAGACCGTTACCACGACTGTCCTTAACACCACGTCACCGTCACCAAAGACTGCAATGGTGTCGTACCAGACTGTCATGGAGTGACTCGGAATGGCAGCGGGTCATCTTCAGTGACGAGTCCCGCTTTTGTCTTGGTGGAGATGACCAACGAATCCGTGTGCGGAGGCACCGTGGTCCGCACCAAGATGAACGGTTTGCTGTCACATGTCACACGTCCAGAAGTCCTGGTGTCACTCCACCTACACCCCTACCGCACCATCTGCAGGAACTGTGTGAGGATATTCAAGCTGCATGGGATGGATTACCACAGGACACCATTAGGAACCTCTACAGCTCATGCCATTAGCAAACACGGCGGCCCGACGCCATACTGAGAGACACTACTTCTGTATGTGTAGCTCAATAAATATCACCCATATCAAATTTTTCCTGGTTAGCTTCAACTTCCTTCCCATAATCATTGATGAACATTTATTAAAGGGAAAATGCCATGATAAATGCCAGACCTGAATCTAAACATGACTTAAATAAAACCTGTCTGGTAGCAGGTCTGAATAAGCAGCACATGATGCCGCGTTCTGATGGGATTCAAACACAGATACCAAACAATGTCATTGAAATCTACCATCTGGAAAGGGTTACAAAGCCATTGCTAAGGCTCTGGGACTCCAGCGAAGCACCACAGTGAGAGCCGTTATCCACAGAGAAAACTCGCAACAGTGGTAAACCTTCCCAACCTGGCCAGCCTACCAACAATTCACCAAAACCTCATCAGCGACTAACCCAGAGGTCACAGTGGAACACAGATGAACATCTAAAGAACCGCAGGCCTCACTGGCCTCAGTTAAGGTCTTCCACTATAAGAAAGACGCTGGGCAAAAATGGACACCACAGAAAAGTTGCATGACACCAAACTACTCCTGACCAAACAGAACACAAAGGCTTGTCTCATGCTGGCCAAAAACATCTAGAAGATCCCAAAGACCTTCAGGATAATATTCTGTGCACTGGAGGAAGGCCAGGGCCCTGTTACCTGTCGGCCTTGTTAACATTTAATCTAGGTTAGGTAAATGTCGAGTATTTGCGACAATCTGTACATCATGAAGGACAGTTGCCGTGCTCGAGATAAAAACCGGAGATGCATATTTATTTGGACACCAGCACCTTGTAACAGCAGGAAGTAATGAAATGATGTTGCTATGCCAACATCATAACATGTATCAAGCTGAGTTTTTGCAGGCTTCTTTGGAAGTAACACGAAATATAGCAAGAAAAGCCCCTGCTCTTCGAGGAAGGCTTTGCCCTAGATTGCTGTGAAGATTTGATTGCATTCGCAAGAGCATTAGTGAGGTCAGGTACTGATTTTGGATGACTCTTGTTAGTTCTGGATCTCTCAACTCATTCCAAAGGTACTGGTTGGAGCTCCATCATTCCAGAGAATGCAGTTCCACTGCTTCACAGCCCACGGCTTTATACCCCTCTAGCCCACACTTGGCATTGGACTTGGTGACCACAGGCTCAAGTATGGCTACTCCAGAGCATGCTATTCTGCTGGTCAGAGCTTTTATATGGACTCATGCAGACGACTGAATGGGTGCACCTTAAAGTAGCTAAATTGATTCAGCAGAGCTTTCTGGATACTTGTAGACATAATGGCTGTATTTGAAATGGTACACTACTGTACTGCACCCTGTATACTACAGTAGTATGTACTGCACACTGTATACGCCCCCTGTGTGTAGTACACAGTACAGTAACAAGTTCTGACCTACAGTGTAGTATACTAATACAGTCACATGATCAGTTACCTCACATTTACCTCAGAGCTGTTATTACTGTATCCACTGTTTAGAGCTAGCTGCTGCTAACGCTGCTCAGTTCACCTGAAATACGTTTAGCCTAGCTGTTAGCTAGAACATCTGACTGGAGTAGAACACCATCCGGGTATCTCCAGTACATCATGAAGGTAGCTCCCCCTGTACACTAGAACATCTGACTGGAGTAGAACACCGTCCGGGTATCTCCAGTACACCATGAAGATAGCTCCCCCTGTACACTAGAACATCTGACTGGAGTAGAACACCATCCGCGTGTCTCCAGTACACTACAGATTTACAGTGTCACATACTACATACATACTACTACTAGGTAGATTTAGAGCGAATCGAATACAGGCAGAGTGCATGTCATACAGGATGAGATCATGTTAGTCTGGGCATTAACCATGTATAATGGCGTAAAGAAATACTTCAGTAAAAAAGGATTTATTATCAGTGCAAGAAAACAAACAAGCACCATTTAGCATCACGCAAATGTCATTATGCTAACTGGAACTAATGACTGCTTACTTGCCTTAAGGCACATCCTCTTGATCTAGCTAGTCCATTAATAAGTTCAGTAAGACTCTGTAATAGAGGAGTGTTGATGCAGAACTGACTTATCCTGATTATATCCTGATTATATAGCAGAGCTGGCCAGGTCAGGCGGGTTGATTAACAGAGCACATTTTCTGATTTTCTCATTTTTCCACTCCTCCCACCAAACCCATCAGTTCTAATCAAAATCAAAGTTAATTCTCATACATAGTGTACATAGTCATACGCGGCTTTGACAACTGTCTGCTTGATTGAAACAATAAGATTAATATAAAGACAGAATATCTAAAATATGAAACAATGGAAACAATTAAGGAACAATTAAAGAGAAAAAAGAAGAAAAGTATACAATATATAAGAAAAACAGAATCTTGTCATGTTTCCGGGCGCTCCTTATGCCTCTGTCAACTCCACAAACTCCATTTCCCACCATGCACCTGGTCATGATGTCATTACCACATGCTCGCAATCCACCAATCATGAACTGCCTTCCTCATCCCCAGAGTACTGATTGCATTCGCCTGTTTCTCCCCACATGTCTGTATATATACTCCTTCGCTTGTCTTCAGTCCTTGCAGGTGTTGTTGACCTGTTTGCTGACTGAGCGTTTGTTCCTGTTTCTTGTTTCCTTTGGTTTTCGGTCTTTGCTTGTTTTTTGGTTTCTGTTTTGTCTTTACAGTTGGTTCTGATTGCCGTTTTGGTTTGTGTCTTTTGGTTTTTGACTTTTGATGACGTTTTTGGTTTTGGCCTTGTCTCTCCCCTGCTGGTTATGTTCACCCATGCAAGTGTCTATCTAGTGACGTTGTGCTTCGTTCCATCACTGACCCTGCCCAATAAATCTGATATAGCTTTTAGATCTGCGAGCATCCACTTAGTCCTTGGGGCATCACATATATAAAGAAGAAAAATAAAGAAAAACAACAAAAAAGGAAAAAATAATAAAATAAAGTATAAAATAATACATAAAATAATACATATACATACATACACATATATATATACTTTTTTTGTGATAGACACTTGCGCGGGCGAACCTGCAGGGGTACATAAAAATAAAATCTTAAATAAAATAAGCTTTCCAAACCATGTCTTTATGGGGCAGGCTTTGTGCATAGGGACACTATCCCCAAACTGCGGACGCAAAGTTGTGAGTGGATGTTGTAGCATTAACACCACCTTGCACTGGAACTAAGAGCCCAAACCCTGAAACCCCACCCCTCAGACCCCCATCATCCCCCATCCATGATTATCCCCAATGATCTTAAGCTTGGGTGAAACCCACCCAGTTCTTTAGCTGATGATGCTTCCAGTGTTGGTTTAGAACTCCGCAGTAGGTGATGTAACGGAGGATAGGTATTCAGTACTCGAGTTTGCATCATGGTTAAAATAACAAACCCTTATTAATATTTATGTAGGTCTGTGTCAACTGTCACCAAGAGCTTATGTAGGTGTCATTTAGCCTCATGAACACTGCCCCTCGGTAAACAGACACCACTCCAAGTGCAAGCAATCTACCCACACTCCGAGCACTTAGATTACCCTTTAAAATCCTTCAGTGAGAGTTGTTATCCACACTTCACACTTCACAGCCTTTTAAACTCGGTCCACATGAGCTGTTATCTATGCCTGTCATCTACACGCTCAGGTATGACAGGAATGAGAGAGAGAGAGAGAGAGAGAGAGAAGCAGCGTAGTAAGTTGTATTGGGTTTAATTGATCATGTTCATTATCGCAGGCCTTGGAATGTTCCCTCTAAATGAGCATTTGACTTCTGACCTCCAGTTCGAGGAGCTCTCAGACGTGCTCAGTACATTCCTGAAGTTCTGCCAGATAAGAGTGAAATCCTAGACGTGTGTGCGTGAGGCCACGGCTGTGTAGATGTCTATCTGATACTGTATCCCCTTTATCTGCCCTATAAACCATCCCAAATCTAAAGCCACAATAAAAACAACCCTTAACCCGGGCGGGTGCTCCATGACCATCCTCTGACCTCTGTGGCTAGGTCCACCATCACCCCCTGTCCCCACACACTTTAGTCCTGACCTAAGCCTAAATAACCTTCCTAGGTTCCCCATGGCTGCAGTAGCAGTATGTTAGCTGAGTTTACAGTTGGCCACCATTTTTAGCTGCTATGGAAAATTTACTTCCTGTAGACCCGGCGGGGTCCTTGTGAAACCCCTGTAATGCACAATCAAGTTGCCACACATGCCACACACACACAGGGTCAACAAGTCAGGATCGCAGCCTCTGACTGGTCAAGACAGAAACACGGCCTCTGATTGGTCTGGTCAGGAACCCAACCTCTGTTTGGTCAAGTCAGGAACACAGGCTCTGATTGGTCAAGTCAAGAGTACAGACTTTGATTGGTCAAATCAGGAACACAGCCTCTGATGGGTTGAGTCAGGATCACAGCCTCTGATGGGTTGAGTCAGGATCACAGCCTATGACTGATCAAGCCAGGAACACATTCTCTGATTGGTCAGATCAGGACACAGGCTCTTATTGGTCAGATCAGGAACACAGGCTCTGATTGGTCGACAGACTCAAAAAGGCATTCTGTATTGGACTATTTGGACTGTTCTGGCTCAGAGCGTTTATTATGCTGACTGAGAAAATTGAGAAATGATATGGTGGAGTTCCACTTTAATGTGTGTAGCCCACTCCTTACACCCCTCGTCTCAAAGCAAAAGATCCAACTGAGAATGAGCCACATGTCCACATTTCCTTCGACCCCTTTGTCCTCCAAAACACACTCACTCTGTGTGTGTGTGTGTGTGTGTGTGTGTGTGTGTGCGCGTGTTCCTCAGGGGCAGTCAGGGTGTTTAAACTGTCCCCTCTGATCTCTCCTGGGGGCGAGTTAACTGGCAGAGTCTGGACACCAGACGCACACACACACACACACACACACACACACATTTACACTAACAGTGTGATAAATACCGAAATTACTGACTGGCTTGCACACAACTGTCACGTGTTAGCAAAGCACTAATACTGGGAGGCTGAAATAGCCGCAGTTACACCCTTGAGGTGTGTGTGTGTTTATATACAGTTTCAGGACACCATCCTAAAAGCTAACGAACACGCATCTCCGTTTTGTGATTGGACCAATAGAAAGGCTCCAGAATTACTTGGAATAAAATCTCTTTACACGTACACAAGCACACTTACACTTCCATCTCACTTATATAGCTACATCACATACACTGTAGCGTCCTGGTGAAGACGGAGAGACACAGACGATGCCTTCACTTCTGCTAGGAGAGGCTCTTTATTAACACCAGCTTGAAAGGGCACATGCTAAACAGCAGAACAGCAGGAAGGGTCAGCTCTAGCCTTAGTACTCTTCTCTGTGGCAGACGCTACCGAATCCCACTGCCCAGCACAATAAACAAAAACACCTTTAACTCACGAACAGCAACATAAACAAGCTCACAGCTCTGCATACCACACCTCTAGAGCCCCCGCTGTGAACTGGAGCAAGCAGCTGCTTCCACATACACCCCTCCACCAGCCCCACAAGGTCAGCTGTCCCAGCAACCTTTGACTAACTGACCAATAGAAATCAGTCTTAAATAGTCTAATCTAGTCTAAATAGTCTAAATTCCGTTTAAAGTCCAGAAAGAAAAACGTTTTTGGAAAAGTTAAAAGTTCGTCCCAACAGCAGCAATATACAGTATTTAATACATATACAATATTATATGGTATATTGATATTAATTAATTAATTATTCATATGTATAGGTACTAAAACATGTTCCGATGATGATAACTTAATAGTGGAAGGAAAACGAATTCCACACATAGACTGGAAGGTAAATAACAAGATTTGCTGACCAAGTATTACTAATTAACATATTCTCATTACGCATTCGTACTGATTCTTCATATGTGTATGATCCCATGTCCAGATATGAGAACAGACTTGTTGTTACCTTCATGGAATTCTGGGGAGGAATACACGAATGAAGCGGACCTTGAAGGTTCATTTACCTTTCTTCTACATTCGTCATTCATCAAATGTTTGAATGGAATTCATCTCATGCCGCAGTTCATCCCCGTCATTCCTGTGTGGAGTCAGAGAGACCTCTAAGGCCTAATATCACTGACTCACTTGAACTGACTCAGTGGTCTGGAGTGTAGCTTCTGCTGATTAGGAGATGTAAGTTTAGCAAGACATTCCTGGAGGCACTGCTGACTGACGCTGGCGTGTACAGTCACACGCGGACTGTGTTCGCTTACAAATTCCCACATAGTTTTCAGGAAACACATACGCACATGCAGATCCCCTCGGGAGATAAGCACACAGCTTCACATACCACTGTTCAAAAGTCCAGAATCAATTTTCTCTGATTGTGTGAGGGTTATATGTGTATGATTAATCGGCAGCACTTTGATATCTGGGCACATTGGAATATAATTCTCTTATTAAGCCTTGTCAAGCCAACGGCTGTTATTACCTCCTTATTACTACTCTATAAAGCAACAACTGTGGGGAGGTAAGCATTTCCCAGACCACTGGTATTAGTCCAATATGCATCATTTAGGTTTATGTTTTACAGCATTTGGCAGGAACTCTTATTCAGAGAGACTGACACTTCGATCCTTTCTTACACCGGTAGATGAAGGTAGCGTTAGGAGTCCCAGATCTCTTACTGGTATAGTGTAGGGTGGCTGCCCAGGTGCAACATTTGTTCATTTGTTCACAATTTTCTAGAACTTTCTAGAACTGTCTGGAACTGTCCTGTAGTCTACATAGCAGTATAAATACAGGTGTGTTACAACGGCATGTCAGTGGATGTTCCAGCTGAGTGAGTGGATAGTGGATACAGAGCTAAATGCTATTTAGAGGCATCAAGAGGCTGCAGCATCCACCAGATGTTGTGCTTCGGACCCCCACAAACAAATGAATCTGATTTCCTCCAGAACTGGGTCAGAACTTGATGAAGGATGCATCTTCTGAGGATGTGAGTGAGTGATCAAGTCATCATATCTTCATCAGACCTTTTTGAGCCTGTATGTCTGATGTTCATGCATAAATGTGGGGTGGTCTGCAAACCCCCTGACCGGACGCCTCTGACCTTTCAGTGGTTATTTCAGACTTTTGTTTTTGTTCAGTTTTACCCAAGAAAACATGTTTAAATCATTTCTCATCATTTATTGCTGACTGTAGAAATGTGAAGGCAGGTTGCTCAATATGATGGCAAATAACTATAAATAGCTGGAGTGTTTTGTGTATGAAATCTGATTCTATTAGGATTAAAATCTGCTCATCCAGCTCATCCAAACTTTTGAGCTGTACTGTACACGCCCACATGCACATGCAGATTCCCTTAGGAGATAGCCTTACTGCATAGCTTCACATAGCCAGCGCGTAACCCCTCTTTATCCTCTCAGGGTGGCGGATGCTGAAGCATGAAGCAGGCATGTGAGGGCACTTCCTGTTTCCTGTGTGATGAGTCATTGCTCGACAGCACTTCCTGTGACATGAGCAGACCTTCTCGGAAGGGCAAAATCAGGAAAGAATGGGAGGACTGTGTAGAGAGAGATGGGTGTCAATAGTTACAGATGTTTCTGACCATAGAAATGAGTCGCAGACCCAATACCCCATCGTGTCAGTATCACTGCTATACTGAGAACGGAGCACCACCCAAATAGCAATCCATCCTATATCCAGCAGCTTGAAGGCCTCCAACATGAAATGAATGGTACTAATGGGGGGCTAGTCTTCTTTGCCGCAGTAACAGCTTCTGCTCCTCTGGGAAGGCTTTACAATAGAGGTTGGATCATTGTTGTGAGGATCTGATTGCAGCTCCAACAGCATTAGGTACTGATGTTGGATGATCAGTTCTAGATCACTCCAGCTCATCCCAACCACACTGGATGGAGCTCCATGATCATTCCAGGGAATGCAGTTCCACTGCTCCACAGCCCAATCCTGGGGGGCTTTAAACCCCTCATTTTTTACCTCACTCTTGGGATTGTCAGCGGTGATCAAAGCCTCATGTGCTGGTGCCCCAGAACATTCCATCTATTGGTCGCTGCTTTTCTATGGAGACTGGGTCTTTAGATGCATTCCATGCATTCAGTGTGAAAAGCCAATTCATTGAATACTGTGGATTAGAGTTCCTGTGGTTTTCCGTGTCGGCTCCTACACATACCCAATAAAATGCATATCGAGGTTCCACCCTGAACACACATTAATTAATGCCACATTTCATCACAAGGACAAAAAACGACCCCCCTGTGACTGAAACGTACCTAGCACCGTGTAACAGCTCCACCAGCACCAATAACAGCTGGGACTGGATTGGGCATGTACTGGACAAGTTTCTGGATGTAGCCACATCAATGTTCAGACACTCTTACATCAAAGAATTGGTCAGCTTTGGTTTGGTGAGATTTGGTGGATGCCTTCCCTGGCACAATTCCGAGGAGAATTCCCTGTAGACTGGGATTTTATCCACTGCTGGTAGACCCGTATGAGCGTACGCTTCCATACACCTGCAGATTCAGCTACTTCCTTCACACTATGGCCTTTGACACGCCCAAATGCAGTCACTCCTTTTAGCCAATCATTAACATCTGCTCTGGAGCCATTTTCCACACATGGAACGAGACATTCCCTGCACTGTACCACCTCTTCCCAATCTATGGATCCCGTCTCTGACACCCAGCAGGGATTTATAGCCCCACCATCCTCATGCAGCGCCATCTGCAGGAGCCTGAAGATACTACCACCATAAACACACAAGGGGACTCACTGTTAGTCCGGTGAGGTTGTGTTTTGTCTTATTGCTACTTTTTCATTTTGTAAACTTCTTACTCACCATTTCATCTGTCTTCGAGTCAACTGGAAGAAGGATGAAAGGTTTCTGACATGATGAGTGAGTGCTTAGTGATGTCCATTGGTCAGTTTCACACAAACTATGAATTCACCAATGAAAGGCGAGAAGGAGGTGACAGACTCTCAGAAGGTTTGAACCGCATTTCCGCATAGTATAATCACAACGATATTAACAGAAACGGTGAGAATCATTGAATTTGACCTGCTGACATGTTCGTCAACCCCAAAGGGGTTTTTCTCCTTCTTCCGTCTTATTTCCACCTTCCTGGAGTGGAAGTGATGTGAAGTTTCCCCTGCATTAAACCTCACACTCATTGTCTTCTGTCTGAAGGAGTCGTTCTTAACCTAGGCCTTTGTCCCACCACAATGACCTACCAGCTGGCATATACAGGACACAGCTGGGGGTCCTGAGATGTGAAGCTCTGTGTTTGTATAAGACCATATATCCAACCTTATTGTGATTATGATGATTATTTCTTGAGGTGAAGTTAGAGCCAGGGGTTTGTATGGTAAGGCAGGTCGTTGCTAGGTTGTTGCTAGGTAGTTGCTATGGTATGACAGTATGTATGTTGGCCCATTATATAACAGCAAAATCCAAACATGATGAAGATATCTCAGCAAACGACACACAGACGTCTTTCACTCTGTTATTCCGTTTTCCATGATGTCTTGACTCCTTAATATATACGGAGGGAAGAACATGGGAAAAGCATTAGTGGAGAAGGCATGGCTTTGCTCTGAAGTACACTGGAAAGGTGGGACAGACCGTGAAAAGGACTGGGACAGGAGGCATAAACGCTGTATAAGGGTTAATACGGTAGCGCATGTGCTGAAACTGTTTGAACACTGCAAACTTCGTCACCGATGTAGTTTTTGAGATTCCTCTTGCAGGCCACAATTATAAACAATGCTCTCTCGCCCTCTCTCTCTCCCCTCCTGACACATTCGGCATATCTCTGCCTTTAAAATACATAACATTCCTGGGTCGAATATGGATTACATTCTTTCATATGCTTGAGCAAGTTCATCTACAGAGCCTAAACCAAACAGTGGCATTGTAAATAGCATTCCAGCAGATAACAGCGTGCCTCGCGTCTTGGTCTTTATCTGACCTTCTTTGTGTGCTTCACACAGACATTGTATAAACACGTACACTCGGGGAGCGGAGTATATAGCCTTTTAGTAAATGTGTTGATCACGTCTGAAGACTACTGAACACTAACACACCGCCTGGCCGAAAAGGTTACTCTGTGGATTTAAGGCTTTGAGTGGATAATTACTGCAGTGATGTATGTGTTTCAGCTGGCAACAATTCTTTTAACCCCTAACAGTGTAGTGAGCAGCTTCTCATTCCTTAGACAGCCATGTGGGTAGACGTATCCTGTGATCATGGTGAAGATGTTACTGTGTCAGATTATTGTCCTGCATCCAGCAGTGAAAACCGCTAAGGAGCAGGAGAGCTGATACACAACTGGAACAACCAGGGAACGATATGGTACAGGTGCATGAGTGTTCACTGGCTACTCTTCACATATTTGACAAGATTCATATTTAGTTTTTAGAGTGCTACAATGTTACAATGTTGTTATGTTTTAAAATTATAGTGTTACAATGTGACAATATTACAAAGTTACTGTAGTGTTACAGTGTTACGATCTTACAGTGTGACATTACAAATTATTTCTGTGTTCCAGTGTGACAGCATTACAGAGGTACTTCAGTGTTACAATGTTACAGTGTGACAGCATTTCAAAGTTACTGTCGTGTTACAATGTTACAATGCTACAGTGGAACATTATCACAACGGTTACTATATTATAAGATTCCAATGTTACAAAACTGTGATGTTACCGTGATACAACACCAAAATCTTGCATTGTTACAATGTTCTAAAGGTACAATCCTAAAATGATACAGTGGAGGAACCAGCGCCTGCTGTCAGTGTTGTGGTAAGTTCAGATAAAGTGTTTTGGAAAGACGGCAGAAAGATAGAGGAAATCCCAAACAGCTGCCCCCCCCCCCCCCCACTCTCTCACCCTCTCCTACACTGGGAGGAGAGGAGTGATCAGGGTAAATCAGTAATGGTCAGGTGTTCTTCATTCAAAGAGAATGTACTGAAATCACACCTTCCTTGGGTCGTCTAGTGATCTATCCGTTCTCCACCCACAAATCTGTTCTTCTGTAGCTACTACTACTTGGTTGGACAAGCTGTGCAGAGTGTTACATAGTCCAGTGCTGTGCAGCTGTTTGGGATTTCCTCTATCTTTCTGCCGTCTTTCCAAAACACTTTATCTGAACTTACCACAACACTGACAGCAGGCGCTGGTTCCTCCACTGTATCATTTTAGCTGCATGCCGAACAACGTCCGGCTAGGTGCCATGTAGCATCACTTAGGCAGCCGGCCCAAAAGGCCACATAACTTTTTGTAGCACTGCTCAGGCATACAGGCGAAGACCGCTGGACCAGCCAGCCCCACAGCTAAAATGCAGCATCACCAAAACAGCCGGCCTAGGCAACTACATAGGTGCCATGTAGCATCACTTAGGCAGCCAGCCCAAAAAAGGCCAGATAGTTCCATTGTAGCGGCCAGGCCCAGGCAGCTACATAGCTGCGATTTAGCATCAAACAGGTACCCGGTCCAGGCTGCATTATGTAATGTAACTTATATGAGCATCATTAATTTTGTTCCCTTGATCAGCTGACCACTAAGAAGAATCCTTCAGAAGTCACTCAGATATCATCGTTCATTAAGAGCCATGGGATCGGTCAGGTTGAAGGTCTACCGCTTAAGAGTGACCTCAGCTATTAGCGCTAGAGTTCAAGCACTAATGAGATTAAATCCCTGTGCTATTACACCACAGCTAAAGATTAGTGTCGAGGGGCAGAGGAAGAAAGTGGTTGTGTACAGCCGGAAAGTGGATCATTTTAACAGATTTAATTTGAACTCTGATCTCAAAGAGCCTACAGGGCAGAGCCTGCAGCTGTGAGAGCGGCATTCTCGACACCAGCTCTGGGTTAGAAACTGGCCGTTGATGAATGGTGTGGAGGGGCTCTGTACCACAACAGATGGGCTACAGTCTGTAACTGTTCACTGAGCTATAAGGCAGACGTTTCTAATAAAGTGGCCAGTTAGTGGATGTACAAGGTGGGTGTTTCTAATAAAGTGGCCAGTGAGTGGATGTACAAGGTGGGTGTTTCTAATAAAGTGGCCAGTGAGTGGAAGCACAATGTAGGTGTTTCTAATAAAGTGGCCAGTTAGTGGATGTACAAGGTAGGTGTTTCTAATAAAGTGGCCAGTTAGTGGAAGCACAAGGCTGGTGTTTCTAATAAAGTGGCCAGTGAGCGGAAGCACAAGGCTGGTGTTTCTAATGAAGTGGCCAGTTAGTGAGATCAAGCCTTAATGTGTAGTCTTGAAAAGCAAAGTATGAACATGCATTCTTTCATTTCACAGAATCACTCTTGGATACCTCAATGAACAAAATTCCTCAGTTTTCCAGAGAACCAAAGAAAAGAAGGTTGGCCGGAAGCTCTTCTTGAGAAGTAAATCACTCCATGGTTGAGAATGTTTCCCAGCACCTGCTCTGCAGGGCTCGGTGGCTTGAAGGACTTGTACTGGTCAGCTGCCATGACTGTTTCCTATGTTTTGTTTAAATATGGCTCCCTCGCTTCTGGAGGAAGGAAGAGAGAGAGAGAGGAATCAGGGTAGCGGAAAGGACGTAAAAGACAGGATGAGGAAAAGATGTGGTTTAAACCTTTAAGGGTGTTCACAGAAGAAGGGTGGAGGGACAGTCACTGATGCAGGTGCTGGTGCTGGCATCAAGCAGACGTAAACAGACCAACAGACGGCCTTCAAAAGTTTGGGGACACGTCTACACTAAAGACTCGAATCAGTGAGAGAGAAGGATGTTACAGGTAGGACGTAATCTCCACGGAGGAGCATCGACTGATAGAACTGGACGTGCTAATGCAGCCAAAGGTCAACATTTGGACCTTTGGACATGTGGAGCAGTGGAACTGTGTCCTCCGCAGTGATGGAGCTCCACTGACCTGACTGAGAGAGAAACAGTATAGACATAGTGTGAGCGGCATGTACAAGAGAGATTCAGAGAAAGGAAGAACAAAAGTGAGAGAGCAGGACAGATAGAGAAACAGTGAGAGAGAGATTAGAGAGAAAGTCTGAGAGAGAGCAGGGGGTGAAGAATAGAGAGAGGATGGAGAGAAAACATTTGAGATGAAGAATAAGAAAAAGAAGAAAATGGAGAGTGAAAGCAAAAGGGGACAGAATGGGAGAGATAGAGAGAAACTCAAAGAGAGAAAGAAACAGAGAAAGAGAGGATAGAGACATACATAAATAGAAAGAGAAAGAGATAGAGGGAGAAAAAAGAGGAAGACAGAGTGTGGGGAAAGAAGCAGAGAGAGAGCAGAAAGACAGAGAGAAAGGGAGAGAGAGAGTGAGTCAGAAGTGAGAGAAGATAGAAAAGACAAAGTGGAGAGAGAGAGAGAAGGGGGGAGAGAGATAAAGGAGTAAGACCAGAAAGAGCAGAGAGAGAGAGAGATAGAGAGAAGGGATTGAGACTTCAGAGAGCAGAAAGAGAAAGAGAAGAGAGAGCGAGCTGTAGATCTGTAATGTCGGCCGTCCTGTAAAGCTCCTGATGAGCCGCTGGTGGTTGAGGGTAATCTGCTTAGAGCTCAGCAGCGTGCTGGGCGGAGAACAAGTGTGTGGTAAAAAGCAGGTCGCAGGAAAATGAGTGCTCTATTAGAAAACAAGCACTCTGAGTTCTGACCCTCCGCTGTAGTATTACTGCACACACACACACACACACAGGCGCGCGCTGATCCTCTAACTGGCTGAGCTAAATCCCTCAACACTGTGGTTAATAAGCAGCAGCTGGCTGTACTAGCATGCAGCACACTGTGTGTGTGTGTGTGTGTGTGTGTGTGTGTGTGTAGGGGCATTCCTGTGTACAGGAAACCGCCGTTTGTCCCCCACACACACCAAAGTTATTTTAGCCTGTCAAGACCTCCCTGTGTCCTTCAGTAACCCACCATGGCCCTCAGCAATGAACACATGGTCCTGCCACAGCGTCTGAGAGGGGCTCAGTTCAGGAGTTGGATCTAATGTAGTTTGTCTTGTCCCACTCAGAGGTGGACCGGCTCTTCTGCTTCAGATCACTGTATGGCCGCATAGCCCAACTGCACCTAAGCTTCAGATCACAGACTGATGTCTGGTAGAGAGCAGAATTCAATGGCCACCAGAAGCAGCTAAGCATCACCACACCGTCACACTACCAACACCGTGTTTCACTGCTGGTAGGCTCGGAGTTCATCTTGTTTAATGTGGTAGCTACAGTACTGTACAGTGTACTGAACGGGAAAGCATCGATATAACCATAAACACATACAGCACTGACACGTGTACTGACTTTATGTAAATCAGTGTCCTCTGTTCCACCAGCAAGTCAAGTGGTTATCAGGGTGGTACTGAAGGCCATTCCAAAGGAACCCCAAGGTGAGTTCTAGGAAACTAAAGGCCTTTCTCACACTGGCCAACGTTAATGTTCAGGAGTCCATCATCAGGAGAACGTGATGGCGTGCATTGCAGGGCTGCCAGGAGAAACCACTGCTCTCCAAAGAGAACACTGCTGCCCGTCTGCAGTTTGCTAGATCATGTGGACACGCCAGAAGCCTATTAGAATAATTCCTATTGAGCGGATTAAACCAAAATACAAGTTTAGATGGGAAGTGTTGTATCTGGAGAAAGGAGAACACTGCATTCCGGCATAAGATCCTTATCCCATCCTGAGACATGGTGGTGGTAGTATCATGGTCCTTCTGTCTGAATCTGAAGAGAGAGAGAGAGAGAGAGAGAGGGTGAGAGAGAGACAGAGAGAGAGAGAGAGACTGTGTGTGTGTGTGTGTGTCTTTCTGTGTGTCTCTGTGTGTGATTGTGTTTTGTGTGTGTGTGTGTGTGTGTGTGTGTGTGATTATGTGATTGTGTCTCCTCCTCATCACTGTCGTTATCAAGATTCCATCACTGTTGTCATGGTGTTGACATGGCAACCAGTGAGCTCATCATCATCAACACTGCCCGCTGATATCTTCAGCTCGATCGGCCGAGAGAGACAGAAGGCTGAGAGAAGCTGTAAACGAGAGACGCGTTTCTCTTCAGGATATCTAACACCGGTGTTTACTGTTTGGACTGATCTGTGGTCTGATGGAACACAGTGACCATCCACTTCTCCTTTCACTCGCTGGCCACTTTATTAGAAACCCCAACACCAACAATTATAGATTGTAGATCAGATCATCTGCTGCTGCACAGTTTATCACTGGTCGGTTTCTGACCACAGGACCGCTGCTGTCCAGACACTATGTGAGTTACAGCCTCTAACTGTACAGCAGCAAGGTGGAGCCACAAGAGGGGGGTTTCTGATAAAGTGGCCAGTGAGTGTAAATTATTTTGATGGTCGTATCACTAACACCTCTATTTACCAACACCTGCTAAAGAGAGAGAGAGAGAGGGAGAGAGAGAGAGAGAGAGAGTACAGCAAGATGATGTTTTATTAATGTGCATATGGCTATTTTTGGATCCTGTATGAGATATCCACATTTCCTTCGGAGCTGGGAATAAGCTTCACGCAATAGCAGTGGCCAACTGTTTCATTCCCTCTTCTTTACCGTCGCTTTCCCGCCTTTCTCCTTTCATTTTAAGGCAAGAACCTACAAACAGGAGGTGGAAATGGGTTCTTTGGTTGAGGTGACGGTAAGTTTGAACCACAGTGTCTACACTGAGCTGCTGGACAACCAGGTTTTGGCTTTTGCTCATCATCTTACCAAGGAACACAACGTTCCCTTCCCGGCATTCCAAGATGACCATTCTGGCATTCACAGGGCTGCAGATGATGAACATTCAGGAGCATTCACACATCTGGACTGGCCTTCAAAATCCCCAGATTTGAATCCTCTTGGAAATCTGTGGGACTACGTGGAACAACCAGTAAAACGCCGGGGAAGGCATCCACCAAATCTGGACCAATTCTTGTGTCTGAACATTGATGTGGCCTACATCCAGAAACTTGTCCAGCACATGCCAAATCCAGTCACAGCTGTTATTGGTGCTGGTGGAGGGATTTAATTGAATGTAGGTCTAGCTCCACCCACTCTTAGCACAACCCATCACTGAAAAGCTTTTTTCGTGTTGAGTCTGTCTATAAGCCTATTTCCACAACTGCATGGTTCCTGAGCTCTTACTGAGTCATGCGGTTCTGAGGCCCATTAAAATAGTCAACAATGTGAAGAGATAACAGTTCTGATGGTGTGTCAAACAGGCCGATGTCTATGTACGGTGCTGCAGAGAAATTTATTGAAGTTAGCATGCTAACCAGCTAGCCCCGGCCCGTCCTGTCTTGTAATACCACTCTGTACCTGAGGAGGTGATAGTGGGTCACTGTAGCGCTGTAGGAGTGGAATCAGTCCAACATGAGAGGATGTAGAAGTAGCTCTGCCGCCCCGACGGCGTATTCTAACCTCCTATCAGTCATGGTGAAGGAGCTGCTCCCAGTTAGATCATTAAAGGGCAGGTAGACAATCAAACGAGCCATGAACAAAGGCTGAAGCTCCTGGTAAGCGACTGGCGCCGCCTGCTCTCAGCATGAAACCATGTAGCGTAGCAAACAGAGAGGAAAGAGAGGAAATTTGATGATGAACTCGCAAAATTCTTTCTATACTGGTACGGGGGGAAGAGGGAACAGGAGGGCCTGTGTGTGTGTGTGTGTGTGTGTGTGTGTGTGTGTGTGTCTGTATGTGAATGCATAACCCTCAGTGTATGTGAACTTTGAGACCTGAACCGAACAGATGTGACCGGTTCTGCTCAATTGAAACCCTTCTTTAAGCATGCATTCAACTAAAAACAAATCTACTACATCAACACTCATTAGAAAAGCAGCTGGAGCTCAACCTGACCTCAACGTTGTATGTAAAAACCTGGCCCAAAACCTGACTGGGCCTTACTAGTACTGCTAAAAGTGAAATGCTTCCTTAGGCATGCATTCAACTTAAAACTGACCGGAGCCCAATGATAAAAATCTCAAAACCTGAACCACACCTGCGACTAAGAGTCCTGACCCAACCCGATTCGGCCACACTGATACTGCTGAATTCAAATTCAATACAGTTTAAAAACAAGCCTGAGCCTGACGCAAGCCCCATATTGTACCTAACACATAGGGGTATATCTGGTCCAGCCATACCGAAGCACAGAGACTGACCGGGCCTGACTGGTACTGCTAGATTTGACACACTTGCACACGACATGCTCTTATTTGTCGACACAAATAAGTTGTTGCACACATACAGTATACTGCAGCGCGAGAGCAGAAGCGCACACAAGACAGAAACTGCATGGGGGTGTGCAAAATGGAGTGTGTGCTGCGCTGGGTCTCCGCTGTGCCCTTATCTGTAAGTCAGAGTCGAGGACTGTCTGTGTGTCTCTGCATGCCTCTCCATCACACTGTGCCTCCCTGCATGTGCGTGTACCCGCACACAGAGACCGTGTTTGGGTGAAAGACAGATTCAGGGACCATGCTGAAAGATTTACAACACAGATACGGAGAGAGAGAGGGAGAGAGAGGGGGGGGGGGAGAGAAAAAAGGAGGGCGAGAGAGAAAGAGAGAGAGAGCAAGAGAGTTAATTAATTTGACCTATGCAATAATTACAGTCTTATTAATCAATGACAGTTATTGATCAGTCAGTAAATACCAATGCTGCGTTCACGTTTCACATGTTACACCTGTTTCACCTGGTTCTGCACCTCATAGTGTTACTTGACTATCAGCAACATGAAGCCACACAAATGTTGGCATGGTGCCAGCATTACTGGTGAAACTGGATGATCAGATTAGACTGACTATTTAAGGTGGAGAAAGCAGGAAGACTCTCCTTTGATTTGATTGTTGCTTTATTCCACTGCTCTTGCCAGAGCATTCCGCTTACCGCTGCGGTCTGTGGAATGTCGCCACTTGCGGAGGCAGAATTTTCCGTTGTGGCTCCATTGAAAACAATGTAATAATATTCGGTTTTCCACTGGCTACCTTAACTACAGTGAGTTATTCACATACAGAACAGGCTGGTTGAAATCGGCTCATGGCTTATTAAACATGAGACTTCATAAAGCATTGAGTCCATTTCTAATAAACTGTCAGACTATAAACCACATCAGTACTGATCCCTGTGAGTACCCACCTGCTGATATTGTACTGCACTGCAGGCAGTCTAGGGGTGAGCAGGCAGCCATGGGTTTCCTCTAAGAGGTGTGAAGCCGATGCATCTTTTCACACAGCGTTGTAGAGCAGCTGAACGCGCTTGGCAGAGAGCAAACCACCCAGCGCTGTGTTTATGAGCCAGTAGATGCATATGATTGGTTACCACTGCAGATATACAGACACGGTACATAAGAGGAACAAGTAAACACATTCATGATGGCAAAACATGACCGGACCAGGCCAATGAAAACAACTGCTCAATGGCAGGCACTCTGCCGTGGTTGGCTGACAATGCCTGAACTCTGAGGCTGATGAATTTAATTCATTTGGTTGCTGCAATGTAAACAGAGTCACTAAGAGTGGGTTTGGTGTGAAATGGTTGATTGTAGAGACTCAGAGGTGGTGATGGGAACCAGGGGTCAGCAAATATAGACACGTTATTTACTATCCAGAACCTCCAGTACACCTACTCAGGTTTTTGTATCTAAAGCTGATGGTGGGGGACTAATTTGCTTTACACTGTAAAAAATCTTAAAATTTGCACTAATGTTTTCAGTTAAATCAAACTGGAATTATTATTTGCCTCAGCTCATGACTTTATGTCTAGATTGGCTTTAAAATCCTTTCTGCAAGTCGATTTGACTATAGCCTATAGCACTTGTTGTTTCCTGTTAGGTTTAAAGAACAGGTGGCTTTAATGAGTCTTGACATGAGGTTTAGCCACATGACTCAGTTATCAGCTTTAGCTTACTCATTTAAGTTAAAGGAAATATTGACAGATTGTTACATCCCATTGGTTCCTGCCAACGTCTATTTGCATATTGTCTTGTTCACCCTGTTTGTGTTGTCTTCCCTCCCCCGCCCTGCCTTCCATTGTGCGTTCTTCTGCTCTCAGGTTTGTGACTGAGCCACGTTGATGTAGGTATAATGGGTATAATAGGTATAATTTCCCCAAATGGGGAAAAATTATCTGTCAGACTGTTAAAGAAGGAAAAGGCCATACAGTATCTCATTTATTCAATTTATTTTTATATTATTCATTTATTCAATTACTTCCTATCTCACAATTATGAATTAGCATCTCGTAATTTTGACTTAGCATCTCATAAGTATGACTTACTTTATGGCCTTTTTTTCTTTAAGTGGCAGACATGGTCTTCCATAGTCACTATTTCCTTTAGCTGAAAGTTGAAGCTGATAACTGAGACAAGTGAAAAAAAACGAACATTAATAAGTTATATGATAAGTTCTATTCTTGCATTACTAAGTGCTCATAGGTAAAAGTTCACTTGACTCCTTCAGATTTCCACTTCATTAAACTCATAAAATTATGGTTGAAATCACAAAACTTAATTTCATAAGCTAAGGTAATTGAAAAAAGCAAGTGCACGCTCTGCACGCTCCCTCAAAGCTGTTGTGAAGCAGTGTCTCGGACATCAGGGAGTGTTTTCATAACTGCTCTTCCATATGTCTGTGATGGAGCTTTTGGAGACACCTGGTTCCCCATCACCGCTACTGTGACTGCTGGGTAGCCTGCAGTCATGTGATTCTAATGGCGCACTAACTCTAGAAGGAGGGCAGGAAGTGAAAAGCAGAAAGTGGTAATTGAAGTCATTTCGTGGTGTTTAAGTGTTAGTGGTGATTTCAGTGTGAGTGCTGTTGTCTGTTGCTGTTGGTTTAAATATATCACCAATGCTCACCCACCGATCAACTGTACAAAATACTGTACAACGCTCCCGATACTCCAGTCCTTCTCACCGGACAAAGCTGGAGTTGTCTTCTTATTTGGCAGTTTTCCCATTCTGCCTTAAATGGTGCTACACAAGCTAGCATGTAACTGCTGTGCCATTTAAGGTGGAACAGAAACAAACAAACTGGCAAATAAGAAGCCAGTGAATAGGACTTCAGGACGACAGGTGCACTTTATTTCTGGTGTTTTTCCATCAGCTGCTTACGCCCTCACCCTCACCCTCACCAACAACAACGTCTGGTACTCTGTAGAGGCTCCTTGTGGTTTCTTGGTTAAATCGAAGTGAACACCTGTTAACAGTGTAAACCACTGGCCATTTGGAGAGCTTGTGATAGAGTTTCCTGCAGTGGTTCTGTAGTTTGTTTACCCTTTACCAGTTTGTGAATTTCTACTTTGAGATAACAGGGATCTAACAGTAAGTGTCTTTGTTGGCCGAGGTTTGGGAACCTCTAGAATGATCAATTTGGTATAGGTGAGCATTTGGATCAGGTGGTTCATTCAGCTGGATAATCAATCAGATATGAATGCGATCGACCAATGGTTGATCTTCACAATCAATATCTGGTCTTTCCAAAAGACATTTGTTAGCACATGCCATGTTTCAGTCCAGCGAGATTTCTTAAAACACGTATTTGCCAATGCTCACCAGGCTGGAAGACATTCCAAAACTACCTCTGACAAGTTTGGACTTCACCGATCCACTGCTGATTTCAGGCAAGGTTCATGAATCCACAAACATGGAATGATAGCACGGAGACAAGAACGATAGTATGGAAGGGCAACATTTACGTCTCCTAAGTCTCCCAAAGACCACCTGGAGGAGACAGAAGACCCCTCAAAAATTGATCTTTATGGCTTAATTGAGAGCTGTTATGCATTCCAGCAGAACCTGATCCCAACTGTGAAACATGGTGGTGACAGTATCACAGGTTGGGGCTGTTTTGCTGCTAATGGAACAGGACAGCTTGCCATGATTTGATGGAGCTATGAATTCTGGATGTATCAAGGGATTCTACAGAGGAACGTTAGGTCAAGGTGAGTCCTGCAAAAACCCTAAACTCACCAGCTAGTCTGTACAGAATGGTTAGAAAGGCTGCAATTTGGAAATCCTGAGGTGAAGTCCAGACCTTAATCCAGTAGAGATGCTGAGGCAGAATCTAAGGTGTGGCATTCACACAAGAAGGGCCACCAAGTCAGTGTGCAGAATTGACAGGAATGAAACTTGGTATGTAGGTTTGACATTGACAGCACCATTGGCAGACGGCTGCAGCACGCAGGACTACATGTACACAGACCGTTACCACGACTATCCTTAACACCACGTCACCGTCACCAAAGACTGCAATGGTGTCGTACCAGACTGTCATGGAGTGACTCAGAACGGCAGCGGGTCATCTTCAGTGACGGGTCCCGCTTTTGTCTCAGTGGAGACGAACAACGAATCCGTGTGTTGAGGCACCGTGGTCAGCGCCAAGATGAACGGTTTGTTGTCACACGTCCAGAAGGCCTGGTGTCACTCCACCTCCACCCCTACCGCACCATCTGCAGGAACTGTGTGAGGATATTCAAGCTGCATGGGATGGATTATCACAGGACACCATTAGGAACCTCTACAGCTCCATGCCGAGACGTCTGGCATGTTGGGTTAGCAAACACGGCGGCCCGACGCCATACTGAGAGACACTACTTCTGTATGTGTAGCTCAATAAATATTGATCATATCAGTCTAAATTGATCATCATTTGTTGATCCTGGTCACCTTTATCTTCCTTCCCAACACACCTGCAATCCCACACCTCCTTCTGGGTGCAGCTGTTCTTTGATGATGAGTGTATATCATTATGCTGAACGTTTGAAAAGCTTTGTCACACTGTTCAGTACCGTGGAGCCCCATGGTCATATACATATAACGTCCTCAACTTTCAGTCCATTTGTGGAATTAATGTACTTCTCTCCATCTTCCATCCTCCACCCTTTTCATTTCCTCCGTGGTGTTGCTAAAGTCTCACCTTTAACACTAAGCCCGGCTGAACAAGCAGTGGGATGATGTCAGATTAAATCATGACCTGATGATATGACGGTGCCTCCGTACATACACACATGTTCACATAAGCATGTAATCCATAAACCATAATACAGTGACGTCCCTCAGAGTCTCTCTGCATGCTGTTTTATGGTGTTTTGATTTATAGACTGTTCCTAGAGTGATTTTTCTTTCAATCCGATTACCTTACGCATACGCGCACACGTAAAGGTCAAGAGGTCACACCCATCCTCCACACTGGGCTTCTCCTCGTTCGGGCCTGGCTGCCATTTGCATAAACTTTCCATATAATTACTATAATATTCAAAATAAGGTAAACCAAAAAGCTCATCAAGGTGCACTCTATTTCTGTTTGCTGAGTTTAACAGGAGAACACATGGTGAAAAGGTTCTACAGACTGATGGAGAACGTGTTGTACGATTTTATATAGAATGTTTAATTTATCTAGTCCTTTAGAGCTACAAGTATTTAGGCATTTCAGGGTAATTTGGAGGTATGTGGGTTCCATATTTTATCCAAAATAATTGTCTAGTACTTTGAAATATCCCACACTTACCCAACTCATGACTAGAACCTGTTGGGCACTTCAGGGTAAACTGGAGAAACGGTCTCGGAATTCATGTAAAACTCATTATTATGTAGCTTCTTTAAGTCTGTAACTTGGTTAATGAGTAATGGGTTCTGTAAGGGAACCCACTCCTTATATGCCTTCATTCCTCTTTCGTTTATCAGGGTTGTCTCCATCCAGCCATCGTCCAGAGCTCTAATCTCATTTCTCCTCTGCCTGCTGGTCTCTAAAGCCCTTTGTCCTGATATCTTGCTATTGATTATCCGCCAGAGTTCATAGCAAGGCCCTTACCTAAGAACCTGTTGGCCAAACATCCTTCTTCCTCCTCCCGTTCACTCCGTATCCCTCTCCGAAAGGATTTCACTCCGTCTCTTTTATCTCTTCTTTATAAAACAAGGCTTAAAGCTCTACATGAGAGAAAGCTGTTCGGAACGTGGTCATAAATTAAAGGCTAAACTGCGTTCTCGCGCATTAAGGAAGAGCTGTAAAATACACCTCCTCTGCCTGATCAATGCCTAATCAATCACAAATGATCAATCACCTAAAGGACAGCTCCCATTAGGCTGGCCTGGGATATCTATTCGGACTCAAATGGTTCAGTTCCCAACGATCCATGGTCAATAGGATAACGAGGTAATGGAATTTCTTCGGGAAGCGGCTAACATTGACGTAGCTAATGTTATAATTCAAAGCTCTTTGTCTACGTATTTGAATCCAGGCTGGTTATCAGGTTATCAGATCCTTTTCATTTAAAGGGGCCATAGAACAGAAAACTGTGTGTACTGCACTCTGAGAGTGTACTAGGGAGAGTTCAGTCCATAGAACTGACGTACCGTGAACCTCAAACACTGTTCTTCCTTTAAATCGTACATTTCCAAAAGAGGACGAGAAAATGGGCCAATTCCAAAATCCTAAACTGTTACGGAACAGACTCGTTAATATTCACGCCCCAACATTTACAAACAACCACAACGGAGCTACAGAACCAACATGGTGGACTATGTGGAGAAATCCAGCGTTCCAGGCTGGGAAGGGGATGTAACCCAGCTGTCAGCGGTACATGGTGGATGTTCATCTTTAAACCAGACTGAAGTTCTTCCTATTCACCAGCTTCTTAATCCAATGTTCCGTTCCACCTTAAATACTGTAGCTTGTACAGGGGCCAGAATGTCCTGCAGCACTCTTTAAGGTGGAACAGGGAAATCTCGTTGGCAAGTTGGCAAATCGGAACATCAGCTCCCACATCTTTAATAGGATCCTGGAACAACTTTAACCCTGCAGTCTGCACATTTCACTCCGGAAAGTTTCCCAAATTCTTGGACCATATGTAGTCTGTTTCCACATGGTGCTTCTCTGTGATTATTGTGGGTGGCGTCTCACTGTAAACCAGCCAATCAGAGCAGAGGTCATCTAATTATTCATGAGCTCACCAAAAAAGGGGAAACAGCTCGTTTGATTGTAGGACCAAGGGTGTACATGGATGTGTAAAACTGCGTCTGAACACCCTGAACAAAGTCACATACCTTCTATGTAGAACGTCAGAGAACAGTTTAATATACTGAATGAATGGTTCTGTGGCAGCTGAACAGTGGCTATATTAGGGGTCCAAGCACTAATGCGCTTGATAAAGCATTTGAGGCTTTGTTGGGTCTCTCTCCATATAAACAGGACTGCTTAAGCTTTCCGGTGTTGTGCTAAAGCTCTTGCGTAAAGCATATTTTGTAACCCCAATAGAAAAATGCAAGATTATTAGCTTTGGCTTCGGGTTGCCAGTGGACTGCTCTGTTCCTCCGCGCCTCTGTTCGGTGTTCTCCTTTTCCCGGTATAAGGATTGGAACTGATGCTCCATGTGAAGCCTTTTCCCTCCATCCCTGCCTGTTATTGTAAAGGGGTGGGGGGAGGGGTATCGAGGCCAAGAGAAACAGAGGGGGGAGGTGGAGGGAAGAGGGGGGGTTAAAACTGGGTCAGACGCACACACGCATGCTACATAGAAAGCGCTAGCTGCATAACGCCATGGCAACCTGTCTGCAATGGCAGATGGGTAGAAGTGCAACTGGAACGGAATCATGAGACATAAATATGAAGTCTGTCTGTCTGACTGAGTGACTGACTGACTCTTCCCTCTGTCTGTTGTCTACTCTTTCTGTTCCTCTTCCAAGGACAGAGCCATCCCCGTTTACAAGGACACACTGTGTATGCGTGTGTGTGTGTGTGTGTGTGTGTGTGTGTGTGTGTTTGTGTGTTAGAGAGAGTGTGTGTGTCAGGGAAGGACAGACAGACAGAGTAATGGTGGAGATCATATTAATACACCCACATGTATATCACTGCTGTCAGAACAGAACCTCGCATCTTCAAATGCTAACTTTACAGGAGAAGGAAAAAACCTACTTTACTTTTATTGCAAGTCAATGGAACCAGACGTCTTTCTAAGCCATTTTGGGTCATTTCTCTTGGCCTATTCATCATGATATTTGCACACAATGTAAAGAATGACAGATATTTTCAAATGACATCAAAACCTAAAAAACACTGTTGGAACAAAAAATGACCTCATATCTCCAGTTTTATCCATTTTTCATTTTCAATATAATTTAAATGGACCATTAGAAATATAATGGAGATTACGGCAACTGTAACACAACAGACAAAAACCGACACATACACACACATACACACACATACACACACACGTATATACACCGGACCTGTGACTGAAACGTATCTAACACCGTGTAACGCCTCCACCAGCACCAATAACAGCTGTGACTGGATTGGGCATGTACTGGACGAGTTTCTGGATGTAGCCACATCAATGTTCAGACACTCTTACATCAAAGAATTGGTCAGCTGGTCCAGATTTGGTGGATGCCTTCCCTGGCACAATTCCGAGGAGAATTCCCTGTAGACTGGGATTTTATCCACTGCTGGTAGACCCGTATGACCGTACGCTTCCATACACCTGCAGATTCAGCTACTTCCTTCACACTATGGTCTTTGGCACGCCCAAATGCAGTCACTCCTTTTAGCCAATCATTAACATCTGCTCTGGAGCCGTTTTCCACACATGGAACGAGACATTCCCTGCACTGTACCACCTCTTCCCAATCTATGGATCCCGTCACTCACACCCCGCAGGGATTTATAGCCCCATCATCCTCGTGCAGCGCCATCTGCAGGAGCCTGAAGGTACTACCACCTTAAACATGCAACGCCACAGGCTATTCACACACACACACACACACACACACACACACTCACACACACTCTCACACGCACACACACACATACATGCACGCATGCACACACACTCTCTCTCACACACACACACACACACACACACAAAAGCACTTATGCACTAAACCCATTAAAACCCAATTCCAGCCTATTGACTGCATTACAGAGGCTCCCTTCCCCTATCTGCCTAACTGAGAGTGAGTAAGTGTGTGTGTGTGTGTGTGTGAGTGTGTGTGTGTGTGTGTGAGTGTGTGTGTGAGTGTGTGTGTGTATGGGGGGTGGGAGGTGGTGGAGATAGTGAGTGAGAAAGAGAGAGAGAATGAGAGAGAGAGCTAAACTACGTGACTGTGCTGATGAGGAGCTGCTGCTGGCACACTGACCCACTAACACTGCAGTTCCACACTGCCAGACACTCTCTCACACATACGCACGCTGGAATCCCAGGTGCACGTCTCCGCGGCGTTCACACGAGCTGTATCAAATACATTCGGCCTTAAAGCAGTTCAGTTTTATAGTTTTCCAATATTCAGTCAGCCAGGACTGTGGCCTCCAGGGATCCAGAGACTGCTTACTAGGGTCTGCACAGCATCAGACTTCCGACTCTTCCTTTATTCCAGCTTCTTCTCATTTAAGGAGACGCTCTTATAGTCACACCCTCAAAGTTCAGTCCTGGAAGTTGGTTTAGCATTTTCTACTTCTCACCATCCAAATACTCTTAATCAAATGTAGACTCCTCAATCTATAGCACCTTCCATGACTGGTGGGTGTACCGGGTGGTTGTTAGGAGTCCCGGTTCCTCTGTAGCCTTAACCATTACACTTACTGTCCTTTGACTCGCTCTGTAAGTGGACAAAAGTGCAGTCAAACCTCGAGAAGGCTGCTTTTCATCTATGCAAATAACCTGTGTCCATTTTTATACAGTCGCAGTGTTACTAAATATGTTCGGTGGAGCTGATAAAGTTGGTGCGAGCTGAGGGCAAATGTTTCAGCCATTATTTATGGTTCAGCTGGTGGGACAGAAGGGTTGGCAGTAGCGCATGGCAGCTAAGCCAGCTGTTTACATTCTTGCGAAGATGCCGTTGCTAGAACATGGTGATGAAATATCAGATATGTTGAAGGAGCAGGCCATATGAAATGATACGCTGTTGATAGTGTTGTTGAGAAGGAGATTGAGGATGACTGTTACAGAATACAATAATACTATAACACATTTACGGTTCCAACATGATACAAACAACACAAAACACTTATAACTTTGACTTAACCTGATAATTACACAGTCAAGTCACAGTATTATGACCACTTCCTACTTTCATGAAGGAAGTCCTGTTTTCGTGGCATTCTCTTGGCCCACCAATCCATGTGGAAGGCACTCTCCACTGATTGGGGTATGAATCCCTCCTTGCAGATCACATACACCCATACATGCTGATCGTCTTCCCTGGGACGGATGGGATCTTCCAGTGAGACAATGAGACATGTCACACGGCTAGAAATGTCCAGCATTGGTTGGATGAGCAAGACTTCCAAGTACTTCCCTGCCCCCCTAATTCCCCAGACTTGAACCCAGTTGAGCATCGGTGGGACCACCTTGATCGTCGTGTTCGCTCTATTGGTCCTCCCCCACACACCCTCCAGCAGCTGTGGGATGCACTGCTGTCAGCATGACTCCAGATACCTGTGACCACCTACCAGCACCTTACTGAGTCACTCCCAGCCCGTCTAGCTGCTGTCTACGTGACTGGATTCTGCACACTACAATATAAAACACCCACCTACTCTACAGCGCCTCTATGTTGGATGATGATACATGATACAGTTACAGACCCTCTGTATCATGTTCATCACTGGTCAGTTCCTGACCACAGGAGCGCAACTGTTGACCAGATATTATTTGGGTGGTGGTTCATTCTCAGTACAGCACTAACACTGACGGCGCTGTTGCTGGGAACCAGAAGGACAACATTCTAGAACCGTGTGAATGGAGCTTGGCTGTTCTAAAGCAGTGTGAAAAGAAGAGAACAATGATAAAAGAAAGGAGAATGTTCTAGAACAGTGTAAACGGGGAACCATCCAAACAGCCAACCAACACTGCAACTGCACACAAACATTTGGGTTTGTTGGCAGAACATGAAGTCAGTGTGTCATTATAGCTCACTAAAACTGTTACTACTAATACTAACTATCATTATTAGAATTAGCAATTAAATCTATTACTATAGTTATTATTATTATTATTATTATTATTATTATTATTATTATTATAACTTGTTAGTAATATTGTTTATTATAATATTACAGTAATTACTGTTTTTATTACTACTAATTAGAACTAGCAGAGAAATATTGTGCTCTGTAAACCTGGAGCTGAGCCAAGCTCAGCCTACTGCTGTTTTACTTTCAGGGAACATGGGATCAGTTGAAGGACGTTGAAGAACACTGGGTTTGTGAAATGGAGAATGTTGGGTTGGTCTGTTGGAGAACTTTGGGTCGGTGTGCTGAAGAACATTGAATCAGTGCTTTGCAGAACACTGGATCTGTATGTTGGAGAACGTTTGGGTTGGTGAGCTGAAGAATGGTGGATTGTTGCATTGGAGAATGTTGAGTTGGATCAGTGTTAAGGAGAATGTCAGTATGTTGGAGGACATTGGGTCATGGCGATGGAGAATACTGGACTGATACAGAATGCTGGGTATGTCTGCTGGAGAATATCGTGTCGGAGAACAGGGTCGTGTTTGGTTTGGGTTGATTTTGTTGGAGAACTAGAGGTCAGTATGTTGGAAATGTTGGGTCAATAGCACGTTTATTTAGGTGCTGTGGAGAATACTGGGACAGTAAGAATGTTGAGTCCACTAAAGAATGTTGGGTCAATAAGTTGGGGTCTGAATGTGCCGGAGGATGTTAAGTCGACCTGGTGGAGAACATTGTGCCAATGTGTTGGAGAATATTGGATGGTTCTTGTTGGAGAACTTCAGGACAGTATTTTGCAGGGTGGGTATGCTGGAGAATATGGGGTCAGTGTGATAGAAAGTGTTTTGTCAGTGCTCTGGAGGACATTAAGTACCCCTCCCTCCATTCACACCCATCCATCCTTCCTTCCACCCCCCAGCCACAAGGAATCAAACGGGCCTGGGGCTCGCCCCTCTGCTGGGGGATGATTAAGACAGCTGAGAGGAAACGGAGACCACTGGGTGGCTAAAGCATTCCTGACATACCACAGCTACCAAGAGAAAGAGGGGCTGCATTTGGGTTGGGGCTTGGGGCTTGGGGGTTGGGAGGCATTATGGGTGTGTGGCATTCAGATGTTTGTGGCTGACATGTGTGCTTGTTGAGTTCTGTGTTCGTTTCAGCTCAAAATTAGCAGGAGCTTTATTCTTGTGTATGCTGCTCGTGAAAAGTAGCACCTATTAGCACTTCTGAGCACCCAGCGGGTCACATGCCTGGTGGGTATCGATTGTGATGATGTTACTGACTACATGGCCATGAGTACACTAGTACTGGCTTTAAACACTCTAGACATTCTCTACATTGGATCAGACACAGCAGTGCTGCTGGAGTGTTTAAACACTGTGTCCACTCACTGTCCACTCTATTAGACACTCCTACCTTGCTGGTCCACCTTGTAGATGTACAGTCAGAAACGATAGCTCATCTGCTGCTGCACAGTGCAGTGTTGGTCATCCTCTAGTCCTTCATCAGTGGACACAGGACGCAGCCCACAGGACACTGTTGGCTGGATAGGTTTGGTTGGTGGACGATTCACTGAGGTGTCCAGTCACACCGCCACCACCACCTCAGTGTCACTGCAGTGCTGAGAATGATCCACCACCCACATAGTACCTGCTCTGTGGTGGTCCTGTGGGGGTCCTGACCATTGAAGAACAGGGTAATACAGTACACAGAGAAACAGATGGACTACAGTCTGGACCTGTACAACTACAGAGTGTGCTATATGGTCAGTGGAGCTGATGGAGTGGACAGTGAGTGTAGATACAGGGAGGTGGTCATAATGAAGTACTCATTCTATGTCTGGGAAGGCTTCACACTAGATGATGGAACATTGCTGTGAGGATTTCAGCCACTAGAGCATTAATGTGGGGGCGACTCAGAACGGCAGCGGGTCATCTTCAGTGACGAGTCCCACTTTTGTCTTGGTGGAGACGACCAACGAATCCGTGTGTGGAGGCACCGTGGTCAGCGCCAAGATGAACGGTTTGTTGTCACACGTCCAGAAGGCCTGGTGTCCCTCCACCTCCACCCCTACCGCACCATCTGCAGGAACTGTGTGAGGATGTTCAAGCTGCATGGGATGGATTATCACAGGACACCATTAGGAACCTCTACAGCTCCATGCCGAGACGTCTGGCGTGTTGGGTTAGCAAACACGGCGGCCCGACGCCATACTGAGAGACAGACTTCTGTATGTGTAGCTCAATAAATATTGATCATATCAGTCTAAATTTATCATCAGTTATTGATCCTGGTGACCTTTATCTTCCTTCCCAACACACCTGCAACCCCACACCTCCTTCTGGGTGCAGCTGTTCTTCTGATATGAGAGTACAATGAATGTCTGGATAGTTGTGGACATACTCGATATTGTGTATATATTAGTATTTATGAACGTGAACATACTCTCCACTGGCTATGAAATGAAATCGATTTAGGGAGTTCCAGCCACACTTTCCCTTTTTGAACCTCAGCCAAATAGCCCAGGTGTACCTTTCATTAAAATCCTTAAAAGACTTCCCAGATAAAAGAGGCGGCAGTGCTGCTGCTTCCTTCCTGCCTGAGGTTTTGTGACTTGTTCTGTGCTCAGATCAAAATACAGTGGCAAAGGACACCGGTGGCATGTAGAGACAAGCTCCATGTGTTACAGCGCTCATCTTTTTGTCTCTGGGAAGTTCCGGCTCAGGGCTGCTGCAGACTGCTATCAGATGTCATAGAAATTGGGGTTTGGTTGGTTTGAATAATGAGGAAACTGTACTGGCCAAAGTTACCTACACAGCCACGGAAGGCACCTCAGCCTCATGTCACCCACACATAGCATAGAATTTACCTTGCAATGGAAAACTCCCTTCCTTACCAGGGAAAGAACATTCCTCGCTTCCATAGAGCCAGCGTGACAGTCGGCACATTGTGGAAACCTCTTCTGTGGAATCAAATCGGTCACATCCATTACAGGGTTCAGAGAACATACCTGTGAAGACGCTCGTGTTTTTGTTTACTCCTTATTTGACATCTTGTTGACATGGAGACTTCATATCATGTGTAGTACTTCAGCATTTATGTGCAGCTGTTGTAAGCATCTGTGCAACAACATGAAGTGAACTGGACCGTATTAAATACGACATTTTAATAAATGAGTGTGAATTATGTTTGAAGCCTCATTCCAAGCCCTAGAAGGTGTGAAGTATTGGAAACTGATGACGCCATAGGAGGAAGTTGGACAAGTCATGATATTCTGAAGTACAGCTACTGTAGTACTGTAGAATTATTACTATATTAATATCACCACCAGTACAGGTACTGAAATGCAGTATCGGCATCAGCAATGGGGATATGACACCTATGACCGACACCACAAAGCAGTTCCTGACATGCACACATGCTGACCTGTGCCTGTTCACCAGTAGACAGAACTTAACAGCATGTCGTTGGTGTGGGACGGGAAGTAGCCATGAAAATGCTAATGGCTAAATCTGCAGCAATGGTATTTGGTGAGACGAACATGCTAACAGGAGCCACTAACCTGAATATATATATATATACACTCATCAAAAGAACAGCTGCAAAAATATCTGCACCCAGAAAAAATCAGCTCACAGGACTGAACCTTGGTGTGTAGGTTTGACATCGTGAGACATGCTAATGATTCAAGTTTCACACTCGGCCGCACATGTGACGTAATCAAGGATGGTCCTTATCTCTGTACCTGACTGACCCAACAGCCACGACTACAGACATCCAGCGAGCAGTGATGTCCTCCATGAGTCATCCTGTTAGTGCAGCACCATTGGCAGACGGCTGCACCACGCAGGACTACATGCACACAGACCGTTACCACAACTGTCCTTAACACCACGTCACCGTCACCAAAGACTGCAATGGTGTCGTACCAGACTGTCATGGAGTGAGTGGAGGCACCGTGGTCAGCACCAAGATGGACGGTTTGTTGTCACGCGTCACATGTCCAGAAGGCCTGGTGTCACTCCACCTCCACCCCTACCGCACCATCTGCAGGAACTGTGTGAGGATATTCAAGCTGCATGGGATGGATTATCACAGGACACCATTAGGAACCTCTACAGCTCCATGCCGAGACGTCTGGCATGTTGGGTTAGCAAACACGGCGGCCCGACGCCATACTGGGAGACAGACTTCTGTATGTGTAGCTCAATAAATATTGATCGTATCAGTCTAAATTTATCATCAGTTATTGATTCTGGTGACCTTTATCTTCCTTCCCAACAGACCTGCAATCCCACACCTCCTTCTGGGAGCAGCTGTTCTTTTGATGAGGAGTGTATTTTTATATACAACCAAAATTCCAGTGAGTGTGTTTTATTTGTGACACAGAAAATGAATTCCCCCAAAATAAAACATGTTGTATTAATACACTGTATAAATCTCTGCACTTATATTTTAGTCAGGCTAGACAGAACTAGTATCGCTACTCCATATTCAAGGATCAGGTATCAGTGCACCCTACAACACTGAATCAATGCTAAGTGGTAATTAACCCCAGCCTGGGATTGGTCAGTAGTTTATACGAGCGGTCCTCATAAGCCCCACCCCCTCGGCTCAGGATTGGACGCTAATTCATACAAGCCCCGCCCCTTCATTCCGAGCGTAACTACAAGCCAAGCCTCCTCGCGCACTACGCCCTAAAACCCCAACCGGGGAGAGGCTGTCCTTGTGGGCGTGGCTTCGACCCTCACAAATACACACGGCAACATCTCACCCTGCTCACACTGCTCTGCTCTCAGACGTGTGGATGTGATCCTACAGCTTCCTACAGACCTGGAAGGCAGAGAAACACGACGCTGATCTGAGACGGACGTGTTGTCTTTGTTGGGGGGGGCTTTTCGTTTCTCAAGACCCTTTTTTTACACCCTGATTTTTTATTTTCTCTCCCTGAATTTTTGGGTGTGTTAAGGAGCCGAGTGAAGATGGGTGCTCAGTTGTCTAAGGGCGAGGCTGAGACTGCAGCAGCTAAAGCCAACGGCCAGGTAGGACTCCATGTATTTGTGTATTAATTCATTTATTCAATTCATTATCTTTTAATTATTGCATCCACTGCCAGTGCCCCCAGACCGCCACCCACCCACCCCATTCAGTGGGGCTTATTCCCATAGACGGACCCTCCACATCTTCATCACTTAGAGCCAGAAATCGCTTTGATGCTCCTGTGGTGCCTTGTTCTCATCACACTGGCTCGGTTTAAGCGTAGATCGGTTGATGAGCGCCCTCCCTCTAACGGCTGGGGGTCTTTTTAAGAGTTTGGGGGGTTTATTCCGAGTAGGATTAAATGTTTTATTTGTGGAACACTTTTCTTTATGAACGTAGGAGCGAGCGTGCAGTTCGTCTTGGTGGTTGAGTTGGCGCTGGAACTGGCAACCCAGCTTTTAGGAACAAAAGGACGCAAAGCATGCAAATGAAGGGGGCTGCGGAGGGGCACCCACACACACACACACAGGCCAAATAACACACTCACACACACAAACATGCACAGCTCAGCGCGTTTACGCCAACAGTGGTTTGAACTGTTTTCCATTGCAGTGCGCGTCTTTCTGGTTGATAACGTGGGTTTGAATTGCACTGATCGCTGTGCCTGCCACCCCGCCTCTCTGGTTGGTGAGATCAGCTGTAGACTGGGATGTAATTGTTTTGGAAGTGTTTTTCCCCCCTCTGGGAATAACATACAGAATCCTCATATGGACATTAAAACAGCGCCCTGAAATTCAACGACGCCTTTTGGCTCTCAGTTTTGGACGCTGGGTGTTAATGGACGCGTGTCGTCGTCGTCGTCTTTGTTCCGTCCCGTTGAGGAGCTGCACGGATCCACAGCGCCCCCTTCTGCCCAGACTACGCCATCGCAGCGGCGCACGTTTAAGTGGCCTGGAATGTGGAGAAAGAGCGACACCCGCGGCCATAAGAGGAACTGCAACCTGTAGCACAAATCATGCATATAAAAACACACGCCCCACTCGACCATACGACAAAATAAACTCGTGGATGAAATATGAATAAGCAAGTGAAATATTTGATGGACGTATTTATTCATTTTTAGGAGTTAAATAGTGGCACTAAAGCTATCAAATATTGCGATATGAATTAACAAGTTAATTGGGAATTCAAAAGCTATTATTAGCCAGCACGTTTTTCGGATTGTTTACAGAATATGATTTTATATTCATCTCCATTCAAGCAACATGTGGGCTGTTGTGCCATGTATATATGGATTTCAATTCTAATTTCCTATATAGTTATTCATTTATTAATTTATTATTGGCTGTTGTTGTTCACTTTCATCCGATATCACACTGCAGCAGTGTCACTGTATACCACCACCAATCTGGACAGCGGCCTAAATCTCGTGCTGTTGGCTGGTGTAGGCATGTGACATGTCTGAGCTTTACATCTGTAATATTATATTCATTGAGCAGTAAATGGTTATATACTGTATCAGGAGAGTTCTACTGATCATTAATAGTGTTCCGGCTAATAAACTGTGGGGCATGAATCTTAAGACTTAGCGATTTGTGTCTTACAGTAGGTAGGTGTAGCATGAGGACTGGAAATCAAGAGTCGCCAACAGGTCCTTAGAGTTTACGGGGGTCAAATCATTAGACATGTTGCCCGGAATTTTTTCTTGACCGCTAAAGTGATGCCTAGCATGATGTTCTAACTCTCCTTCTCTGATCTTGTCTTCAGGAGAACGGCCACGTCAAAACTAATGGAGACGTGTCGGCCAAGCCCGAGGGGGAGGCGGTAGCAGCCGACGGCAACGGGACCGCCGAGGTCGCCAAAGAGACGACGGAGGCCGGAGACGCCATTGAGGCCGCGCCCGCGCCTGCCACAGAGGGAGAGGCCCCTAAAGCGGATGGGGAGGCTAGCAAGGAGGCCACCAAAAAGAAGAAGAAGTTCTCTCTGAAGAACTCGTTCAAGTTCAAGGGCCTCTCGCTGAAGAAGAGCAAGAAGGGCAGCGAGGACGCGGCGGAAGGGGCCGCGTCGCCCACCGTGGAGGAGAACGGCCACGCCGCCAAGGAGGCCAAAGAGGAGGAGCCGGATGCCGAGCCAGCCGCCGCCGCTGCCGCCGAGACCATCGAAGCAGAGGCGGAACCCGCAGCAGAGGCAGTTCCTGAGGTGGAGGCAGAGGCAGAGGCAGAGCCTAAGACGGAGGAACCTGCCCCTGCAGCGGAAGCCGCACCCACAGAAGAGAGCGGCAAATCCGAGGAGACTCCCGCCGAGCCCGCACCCGCCACGACCGAGGAGCCGGCCGCGGAGTGACCTCGCTCCCCTACCGCGACTGGACTGATCTCCCTTTCTTCCGTATTTTATTTTTTTTTCTTTTCGTTTTTTTTTCGTTTTTTAAGATTGAAATATATAAAGTATATATATGAGACTTGTGCCACGTTATTTGAAGTTACAGCAGTTACTACAGAGAAGACGAGCCAATGAAAAAAAGCTCCATACAGCCACTAAGTTCACTGCCTGTTTCCTCATTCCTCCAGAGCCTCTAGCCCCAGAGCTCTGCCACTGTGGACGAGCGTCGGGCTGCTCGGACGCCTCCTGTTTTTAACCGTACACATCAGGACTGCAGTGGGAGAAAAGATGCGGCGGATGTTGTCAGAACGGATCGGGAATGCTGTCCCGGAGTAACGGTCTCATAACCCTTAAACAGTCTTGTTTTGCCCCCCAAACCCCGACTTGGCTCCTCAGATACTGGTGGCAGACGAGCAAGTTGACGAATCGTCATTGTTGAGTATATGACGGTTGATGGACAATGTGAAACCTCTTTAAAATAGCCTGTTCTGTTGTTTTTAAAAGCTCTACATTCCTCCGTTTCTACCCCTGAAAAACTAAACGTGCTGTGCTGAGAGTCAGAGACTTCGGAGAGTGGATGGCTTTTAGATTTAGTCTGGTTTTTAATCGCTTTTCTTTTTGTTGTCGTTTTCTTCTTTTCTCCAGTCGAAAGCACGCCAGCGCTCTCTCTCCCGTGTCCACATCTCCGACCGAGTATGACGTAGGGGTGTACAAAAAAACCACTGCTTTTATCAGCTTCTTCTTTTTGTTCGTTCGTCTCTGTATATAATTTTTGTCTTTATTTTGCTAACATTTTCAAATGTTAATGGTTTTATTGTACGTTCAAGGGCAAATAAATGTTGGATCCTCGTTCATTTTTGCCTTTTAGGTTTGTTTCTTTTCAGGAAAGTCTTGTACTAAGTGTTCAAGTGACTCACTACAACCACTTGCTGAAAATGTGTGCACTACTTTTACCTTCTGCTGGAAGAATGTGAAGTTATTGTGGAATTGTGTGCCTCATTCCCTGTACTAGTGAGCCTGAAACTGAAGCGGCTTAAAGTCACACTCGATACTAATCCTGAATGTTTTATCCAGCAAAGCTTTAATGAACAATCTGAGATGTAAATATGACCAAATACGGCTTAAAGAGGCTGATCAGGCCTTTCTGAGAACTGTGTGGGCGTGGCTAATGAGCACGTTGATTGACAGCTCCCTGTCCAACACTCCTAGCCCCCCATACAGAACTAACATCATTATCCAGCTTTTATGTGACGGTAACTGGACCAAACGATCACAGACGAGCAGACGGATGGAAGGAGCAGCGCATGATACAGGAATGAACGGATGACGGAACAGTGATGGTGTATGGATGAAGGGGTGACAGACAGCTACAGGGTATCTAGCTTGCTAGCCGTTGGTTATGCTGGTTAGCTTTAGCTGGCTAAGTTTCTCTGACTCTGAAACTGCTTTGTGTGGGTGGAGACATCAGCCTTGTGATTGGTCAGTAGCTTTACCCAAGATTAGGACCGCCCAGTTTACGTGGGAGGAGGGAAATTTAGTTCAATACCGCAGACATTTATTAGACTTCAGAAAGATACTCATGTAGCATATTGTGTGCATCCATATTATGGCCCAAAGACTTTTTTGGGAAAGAAACAGATTTAGGCTGCTCAGGGCTTTGGAATTATGGCTGCACGTACTGTCAAAAATGATGTGAAGGATTTCCATATGAATTACGATCCATAATCAGCGTCAACAGTGTGTAAACTGAAAGACACTGAGATTGTATTGATGCAGTATGTGCTATTCATGTGTTGTACATTCAATGCATCGCTCCATCACCAGCCCAGTGAACCAGCCCAGCATTCCGGTTCCAGGAAAAAAGGCGTTCCCAAACGTTCTCATCAGTGGTGTATCTACTGGGTGGGCCACAGCTCTCCTCCCCAAACATCTTTTAAGGGATCCCCATATAGATACTACACAAGAAAATAGATCCAGCATATCTAAACTGGTTAGCTTCCATCAACACTGCACAGCCAGCCACAGCATTCCCTCTGAAGTCATAATGCAACCAGACAAATCCACTGTATGTAGCTACAATCTTAAATAGGTGAACATTTAGCTTAGCATTAGATGCTAACGGGTGGAGTAGTAGAACCCTGAGTTCCTATTTACACCAGTGATTCTCAGGTGGGTTCTACTGAGAAGAGCTGTATCTCGAGAGGCTTTCCATCTTCGGTCATAGAGCTACAGGGACGAGCTCCCTTCATCAGCTACACAGCATCCTTTAGTTAACGTTAGATAGCCATGTGTTATCAGGCCTTACATGCTAATTGCTAATGATGCAGTAAGAAGTCATTAGTATTAGCTTGTTAACATTAGCTAACCAGCAAGCCAGCAAGTTAGTGTGAAGGTAGGTAGAGTGTTGGCCAAGGTCATGTGACAACCGCAGGTCAGCCCTCTAAATGCTAGTCAATCAGTACGCTCCTGTCTGACTCACGAATGTCATCCATTCCACCCAGTTAGGAGAGTAAAGCATCATGTATGTGTTATATAGGTTAGATTATGATATCATATATAACCCCCCCCACCTTTATGACGTCCTCCTTTTGGGGGTTATGAAAGTTGGCCACCCTAGACGACCCAGAATGACTTCTTGGGATGTTCAGGTATGCAACACACACTACAGCTTAACAACCAACACAGCTATGATGTAAATGTGGAGATTTATGAGGGCTGTTGATAGAGTATGGTAGTGTCATGCACACTCTATCATCACTCTGTCATCACTCTATCATCGCTCCATCACTCTATCATCACTCTATCACTCCATCATCGCTCTGTCATCGCTCTATCATCGCTCCATCATCACTCTATCATCACTCTATCACTCCATCATCACTCTGTCATCGCTCTATCATCACTCCATCATCGCTCCATCATCACTCTATCATCACTCTATCACTCCATCATCACTCTGTCATCGCTCTATCATCCCTATATCATCACTCCACCATCGCTTCATCATCACTCTATCATCCCTATATCATCACTCTATCATCGCTCCATCATCACTCTATCATCGCTCTATCATCACTCTATCATCGCTCTATCACTCCATCATCACTCTACCACTGCTCCATCATTGCTCCATCATTGCTCTATCATCCCTATATCATCACTCCACCATCGCTCCATCATCGCTCTATCATCGCTCCATCATCGCTCTATCATCCCTATATCATCACTCCACCATCGCTCCATCATCGCTCTATCATTGTTCCATCATCGCTCTATCATCGCTCCATCATTGCTCTATCACTCCATCATTGCTCCATCATCGCTCCATCATCGCTCTATCATCACTCTATCATCGCTCCATCATCGCTCCATCATTGCTCTATCATCGCTCCATCATTGCTCTATCATCACTCGATCATCGCTCCATCATCGCTCTATCATCGCTTTATCATCGCTCCATCATCGCTCTATCATCGCTTTATCATCGCTCCATCATCGCTTTATCATCGCTCTATCATCGCTTTATCATCGCTCCATCATCGCTCTATAATCGCTCCATCATCGCTTTATCATCGCTCTATCACTCTATCATCACTCTATCATCGCTCTATCACTCTATCATCACTCTATCATCACTGTATCATCGCTCCATCATCGCTCCATCATCGCTCTATCATCGCTCGATCATTGCTCTATCACTCCATCATCACTCTATCATCACTCTATCATCGCTCCATCATCGCTCTATCATCGCTCGATCATTGCTCTATCACTCCATCATCGCTCCATCATCGCTCTATCATCACTCTATCATCACTATATCATCGCTCCATCATCGCTCTATCATCGCTTTATCATTGCTCTATCACTCCATCATCTCTCTATCATCGCTTTATCATCGCTCCATCATCGCTCCATCATCGCTCTATCATCACTCTATCATCGCTCCATCATCGCTCCATCATCGCTCTATCATCACTCTATCATCGCTCCATCATCGCTCCATCATCGCTCTATCATCACTCTATCATCGCTCCATCATCGCTCCATCATCGCTCTATCATCACTCTATCATCGCTCCATCATCGCTCCATCATCGCTCTATCATCACTCTATCATCGCTCCATCATCGCTCCATCATCGCTCTATCATCACTCTATCATCGCTCCATCATCGCTCCATCATCGCTCTATCATCACTCTATCATCGCTCCATCATCGCTCCATCATCGCTCTATCATCACTCTATCATCGCTCCATCATCGCTCCATCATCGCTCTATCATCACTCTATCATCGCTCCATCATCGCTCCATCATCGCTCTATCATCACTCTATCATCGCTCCATCATCGCTCCATCATCGCTCTATCATCACTCTATCATCGCTCCATCATCGCTCCATCATCGCTCTATCATCACTCTATCATCGCTCCATCATCGCTCCATCATCGCTCTATCATCACTCTATCATCGCTCCATCATCGCTCCATCATCGCTCTATCATCACTCTATCATCGCTCCATCATCGCTCCATCATCGCTCTATCATCACTCTATCATCGCTCCATCATCGCTCCATCATCGCTCTATCATCACTCTATCATCGCTCCATCATCGCTCCATCATCGCTCTATCATCACTCTATCATCGCTCCATCATCGCTCCATCATCGCTCTATCATCACTCTATCATCGCTCCATCATCGCTCCATCATCGCTCTATCATCACTCTATCATCGCTCCATCATCGCTCCATCATCGCTCTATCATCACTCTATCATCGCTCCATCATCGCTCCATCATCGCTCTATCATCACTCTATCATCGCTCCATCATCGCTCCATCATCGCTCTATCATCACTCTATCATCGCTCCATCATCGCTCCATCATCGCTCTATCATCACTCTATCATCGCTCCATCATCGCTCCATCATCGCTCTATCATCACTCTATCATCGCTCCATCATCGCTCCATCATCGCTCTATCATCACTCTATCATCGCTCCATCATCGCTCCATCATCGCTCTATCATCACTCTATCATCGCTCCATCATCGCTCCATCATCGCTCTATCATCACTCTATCATCGCTCCATCATCGCTCCATCATCGCTCTATCATCACTCTATCATCGCTCCATCATCGCTCCATCATCGCTCTATCATCACTCTATCATCGCTCCATCATCGCTCCATCATCGCTCTATCATCACTCTATCATCGCTCCATCATCGCTCCATCATCGCTCTATCATCACTCTATCATCGCTCCATCATCGCTCCATCATCGCTCTATCATCACTCTATCATCGCTCCATCATCGCTCCATCATCGCTCTATCATCACTCTATCATCGCTCCATCATCGCTCCATCATCGCTCTATCATCACTCTATCATCGCTCCATCATCGCTCCATCATCGCTCTATCATCACTCTATCATCGCTCCATCATCGCTCCATCATCGCTCTATCATCACTCTATCATCGCTCCATCATCGCTCTATCATCGCTCTATCATCGCTCTATCATCGCTTTATCATCGCTCCATCATCGCTCTATCATCGCTTTATCATCGCTCCATCATCGCTCCATCATCGCTCTATCATCACTCTATCATCGCTCCATCATCGCTCTATCATCGCTCCATCATTGCTCTATCACTCCATCATTGCTCCATCATCGCTCCATCATCGCTCTATCATCACTCTATCATCGCTCCATCATCGCTCCATCATTGCTCTATCATCACTCGATCATTGCTCTATCATCGCTTTATCATCGCTTTATCATCGCTCCATCATCGCTCTATCATCGCTTTATCATCGCTCCATCATCGCTCTATCATCGCTTTATCATCGCTCCATCATCGCTCCATCATCGCTCTATCATCACTTTATCATCGCTTTATCATCGCTCCATCATCGCTCTATAATCGCTCCATCATCGCTTTATCATCGCTCTATCACTCTATCATCACTCTATCATCGCTCTATCACTCTATCATCACTCTATCATCACTGTATCATCGCTCCATCATCGCTCCATCATCGCTCTATCATCGCTCGATCATTGCTCTATCACTCCATCATCACTCTATCATCACTCTATCATCGCTCCATCATCGCTCTATCATCGCTCCATCATTGCTCTATCACTCCATCATTGCTCCATCATCGCTCCATCATCGCTCTATCATCACTCTATCATCGCTCCATCATCGCTCCATCATTGCTCTATCATCACTCGATCATTGCTCTATCATCGCTTTATCATCGCTTTATCATCGCTCCATCATCGCTCTATCATCGCTTTATCATCGCTCCATCATCGCTCTATCATCGCTTTATCATCGCTCCATCATCGCTCCATCATCGCTCTATCATCACTTTATCATCGCTTTATCATCGCTCCATCATCGCTCTATAATCGCTCCATCATCGCTTTATCATCGCTCTATCACTCTATCATCGCTTTATCATCGCTCTATCACTCTATCATCACTCTATCATCACTGTATCATCGCTCCATCATCGCTCCATCATCGCTCTATCATCGCTCGATCATTGCTCTATCACTCCATCATCACTCTATCATCACTCTGTCATCGCTCCATCATCGCTCTATCATCGCTCGATCATTGCTCTATCACTCCATCATTGCTCCATCATCGCTCCATCATCGCTCTATCATCACTCTATCATCGCTCCATCATCGCTCCATCATTGCTCTATCATCACTCGATCATTGCTCTATCATCGCTTTATCATCGCTTTATCATCGCTCCATCATCGCTCTATCATCGCTTTATCATCGCTCCATCATCGCTCTATCATCACTCTATCATCGCTTTATCATCGCTCCATCATTGCTGTATCATTGCTCTATCATCGCTCGATCATTGCACAAGAAAGTGAGCTAAAACATTAATTAGATATAGGTAAGGTCACCGGACAACCACCGGCCCACCTTTAAGGTGGTAGTAACTTCAGACTCCTGCAGGTGGTGCTGCATGAGGATGATGGGGCTATAAATCCCTGCAAGGTGTGAGTGATGGGATCCATAGATTGGGAAGAGGTGGTACAGTGGAGAGAATGTCTCGTTCCATGTGTGGAAAATGGCTCCAGAGCAGATGTTAATGATTGGCTAAAAGGAGTGACTGCATTTGGGCGTGCCAAAGACCATAGTGTGAAGGAAGTAGCTGAATCTGCAGGTGTATGGAAGCGTATGGTCATACGGGTCTACCAGCAGTGGATAAAATCCCAGTCTACAGGGAATTCTCCTCGGAATTGTGCCAGGGAAGGCATCCACCAAATCTGGACCAACTGACCAATTCTTTGATGTAGACTGTCTGAACATTGATGTGGCTACATCCAGAAACTGGTCCAGTGCATGCCCAATCCAGTCCCAGCTGTTATTGGTGCTGGTGGAGGTGTAACATGGTAGTAGGTACGTTTCAGTCACAGGGGACTTGTTTTTTGTCCGGTGAACTTAATTCCTGCAAAGGCATTTTTGTGTCTTTGAAGTAGTTAATTCAGTCAAAAACATGTGGCAAAATTATTGGCACCCTTGAAGAAATAAAATAGTATAAATGAAGGAATGTGTGCCGTTGGGTGAAAAACCATGTTTCTTGATATTGCTTTTAGCGTCCGGGAACTTCAGTGTTGTCCATGTTTCACCGGGGTATAAATATGAGGTAACACACAGGTAAAATCCCTTTGGCTGTGTCTATCACATATCACAAATCACATACTCAGACAGCACATACCAGATTGACCCAGTGCACTGTATGCACTTAGTATGCGAGTGTGTTGTATCCACACAACTTCGGAGATTCTACATCCTCCACCTTCCCAGCATTCTTTAATGCAAGACATCAAACTGCCACTGTAAAAGTCCCACTTTTCTTTAAAAGCCCCATTTGCAATGTTCTTCACTATTGGTATGACAGGTTAGCTTGGTTGGCTAACTAGCTAGCTAATATAATACAGTAATGACAATATAATATGGACTTATATGACCCCAGTTTGTATTTCACTGCTAGCCTTAAAAACAAAACACAGACAAAAGGAGGTCTATGTTCTCCACCAAGCGCCTCATAGCGTTATTTGGTGTTGTAGGTCATCTTAATATTTAAAATTGAATTTTTCTGGTTGTAGCTTTGCTACATTTGTTCACAGCTGGTTCCAGCTTTCCGCCATTTTTCTTCCTCAGCTTGCGGTGCTGTTGGGAAGGAAGATAAAGGTTACCAGGATCAATAACTGATGATAAATTTAGACTGATATGATCAATATTTATTGATCTACACATACAGAAGTAGTGTCTCTCAGTATGGCGTCGGGCCGCCGTGTTTGCTAACCCAACACGCCAGATGTCTCGGCATGGAGCTGTAGAGGTAAAAATGTCAAACTCACCCACCAATCGTTCCTGTCAGCTGATTCCTTCTGGGTGCAGCTATTTGTGCAACTATTCGTTTGATGGTGATGGGTGTATATGACTCTCTGTATGAACTCTTAATTGCAGTAGCAGCCTGCATCCACCAGAGGGCAGAACAAGACAGCGTTAACCACATATGGGGAGGAACGTGCGGAATGTAAACTCTCCATAAATCGCCACAAAGACATGTAGGTTTTCTGTGAAGCATGACAGGACACTGAAAAGCACATTAGCTTTGGGTACAGTATGGTGGTGGAATATTTTGGTCAGTCGTCTCCGCGTAAAGACGAAAACACAACCGAACTACCCCGTGGCTGGCCGCCGCCTTCGCTAGGAGGGATGTATGGAAGTGACGTCATTAGCCGAGAGGAGCTGTAGTCCCTTTTGGGGAAACACTTATAAAACCGTATTTATGTTTTTTCCATCGTCACTTCATTATGTGGAGTATGAATGTGTTATATGAGTCATATGTCATATGATACGGGGTGACACGGCACATTACACTGTATAATAAACAGGTGCGTCATTTCCGTTTCCATTTCAGTTTCGATTTCCAGTTAGTTTGATTTTGGATTGAGGTGCATACTGCGTGTGGGAGCTCTGAACCTGTCAACATGAAAAGTAAGTGTCAGAACACTGCCTTTATCCTTATGAAGCCAAATCGTGAGCACTTTATGACTTTGAGTCAAACATGTCTTAAGATGTTACAGACTGTGTTAGTACTGGGGCATGTCCAGTAAGATCCTACTGGGAGATGGTCAGATGTTGTTGTACTGCTTTGCTGACTCGCTAGCAGTCTCAAACTACATACTGAAACATGCAGCTGAGTTAGAGTAGAGACCCCCAAGGTAAAATCCTCCTCCAGTGTCCGTGTCAGTTCCTCTCTTTAGACCTGTGTTTGCCATAACCCCATCCTGCTTTACCTGCCTTCCTTCAGGTGCTCCTTGATGTAGTCCAGGTCTGAAATGGACATTTGGATGCTAAGAATCCATCAATAAGCGTGTTTCATTTTCACATGTTACATTTTTACATAAAAACACACATAAGCCGAAAGGAACTACAAATTTCCCGTAACGTAGTGGAGTAAAAAGTAAGATACTGAAGTTTGAAATGTCGTGGAGTCGAAGTACAAAGTCGTCCAAAATGGGAACACATCAGTAAAGTACAGATACACAAATAAACTACTGAAGTACAGTAACTAATTACAGAAATACCAGCACAGACCAGCACGGCTAATCACCAGTAAAACCAGAACCTGATGACCATGCTGGGGGGGGTCTGGTACTATATATCAAATCAAATCAAATTTATTTATATAGCGCATTTTACAACTGATGTTGGCATCGTCGTGGTGACGAAGTTAATGAAGAACTAATTGTGAAATAATAGTCCGGTGCAGGTAGCAGTAGCGGAAAATTTTAGTCTGCAGCGGCAAAGCCTGGTTAGTCCTTATCAGCGTTAGGCTGGGCAGGTAAGCAGCTGGTCAGGGGCAGGTAGCAGGTAAACCCGGTCAACCTTCCTTCAGTGTCTGGTTGGGCAGGTAAGCAGCTGGTCAGGGGCAGGTAGCAGGAAAGCCTCAGTATCAAGCCGGACCGGAGGGCAGCCATTAGCTGGTAAGAGTAAAGAGAGACAGTTAGCTCTGTTTGGGAATAATTACGGAACACAGGAAGTATGAACATTTCCCGAGTGTGGCAGCAACTCCGGCATCTGACTATTACAGCCTGGCTAAAAGTATAATATATATATGTATGTACATATATATTAATGTGTCTGTTCTCTACTTTCAGAGTGGTTAGCTGTGGCTGGTGGTGCAATAGGTGCAGGTAAGGTTTTCAAAACAAGCTACAAGCATTTTGACGTTGCAGTTCACAGTAATGCTGTGCAGCATCCATCTCTATACACATGTGCATGTATCAGCAGGGACACGGAAGCATGCTGGTCTTGTTTCCTCTGTTAACAGCTTAATTCTGCCTAAAACCCCGAAGTGAAACTTAAGGCCAACCTCAAAACAGTTCCACTAGCTGTATCAGCACTTGTACACTGAAAATGTTACTGGAGTACATGAGAAGAAGTAAATGATCCCAACTGCTCAAGTTATTTACTCACAGATCTGTTAGAAGGTGCCATATAATGTAAACCTGTACCAAGTTCTTCCTATTCACCAGCTTCTTAATCCAATGTTCCGTTCCACCTTAAGTGCTGCAGTTTGTACTGGCGGCAGAATGTAACTGCAGCACCATTTAAGGTGGAGTGGGAAATTCCCAAAACAAGCTGGAGAACAGGAACTTCAGCTCCCACATCTTTAACAGGATCCCGGAACAACTTTAATCCTGCAGTCTGCACATTTCACTCCGGACAGTTTCCCAAACTAGCATAGCTAGCATAGCTAACTAAACAGTATGAGGGTGGAGCCTATTTACACAGAGGCTCATTTTTTTCACATGTTGCTTCTGTGTGATCATTGTGGGCGGTGTCTCGCTGTAAACCCGCCAATCAGAGCAGAGCTCATCTGATCATTCATGAGCTCACCAAGAAAGGTAAAACAACTCGTTTCATTCTAGGACCAGATCATAGGGTGGAAATGGGTGTCTTAATTTTTCACCCCCCAACAAAGCCTCATACCTTCTATGTAGAACATCAGAGAATCATTTAGAACACTGATTAAGTACATTCTGTGGCACCTTCAAACACATATGAATAAACCATAAAATACACTCTATTTAACAGTTCTGATTAAAGAGTCCTAAAACCTAGAGGGTGCGGCCTGCACCCTCAGCACCCACCTCATTTCCTACATCCCAGGGGTGGATTGTTGCTCCTTTTACGTTGTTAAGTAGGTTTATTTTTATTAATATAACATCAAGCGTATGAAACTGGTGCTGTATAATGCTTTAATGTGTTGCAGTGTCTGCAGTGGCGCTGGCTCCTGTTGCTCTCACAGCAGCAGGCTTCACCTCCGCAGGGATCGCTGCAGGTTCCCTAGCCGCCAGCATGATGTCCTCAGCTGCCATAGCCAATGGGGGCGGAATCGCTGCCGGCAGTTTGGTGGCTGTTCTTCAGTCAGCAGGTGGGCCGCTCCACCATTACCGATAATCAGCTGATCAGTATGGCTGTGGAAGCAATACAGGAACAAAGACAATATTTGCACGGATTAATCTAACCGGAGGTTATTTTAGTGGCTCGTTTTTTGGAAGGTAAAAGTGGCCGGAATCTTTACTGACACGGGAGCACGCAATCTGGCATTCAGACAGAACTAAATTCACAGAGGTATTCACCCCACCGCCCCATGTAAAACTAATCCCATCTGAATAGAGCTGTAAAGCTAAATACCTACACACAGCTGACTCACTCCATGTCGTTCCTGTTCGTAAGTCTTCCGGCATGCCGTATGGAGTTTGTATGGAGAAGCACATGCTGGATCGATCTGATTTTTCAGATACTTGATCAACCTAATCTTGTTAATATCGGGACCATTATCCGATCCTAATATCAGATCAGTGCATCCCTAATATATGCTGTATACTGTTCAGTCTGTGTGGGTCTGTATCTAATGCATAAGAGGAGATGTGTACATTGTGCGGTGTGAGTGTTAATGACCGTCCTGTGCAGTATGAGCTACATAGACTAAAGTATCCCTAACAGTTCTATATGGATCATACACACCGTGTACGTAATGCAGTATAAACGTAATAATCCTGGTCCTTCTGTGGAAGTGATACATCACCAGTGTATGTGCACTCTGTGCAGTTAAGCTGTGCACTGTCTGTGATGTTCTGGTGGTCTCGTAGGAGAGAGGACTGAACATGAACTACATCACTGGGCAGATGTTTTTGACAGAGGAACATGAGGTGGTTGGAGGAAGTGAGGCGTTCAGAGCTCTGATGGCCTGAGGGCAGAAACTGTTCCGTCATCTGGTGGTCCTTGATTTCACGGCCCTGTATCGTCTGCCAGATGGGAGGAGTGTGAGGGGGTTATGTTGGGGATGAGTTTTGATCTTATGGGCTGTCCTGACCACCTGTTACCGATGAATCTAAATATCCAGTGCTTTGCGCACAGTGAAAGGAGAGAGAGAGGGAAAGGCACTGCTGCCAGAGGAGCTTCCAATAGCCAGACCCTAAACACACTCCTGGGCTCCGGTTCTGACAGAGACACTGCTATCAACATACACAACATAGATACTAAAGAACTACTAGGAGATGGCATGGAGCTACTGTACACTCTATGTCTATACAAATCAGATACCTACCATAACCTCGTAGTATGGTTCAATCCCGCAACCATTTCACAGGTGATGCTTATCATGGCTGTCCCACCACCTGTGGCGTGGAACCCCTGTGAGGCACAGACGGGTTTTTGTTTAGTGTAAATCCTGCATTAGTATTGAGTACAGTGTGTGAGTATAACATGTGAGTATAGCGTGTGAGTACAGTGTGTGAGTACAACATGTGAGTACAGCGTGTGAGTACAGCGTGTGAGTACAGCGTGTGAGTATAACATGTGAGTATAACGTGTGAGTACAGCGTGTGAGTACAGCGTGTGAGTACAGTGTGTGAGTACAGTGTGTGAGTATAACGTGTGAGTACAGCGTGTGAGTACAGCGTGTGAGTACAGCGTGTGAGTACAGCGTGAGTATAACATGTGAATACAGCGTGTGAGTACAGCGTGTGAGTACAGTGTGTGAGTACAGTGTGTGAGTATAACGTGTGAGTATAACGTGTGAGTATAATGTGTGAGTTCAGCGTGTGAGTATAACATGTGAGTATAACGTGTGAGTATAATGTGTGAGTACAGCGTGTGAGTACAGTGTGTGAGTATAACGTGTGAGTATAGCGCGTGAGTACAGCGTGTGAGTATAATGTGTGAGTACAGCGTGTGAGTACAGCGTGTGAGTACAGCGTTAATATAACGTGTGAATACAGCGTGTGAGTACAGCGTGTGAGTACAGTGTGTGAGTATAACGTGTGAGTATAGCGTGTGAGTACAGCGTGTGAGTATAACGTGTGAGTATAACGTGTGAGTACAGCGTGTGAGTACAGCATGTGAGTATAACGTGTGAATACAGCGTGTGAGTACAGCATGTGAGTACAGTGTGTGAGTATAACGTGTGAATACAGCGTGTGAGTATAACGTGTGAATACAGCGTGTGAGTACAGCGTGTGAGTACAGCGTGTGAGTATAACATGTGAGTATAGCGTGTGAGTATAACGTGTGAGTATAATGTGTGAGTACAGCGTGTGAGTACAGCGTGTGAGTACAGTGTGTGAGTATAGCGTGTGAGTATAACGTGTGAGTATAGCGTGTGAGTATAATGTGTGAGCACAGCGTGTGAGTACAGTGTGTGAGTACAGCGTGTGAGTATAACATGTGAGTATAGCGTGTGAGTATAACATGTGAGTATAGCGTGTGAGTACAGCGTGTGAGTACAGCGTGTGAGTATAACATGTGAGTATAGAGTGCGAGTATAACATGTGAGTACAGCGCGAGTACAGCGTGTGAGTATAACGTGTGAGTACAGTGTGTGAGTACAACATGTGAGTATAGCGTGTGAGTACAGCGTGTGAGTACAGCGTGTGAGTACAGCGTGTGAGTATAACATGTGAGTACAGCGTGTGAGTATAACATGTGAGTATAGCGTGTGAGTACAGCGTGTGAGTACAGCGTGTGAGTATAGCGTGTGAGTATAACGTGTGAGTACAGCGTGAGTACAGCGTGTGAGTATAACGTGTGAGTACAGCGTGTGAGTACAGCGTGTGAGTACAGCGTGTGAGTACAGCATGTGAGTACAGCGTGTGAGTACAGCGTGTGAGTATAACATGTGAGTATAGCGTGTGAGTACAGCGTGTGAGTATAACATGTGAGTATAGCGTGTGAGTATAATGTGTGAGTACAGCGTGTGAGTACAGCGTGTGAGTATAGCGTGTGAGTATAGCGTGAGTACAGCGTGTGAGTACAGCGTGTGAGTATAACGTGTGAGTACAGCGTGTGAGTACAGTGTGTGAGTACAGCGTGTGAGTACAGCGTGTGAGTATAACATGTGAGTATAGCGTGTGAGTATAACATGTGAGTATAGCGTGTGAGTACGCCGTGTGAGTACGCCGTGTGAGTATAACATGTGAGTATAGAGTGCGAGTATAACATGTGAGTACAGCGCGAGTACAGCGTGTGAGTATAACGTGTGAATACAGCGTGTGATTACAGCGTGTGAGTACAGCGTGTGAGTACAGTGTGTGAGTACAACATGTGAGTATAGCGTGTGAGTACAGCGTGTGAGTACAGCGTGTGAGTATAACATGTGAGTATAGCGTGTGAGTATAACGTGTGAATACAGCGTGTGAGTATAATGTGTGAGTATAACGTGTGAATACAGCGTGTGAGTATAACGAGTGAATACAGCGTGTGAGTACAGCGTGTGAGTATAACGTGTGAGTACAGCATGTGAGTACAGCGTGTGAGTATAGTGTATTCATGCGCTGCTTGTTCCCTAAACCTGTAATTGATTAACAGTTACATAGTTTAATTGATCATTAAATTAGCTATTACAGATTGCTCATAAATGCTAGCAGCTAGCATTAATTATTTTTGTTCTGGAGATAAAACTGTGTCCACTCTGCTCGACAGGTGCCGCGGGCTTGTCCGCAGGTATGGCAGCAGCTGTAGGATCTGTAGGTGGGGTGGTAGGTGGGGTGGTAGGTGGAGCATCTGGATGGCTGGCTGGACGGGACAAAAAGCCCCCCCCTACAGACCACCAGGAAGAGACCGCACAGGACAGCCACACTGAATCTTCCTCCAGCGGAGACGATGACGACGACGATGAAGGACCTTTCAGCCCGTCTCCATCCAACGAGCTGCAGAGCGTCCAGTGAAATGTGTCTCAGTGAGCTGTAAAACCTTCATGGCTGTGGAACAGTGGATGTGGCTTTAAATTTCTGTCTCACTGAGCGTTCGTCTAATAAATCAGGGCTGGAGTCACATGATTTAAACATTCCTTCTGGTTGTCACAGTTTCTCCATAACTCAGTGGTCAACAAGTAAACAAAGTCATTCAGAGGGGTTTGCTGGGAACTCAGATTTCCTTACAGTGGTGGTAATAGGAACCATTTCTGAGAACTGAACGATCCACATGTGCGGACACCCCCCTGGGTATTAAGGGGGTTCTAGGCCAGGTAGCTACTGTAACATTGGCTGGCTACTACAGTTCTTTTTTTGGAAATGCCTGTTGCACATTAATCCGGCAGCATGATGTCATAATGTGTTTAGTTTATGAGACCCCCCCCCCAGCCTGGGTGGGGGTCTTCTGCTCTCATATCCCACGGAAGCTAAAGAGCGCTGGACTGACCTGCGGGATATGTGTGTGGGGGCTCCTGCATTGAATGTGGGTGGGATTTCTGCCAGAGTCGCTCGTCTGTTCACACGGATGATTCCCGTGGACGGCCACTGCCTTGTCCACGGTGAGAGGTAGTACCTTCTATGAGGTATTCCCGGGATACATATGACACTGTGGTTTGGCAAACGTTAAATTTCCACACAACTTCGGAAAAGGAATGTCCCATAACACCTCACAACTTAAACAGGTGTGGGCATTCCCAAGCCGTCTGAGGTAACACCACTTCATAATCAGTTTACATTCTGATATCCCATGACTTTTGGCATATACATATATATATAATGACTTTGAAAAAATTACTAAACATGCTTTAGCGCTCAGAAATTCAGAAATGATGTTAATTAACACTGAGCATGTAACCTGAGCACATATCCATATCCTAAATTCAGATCTACATTTATCTAGAGGAACACCAACCATATAAATGCTCTCTATATGTAATTTAGAGACCACCTCAGGAGCAGCACCAACACACTATCATTTAGGTGGTGGTCCATCCTTTGCACAACAGTGACACTGACATGGTAGCAACTGTGCATCTGATCAGGGGATTCCTTTACAGCTCCAGTTGGCTTACATACAAGCTACACTGGATGTCCAAGAGTATCCAGACAGCCCCTTAAATGAGTGAGTTTTGTGTCATGGAAGCTGCTATGCTGGGTGACCAGCACCAAATCAGAGCTAGGCCAACAGGAACCGGCCCAGTGTGGCTTCTATTAACTCTTAGTTTGTAGTTTTACAGGATTAGTGTTCCTCTATAAGACCCGGAAGTCGTACATTGCAATAGCAGACATCAACCACCAGAGGGCAGGACAACACGGCGGTACTGAGGTGAATCACATTATGAGCAGCAAGTGCAGAACATGAAAGCATCGCCGCTAGTTCCGCCATTCAGAACACTCTGGACTACAAATCCCATGGCTCATTGCAGGCGCCGCTGCGTGGATTGCGTGAGCGTGACGTCACCCGCCCAACTGGAATTGTAGGAAACGAGTTTCGATCCGTGGAAATCTTTGAATTAGTCTTTGATAGGGTTTGTGAACTCGGCAGCATGAAAAGTAAGTATCGGAAACTGTTTTTATCCCTTTAGAGCCAGATCATACGGAGCCCCGGATGGGATAAAAAAATTCATTCATTGATGTTTTATAATTCGTGCGCATGTATTAATTCGTTCCCACGATTAGCGAAGTCCTTCACTTATTTGCCTTTAATCGTGCGCACGTTTCCTTTTCAAGCCTGCCCGCGTTGTGTACAAGCAGGCTGATAGACAGTGTCTTACATTATCACATCAATCAAACACTTTAAATCCCAGTTAATGTGGGAATGGGGTGTTAATCTTGGGACAAAATAAGAGAAACGTGTGCACTAATTCATTTCTGTATTTACCTGTGTTACCTGTGTTACCTGCGTCCTCTCCGGGGCTCCAGGGTAAAATCATTATGACCAGAGCTGGGTAGTAACAAGTCACATCTACTCCAGTACTTTACTACTCGTGTACTTTAGGGATATACTGACGGGTTTATACTGAGTATTCACTAACGCTGACACTGTTACTACGACTCCAGTATGTTAGTGAGTACACAGTCCAGACTATACTCACTTACACTTCAGACCTTCATATTTACTAATTTCCTTCGTTTCATTTTTATTCTGTTTTATTGTTGACATCCACCATCCACTCACCCACCCACCCACCCACCCATTCACTCACCCAGACACCCACCTACCCATTCACTCACCCAGACACCCACCTACCCATTCACTCACCCAATTTCACTCACCCACCCATTCACAAACCCACCCACTCACGCACCTTCACACCCACCCACTATACCACCCACCCACTCAGTATTTTACCCAGGTATGAATACATTTACCTGAGTATGGATTAGATCTACTCTACCCACCTCTGGTACAGAATGGTACAGAAGTGCTGTAATATACAGACTGCGTATGGACACGTGTCCCTGTGTTATGCTAGTTTCACCTGACTCTCCACAACTGCCCCACATGTGTTTGGACTGTATCTGTCTGTCTTTCCCTTTCAGAGGCGTTGGCTGTGGTCGGGGTTGCTGCTGGTGCAGGTGAGGTAATGAGGCTCAAAGCCTTTGACATGTAGCTGTTACTGCATCTATCAGTACAGACAGGACGTCTCTTAGCCTGGAACCTGAAGTGTTATGGGGTCATTCTTCGCTGGGTCTGAAATGCTGAAGTGGGCGGAGTCAGCAATTGCAAAAGGTTGACGCTGAGCGGAGCTGCTCCATATTGTCCAAGAGTTTGGGAAACTGTCCGGAGTGAAATGTGCAGACTGCAGGATTAAAGTTGTTCCGGGATCCTGTTAAAGATGTGGGAGCTGAAGTTCCTGTTCTCCAGCTTGTTTTGCAAATTTCCCGCTCCACCTTAAATGGTGGTATAGTTACATTCTGGTGCCTGTACAAGCTGCAGCATTTAAGGTGGAACGGATTAAGAAGCTGGTGAATAGGAAGAACTTCAGCCTGGTGTAAAGATGAACATCCACCATGTACCGCTGACCGTTGGGTTCCTTGGGAAGGGAATGTAAAGTGCCGATATATCCTTCCCAGCCTGGAACGCTGGATTTCTCCACAGAGTCCACCATGTTGGTTCTGTAGCTCCGTTGTGGTTGTATGTAAATGTTGGGGTGTAAATATTAATGAGTCTTTGTATTTGAAGAAGGAACAACAGAGTTTGAGGTTGGCGGTATGTGAGTTGTATGTTCTGAACTCTCAGACGTTCTACGTTCTACAGGGCCACAGAGCGGTTGGATAATAGCTTTTAATTTTCAGAGTTACTTTTAAAAAGTCAGGGGAAATAAAACCGGTGCTGTATAATGCTGTGATGTTTTGCAGCTTCTGCAGTTCTACTGGCTCCTTATGCGCTCACAGCAGCAGGCTTCACCTCCGCAGGGATCGCTGCAGGTTCCGCAGCCGCTGGGATGATGTCCTCAGTCGCCATAGCCAACGGAGGCGGAGTTGCGGCAGGCAGTGTGGTGGCTGTTCTACAGTCAGCAGGTAGGCCACTCCGCCATTACCAATCAGTCATGGGTCATTTGTCTCCCCTAGCCCTTCCGGTTCATGTCATGGAAGTGTTTCTTTTAAACCTCTATTGAATTCACGTGACCTTGCAAAATCCTATAGCTCTAGCCCAAGCAGTTATTTAGTTCGGTCCTGCGTATCATTGGTGTTAGTGATTCTTTGTATTTGCACTCTAAACTTCACCAATTGGTTAATTTTCACTGGACTGGATCATTTTTACCCGATACACGGTAACGGTACCCAAACGGCCAGTAGGTTTCACTTCCTTGCAACCAAATTCGGATGCTGTGTAGTTTTAATATAGTTATTTGTTGATGGAACAGGTTTTTGCTAAGTCGCTTCAGAGCTAAAAATATACTTTTTATAGTATTTTGACTGTATAAAGAGTCGATCTGGTGTAGCTTCGTATCTCTTGCGCTCCTTCAGCTGAAGAGTTCAAACTGAGCTGAAACAGAACAGTCCGTTAAACATTAATCCCAGTACAGCACTTTAATCTGCTAGCTTCCTAGTTAGCAAGCTAAAGGCTACACACCGAATGGCAACAAAAAGTAGGGCAATGTTCTGAACTACAATGTTTGAAGTCAAATCAGCTGTCTCTGACTTTTGTATAGGCCTCTGAAGGTGTGCAAAGATCTATAGTTGTCATAACGCCCATATTAGGAACTTTAAGCCATTTATCTCTATTGAAAATTGAATGGTGGTTTAAGAAATTGACAGTGCGGTAAGACAAAAATATTTAGTTGTGTGTGTATATTGTTCAGATTGTTAACGTTAATCCACGCTACTTGCATTCAATTTCATTAAATTCAGTTGAACTTTATTGTCATTATATCAGTACAGGGTTGTACAGTGTAACGAAACTCTGTCAGGATACTTCTTCAGTCCAGTAATGAAAAAAATAGATGAATAGTAAATAACAGAGACACAAACACACATGCACATTACAATAGGTGCATAAAAGCAAATCAGCTGTTCACCTTCGACACTCATTAAATACCAGCATCAGGTACGCAGACTATTGGCTCCACTGCCAAAGCAACTCAAATACCAAAGCTTTGTCCTGGTTCGTGTGGGGTGTTATGGCGAGGTTGCCAGACATCTGGTTGTGCAGCAGCGCCGTGCTGCAATTACATGTTCACAAAATACGAAACTGATGTTTTTCAATGGAGTGATGATGGAAAATTCTGCCACCTAGCAAATGCTCCGTTGGAGCTCCTGTGTCTTTAGGGCTTGCCTCATGATGAGCCCAGTGTGCTCTGATTGGTCAGCTTGCCCACTCTGATTTGACCGGTCACCCGTCAGAGTGGCTTCCCCATTACAATTTCTACCTCCAACACCGCTGTGGCTGTTCTTACAATGGCGTCAGGGGCTGCCGTATAAGTTTGATCCGGAGTCCGATCCTGAAAGTCCGGTACAGCAAGCTGGTACATCCACCTTTTTACAAGCTAGACTGGAGCAGAGAACGCTTCAGAGTGGTCCGTTTTTACTGGTTTAGCTCTCTGAGTGTTGGGTGAGGCCATGCCAAGCTTGCCAGTAGGCGGGCAATAAGGACTGTGTTACGAGATGACATCACCTTCTTAACAGAGGAAAAGAGCTGGAATTCCAACGAGGCGTTTTAGGATGCTGGGAAAAGTGGGTTCTGTGGGGGAGAGTTTCTCCCTCTGGTCTGTACTTTGGGCTTTATAACCTTGCAGCATGTTTACATGCACCAAAAGCTCCAACACACGACAGGAAAGAGGAAAAACCGGAAAACCATGAGGGTCCTCTTTACCTGTTATTAATGATCATGCTATCGTTGAAGTCAGTAAATTAGCTGTAACTGATTGTTGTGCATGTTTGGAGGTTAAGTGCGAGGGTGGATTTTGGCCCTGAAGTTGAAGTTTGTCTGCTCTGCTCTGCTCTGCAGGTGCCGCAGGCTTGACGACAGGTATGACGGCAGCCGTAGGATCTGTAGGTGGGGTGGTAGGTGGAGTAACTGGATGGCTGCTTGGACGTGGCAGAAAGCCCCCCAGACCTTTCTCCATGCTCCGCAAAGCTCCCTCCCTGCCCCCCAAACCTCAACCCCGGGCATCTTACAATCCACCAGAGACTGATGCCACTAGACTGAATCTTCCTCCAGCAAAGGATCCTTCAAACATTCCTTCAAACATTCCTTCAAACATTCCTTCAGACATTCCTTCAGACATTCCTTCAGACATTCCTCCTTCCAAACATCTGCAGAAGTGACACGCAGTGTGTTTTTGTGCCACCATACGTTTTAACTTGCTTAAACTAGTGCACTCAGATGTCTCTAAAGCGGTGGTGATGGGAACCTGGGGTCACCAATATAGCCATCTGTCCAAAACACTGGGACGTGTCTTCTTCTGGAGTTTTATGATTATGACCCTCATGATGATGACGTGGTGGTCAGTGTGGTCACTGTCTTGCCTCTTATCTCTCCTGCATGTCCCTCGCTTTCCATTGTAGGCTCTCAGAACTGTCCTGAAGCAGTGTCTCTGGCCTCAAACGTCTTCATTATCTTAGTAACACTTTAAAGCCAAGAATTAAAACCCTGAAGGTCTGAAAGCCCGCAGGTAGCCGTTAAAGCTGCCTGCAGTCCGGACCGCTCACCCCCTGAAAACATGTGGGGCGTTATGTTCCAAAACAAACACAACAAGGAATTCCAGAACTGTTGAGCACCCGGAATCATATATCAAGCACGAATGGTGGTAGTAACGCAGGGTGGTTCTGGTGCTGATGGTATAAGTGGTCTCTTTAAATAGATGGTATGTAGCTGGGACTCTTAGATCTACAGCTGAGAGTTGACGCAGGAGCAGTTTGTTTGTTGTGCCTCCTTCCGGATCGGGGAGGGATGAGTTTCACTTCTCTGAAACAGCTTCACCTTTCAGCTGCTCTCTGGAGGAATGCTGATACACCACCTTGAGTCTGAAAGCAAAGGGAGAAAGGAAATTAGAACTGAAAGCCAAGTCATACTGACCCTTGGACATACTGACCCTCCCGCACACTCCAGATCTTTTCCACACATCACAGTTACATGACGCTTGATTTGTTGTGATCTACAACTGTTACCTAATAAACTGGAAACCCGGTAGTGGAGAAGGGTCTAATTCCCGGAAGTAAAGTATTAACCATGGGAACTTTTAATTATGCCCATAATAATTTATCAGCCAACGTAGATTTACCACAAGCTATGGGATGATGATGATTAGCTCACCTGTGACTGAACTGTACCTAACAGCATGTAACACCTCCACCAGCACCAATAACAGCTGGGACTGGATTGGTCATGTACTGGACAAGTTTCTGGATGTAGCCACATCAATGTTCAGACTCTCTTACATCAAAGAACTGGTCAGTTAGTCCAGATTTGGTGGATGCCTTCCCTGGCACAATTCCGAGGAGAATTCCCTGTAGACTGGGATTTTAGCCACTGCTGGTAGACCCGTATGACCGTACGCTTCCACACACCTGCAGATTCAGCTACTTCCTTCACACTATGGTCTTTGACACGCCCAAATGCAGTCACTCCTTTTAGCCAATCATTAACATCTGCTCTGGAGCCATTTTCCACACATGAGACATTCCCTGCACCACCACCTCTTCCCAATCTATGGATCCCGTCACTCACACCCCGCAGGGATTTATAGCCCGGTCATCCTTGTGCAGGATGTACTACCACCTTAAACACACAAGGTGACTCATTTGTCTGGTGAGCTTGTACAGTGGGCCCTTCCAACCAGCATTCATCATGTTATAAATAATCTACTAAACATTTTAAACATTTTAAACGTTTTAAACTTCACGTTACTGTTACGTTTTAGCATACAAATATAAACAACATTAAAAATCTTTTGTAATTATAAGTGTTCAGCACCTGCTTATGGAAATATGAGCTGGTACACATTTTGTGTCCGCCAAGTCGTCGTGCAGTTTTCAAGATAGCAGTACTGTTCCAACTCCCAAATGTTCCCAAATGTATTCAGCTTTTTTGATCCAGTGTAAGGTTTTTGGAAAACTGTCATTCAATTCTGAATTTTTTCCCATTAAGAATGAGAGGGGTGGAAAAGTGCATGCCCATCTACTGTACCTCTGCTCGACCGGCAGACACCATTTCACTACTTTACCTCAGGGCCGACCACAGAGCACAAATTCAGTGTCTGACCCGCACTCATCTGTCTTTTCTTTTCCCTGATCACTCGATCCTCCCATAGAGTCCCATTCATTTTCATCCCCATTCAAATCCTACTGTCTCCTTTAACCTACAGCCACCACACTGCGTGTACTCACTCTGGGCAGATCCCCAAACTCTAATCCACAGACACACTGACCTGCACGCCTCTATGTGTTGTTCATTCACCCCTGGTTCTTCCCATAGACTTCTTTTAATTTGCAACAACAGGCTAGCTGTGGAATCACTCTGCTTTTTTCAGGAAATGCCCTTTTCTGGTTTCTTATAGATATGATAACGGAGACTGTGAGACCACCATTCTCTCAACCATTCAATCCTGAAGATCAAAAAGAGATTCAACACCTATGGCTCCAAACCTCCTTGATCATAATCTTTGGTGACTTGAGAACTCCTTAAACAGTTACATGGAGTCGGCTGGTTTAAACACTTTTGGGGAATTATAAGATAAGATAGTCCTTTATTAATCCCGCAGGGGGAAATTTACAATGTTTCAGCAGCACAGAGGAAAGAAGTGTCAGGAAATATACAAATAATAAATAAGATCTATATATACAAAAAATACAGAAAATATAAACAAAATACTAAAAATTTAAATCTAGAAGACTAAGATCAGAGGAAACACCACACATGGTGATGGTAAACAGATTATGCTTAAGGTTAAGTATTGCACATAGTAGAGCACGAGAGCAGTAATAAATAAAGTAAGCAGTTTTACTGCACATAGTAGAAATAGAAATAGACTACTGTAGAAATAGACTGCTGTAGAAATAGACTACTGAGGGCTGTTATACAGTCTGACAGCGGCCGGAAGGAAGGATCTGCGGTATCTCTCCTTCACACACCGCGGGTGCAGCAGCCGGGTACTGAAGGAGCTGCCCAGTGCTTTCAGAGAGTGGTACATGGGGTGGGACGGGTTCTCCAACATGTGTTTAAACTTAGTCCTCATCCTCCGGTCTCCCACCACCTCCACCGGGTCAAGATGACACCCCAGGACAGAGCTGGACTTCTTGATGATTCTGTTCAGTCTCTTCCTGTCAGCGGTGGAGATGCTGCTGCCCCAGCAGACCACTCCATAAAAGATGGCTGATGCCACCACAGCATCGAAGAAGGTCCTCAGGAGCGCCCCCTGCACCCCAAAGGACCTGAGTCTCCTCAGGAGATGTAGTCTGCTCTGACCTTTCCTGTAGAGTGCAGCTGTGTTGTCGGTCCAGTCCAGCTTGTTGTTGAGGTGAACGCCCAGGTACTTGTAGGACCTCACTATCTCAATGTCCATTCCCTGAATGTTTACAGGTACCTGAGGAGAGCGTTTGGCTCTGCGGAAGTCCACCACCAGCACTGTAATCCGAAAGTCAGTGAGACTGTGGAGAGATATAGATTCTTTGTGAGAAATCAAGGACGGGACGAATCCATTGACAAATATGTCACAGACTTGAGGGCAACTTTGGACAAATCAGAGAGTCACTAATAAGAGATAGGAGTGTGTGTGGAACAAATGATGCTGCTCTGAGAGAGAGATTACTTAGAGAAGATAAACTTACATTGGACAAATGTGTACAACTTTGTGGAGCTGTCGAGAGAGAACAGAAGAACTCTGGAGGGAAGAGCAGTAGAGGTGCATATGGTTAAGGAATATACATCGAAGGACAGAGATGACGACATTTCTTGTAAATTCTGTGGGAAAAGGCACCAAAGAAATAAGAAAAAATGCCCAGCATTTGGAAAGAAATGCAAGAAATGTGGACGAGACAATCACTGTGCTGCTATGTGCAAGACCAGAGCTGAGATAAGTAAACAAAAGAAACCTGTACATACAGTAACAGAACTGGACAGTGACACATATGAAGACATCTTAACAGTCACAGTGAGCGAGAATGCAGGTACAGTGCATCAGGTGAATGAAAGTTCAAAGACAAAACAGCTTTACGCAGGAATGCTGACTGGTAAAGTGTTGGTGAAATTTCAAATAGACTGTGGAGCATCATGTAACATAATACCCGTACATCTCCTGAACCCTGACACGAAGTTACAGCAGACAGACAAAGTGCTTGTGATGTATAACAAGACAAAACTGCATCCCATAGGCAAATGCAAAGTCAAAGTGAGAAACCCCAGAAACCAAAAACTGATTAGAGTTTCAGGTGGTGGACCAGCAGAGTGGGATTCCCCTGTTAGGCAGGAAAGCAAGTGAAGCAATGAAACTGATCAGAGTACAGTATGAGAACATACTTGCTATAGATAGCATTGTGAAAAAAGTGGAGAGTGAGGGAGGACAGTGGACACGGGACGATATAATGACAGAATTCTAGGATGTGTTCGTAGGAGCTGTCTGGAAGGTGAATATGCCACTGAGATTGACAAGTCAGTAGAACCGGTCAAGCTCCCAAAACGCAGAGTACCAGTGGCTATGATGAAACCCCTAAAAGAAGAATTTGCAGACCTGGAGCAGCGACAGATCATAGCACCTGTTGAATGCAGTACAGACTGGATCAGTAGTATGGTGGCACTACTAAAACCATCAGGTAAATTGAGAATATGTATCGATCCAAAGCCTTTGAATAGAGCACTCAAACGCAGACACAGTATACAAAATTACAAAAGTGTTCACAGTCTGTGGTGTCAAGCAAGGGTTTTGGCATGTGAAATTGGAAGACAAATCAAGCTATCTAACAACATTCTCCACACCCTTTGGGAGATTTAGATGGCTGAGAATGCCCATGGGTATCAGCCCTGCACCAGCGGTCTTCCAGAGGAAGTTAATGCAGGCACTGGAGGGCCTGCCAGGCATTTATATCATTGCTGAGGATGTTCTTATTACAGGAGAAGGAGAAACTGTGGAAAGGGCAGCCAAGGACCATGATGAGAAACTGAGACACTTCTTAGAAAGATGTCGTGAAAGGAATATCAAGCTCAATGCTGACAAGTTCAACCTGAGAAAAGAGGAAGTGACATACATTGGACATTTGCTGACATCAGAGGGATTGAAAATTGACCCAGAAAAGGTGTGAGCAGTCACAGAAATGCCAAGACCGACAGATGTAAAAGGAGTACAACGTCTTGTAGGAATGGTGAACTATCTGTCCAAGCTTTATCCTCACCTATCTGATGATTGTGAAGTCTTGAGACAACTCACTCACAAAGACAGCATGTGGGACTGGACTCCAATGCATGAGGAAACTTTCGTAAGGCTGAAAACTAACATTGCCAAGACACCAGTTTTGAAGTATTACAGCCCTAAAGAGGAGCTAACACTGCAATGTGACGCATCAGAAACAGGTTTAGGAGCTGCTCTTACACAAAATGGAAAGCCTGTAGCTTTCACAAGTAGAGCACTCACGGCAACGGAAAGAGGCTATGCTCAAATAGAGAAGGAGTGTCTTGCAATTGTCTTTGGAATGGAAAAGTTTCATCCACACATCAACAACTTATGGTCATCAAGTGACAGTTCAGAGTGATCATAAGCCACTAGAAAACATTCTCAGAAAGCCATTACTGAGCGCTCCAAAAAGACTTCAAAGAATGTTACTTAGATTACAGTACAGTGTTCATGTGACCTACGTGCCGTGCCGAGAGATGCTGCTCGCTGATACTTTAAGTAGAGCTTACTTACCGGAGAGTACCACGGGCTCAGTTGAAGCAGAGATTGAAACGGTAAATATGGCACAGTATTTGCCAATCTCAACAGAGAGACTGAAAGTGATACGTTTGGCAACAGAGACTGATGCAAATCTGCAGAAACTGATCCAGACAATTCAAACAGGATGGCCAGTGAACCAAAGGAATGCACCCACTGAAGTAGCACACTACTACACCTTTCAAGAAGAACTGACTTCCAGGACGGGATAGTCTTTAGAGGAGAGCGAGCGATCATTCCAGAAGCAATCAGGGAAGACATTATGCATAGAATACACTCCTCACACCTGGGAGCAGAAGGATGTCTCAGACGTGCAAGAGAGTGTGTATACTGGCCAGGGATGAGCGAACAAATCAAAACCTATGTAGCCAAGTGTGACACAAGTAGGTCAATGGATATCAGACAGCAAAAAGAAACATTACATCCACATGATGTTCAGGACAGGCCATGGGCTAAAGTAGGTACGGACCTATTTGTTTTTGAGAACAAAGACTATCTAGTAACAGTGGACTATTATTCCAATTTTTGGGAAGTTGATTACTTACCTGATATACTATGTCCAGCACAGTAATTAGGAAGTTAAAAGCTCATTTCGCTAGACATGGGATTCCGGATGTCGTATGTTCGGACAACGGACCCCAGTATATCTCTCAGGAATTCCAGCAGTTCGCCCAGAGGTGGGAGTTTGAGCACAGAACATCGTCACCTGGTTACCCCCAAAGCAACGGAAAAGCAGAGTCTGCTGTTAAAATGGCTAAGAGGATAATGAAAAAAGCAAAGCCCTCAGGTCGAGACCCCTACCTGGCTATACTGGATCACCAGAATACACCAAGCCAGGGCCTAAACGCAAGTCCAGCTCAAAGACTTTTTAGTAGGAGAACAAGGACTCTTTTACCCATCACTGACAGTCTTCTGAAGCCAGAGATACAACAGACAACACAAGGGCTGAGACACAACCAGCATCGGCAGGCTAAATACTACAACAGCAAGGGATCTGTGTGCTCTGAAACAGGGAGACAGAGTAAGAGTCCAGCCTTTTGAGCCACAGACGGTCTGGAGACCAGCGACAGTCATCAAACCAGTTGATCACCGATCCTATGAAATCAAATTGGAAAACGGCAGAGTGTTGTGGAGAAACCGGCGACACCGGTGACTGTACCAAGGCAGACACACACAGAAGGCCAACAAACAGTTGTTACTAGGTTTGGACGTACAGTAGTCAGGCCTCCTTATCTCATAGACTACACAAAATAAGGACTGAAAAAAGAAAAAAAAACAAAAAAAGGAGACAATAGAAAGGGTAACTGAAGAGGCCGGTTTGAACAGAGACTGTTCTGATTTTTTTTAGTTTTTTCTATTAAGTGGGTTTGGATGTTTCTAATGGAGAAGGGCAGACGTTAAGAAACTTTGTTATACAAAGCAACCAAAGTTTACATGAAGTTCTTATGTTTGAGACACTGTATTAAGTTATGTATTGTTATTTTTCTAACAGGTTCTGGGAGGACATTAGTTAACTGTGTAAAGGAACCTGCTGAAAACAAACAAAAAGGGATGTAACAATATCATTGTTAAGGAACTGAGTTTTATGTTTCTGCACGGACTTTTTAGAGTGTGACACAAACAGTGTGACTTCGGGTCGGTAGAGTGGTAGCTAGAGACACACACACACAAGGTCCATTCTGTTTATTGAGCGTGTGAAAGAGAACAGGATGAAACAGTAAACAGCATGACGCTACATTCACGGAACTCCCTCTCGTGCCGGGCCAGCGCCGTTAGCTCGTCCATCTTATTTGGAAGAGATCTTACGTTCCCCATGATGACAGAAGGAAGAACGGGTTTGTAGCGTCTCCTTCTCGCACGGCGCTGAGCCCCCGCGCGACTCCCCCGCCGTCTCCTCCTCAGCTCGCGGGGGAGCCCGGGTCGTTCCCATGGGAGCGCCGCTGTGTCACGTAGCGCCAGAAGCTGATCCCTGGTGTAAACAATGGAGTCCTGCGCGCTGGACCCCCGTCACGTGTGTAATACGCGAGAAAAACAAAAGAAAGAAAAGCGCAAACGTCTCGAGTTTAATGTCCATGCTGTGCGGACAGGGTAAGAAGTACGTAAACTTACAATACTGTAAGAAAACAAGAGAAAAGCTCACGGTGAGCAAGAGCTGCTGTAACTGACTGCCGCTCGAGCGGTGCCGGAAGTGCTTGGACGAGTGACGTGGAGGAATAAGCCTCACCACACAGCAATATGGTGTGGCAGCAGAAGACCAATGGGGCATCCATCAGACTCCATCATTCCCCGGCTCAGAGCCTCCCTGCTTCATACACCCCTTCATACATTTCAGACAAAGGTTTGGACCTCAGTCTCCCCCTGGAGGAGGGTCCCTGATGTCACAGGGAGGAGTTAAACCAGCTCCTCCTAAAGCCTCTCAGGCTGGCTTCTAAGTTTCGTTTCACCAGAAGAGCTCCCCCTCCTCCCGCCGGCTCAGTTGAAAAGGCGCGAGGACAGCCTCTGCAGCATCAGACACAGCAATGGACCTGGGTAAGTGAAGCCGGCTGCTGTCTGATACGGCCGCATGTATTATGAGAACGATGCTGGGAGTGTTCATATTGCTTATTCTTCTCTCTTTAACAGGAACACTTGTAGGACTGGCAGCAGGAGCAGGTAGGCTTTACCTGGCTGTATGGTTTGTCTGTAGATCTGTAGGATCTGTACAGCAGGTGTACTGTGGTACTGTTATTAGAACAGCGTTCCAATCCAGAGCCTCTGTTTGTTGTTCTATCACAGTTTCCACAGTGCCTGTAGGGCTGTAGTGCCTGAGGCCAGTCTAGAGGTGGTTTTTGAACTTGGACTCGGTAGTACTTGTGCTCGGACTTGTCTCAGTCTCAGTCAAGACCAGCTACCATTTATTTGTGTTGTAGTGGTCACCAGTACCTGCTGACTCACTAAGCAGGTCAGGGACTGGAAAACAATGTGGCGTAAACGTATAGTGATGGTTTGCGAACGTTTTGCTTAGTTTGGAGATATGCCCACTGATATACCACCTATACCACCTGATCTGTGAGATATGCTGACTAACCAGCTGATCTATGTTTGGCACAAGGAAGAAAGTCAATCATGATCTCACTGTTGACATTGCTGCAGCTATGGATGTGGCAATGACAGGCTACAGCTCATGTGCTGCCATATCTGTTTTAATATCTCCTGAGATAAAGCAGCCAGACTGACCAACACTGTCCTAAAATCCTTACTTTATTTTATTTTAAGATCACCAGACAAAAAAAATGAGACCCCTATGACTGAACCGTACCTAACAGTGTGTAACACCTCCACCAGCACCAGTAGCAGCTGTGACTGGATTGGGCATGTACTGGACAAGTTTCTGGATGTAGCCACATCAATGTTCAGACACTCTTACACCAAAGAGTGATGTTGTGTCAGTGAAGTGTTGCACAGATTTGAACCGTTTCACTCTGGCTGAAATGATTTAGAGTGAAGATTAGTGGCATGAACATGAGAGTTCAGGCTGGGCACTGGCCGGGGGCACTGAGAGGGTGTATTGTGTGAGTTCCAAAAGGGCTTTGTTGGTATCCAATCAGATCAGGCTCCAAAGCAACGAAACCTTCGGTCCACAGCATGTTGGCGAAAATCGTTCTTCTGTATTTTTCAAGTCATGTATCAGCTCCACTGACCATACAGGACACTCTGTAGTTGTACAGGTCCAGACTGTAGTCCATCTGTTTCTCTGTGTACTGTATTACCCTGTTCTTCAATGGTCAGGACCCCCACAGGACCACCACAGAGCAGGTACTATGCGGGTGCTGGATCATTCTCAGCACTAAATAAGTAAATAACTAAAGCAGTATGAGAACCGTGTTGGAGCCTGATCTGTAGTTATGTTTGTCTTATAGATAACAAATTATCATTTATCATCAGAACCTACATAATCAAGTCTGACTGAAAGTACATGGCGCAGGTTATGGTATGTTAGGCATGCTGTTGCTTAGCTACATTAGCCTACAGTAGCTCGAGGGCAGAATTCTAAAAGTTCACATGGGACACCGAACACGTCTTGGCGGATCATCACCATGAAGCGGGGGTACTGTGCAGATTAGAGCTTTGGCACACTGATTGCTTGTTGATGGCTGAGTGAAAGTGATGTGGCTAAATAGTGTCCTTCTGTCTGTCTGAAGCTGGAGCCGTGGTGCTAGCCCCAGCTGCATTAACAGCAGCAGGCTTCACCGCTGGAGGCGTAGCAGCCGGATCCGTGGCCTCTTGGATGATGTCTACCGCAGCTGTGGCTAATGGTGGAGGGGTGGTGGCTGGCGGGGTTGTTGCCACCCTGCAGTCTGTTGGTAAGACGTCAGGAGGGGGTTTCACGAAGCAGGTTTTCTAAGCCAGCTGGATAACCTAAATTAAATTAGATCTAATGAAATCAACATCTACTACGTCTCCGAACGAACTGAACACTGAGTACGTTTAATTTTGTGTTTTGTCGTCCTCACTTGTCTTCTCTCTGTTACTTAGCACTGACGTGTAACTTATTAGCATTATGGTCTAGGATTTATTAGTTCTGTATATCAGATTCACTACACGTTTCATTGCATTGCCAACGATCCATCGATCCAGAGCTTAGTTTTTGTTTTTTTCCATATTTCATTGAATCCTATCGTCCCTGTCTTTGGGAAATTAACATTGTTTTAGCAAAATAACTGCTTTATATTAATGCTCGAACATACTGTTAATAAAGTGCTACTGTTTTTACCTGTAGCGAGCAGAAAGCCGTCTGTCTAATACTACTACTGACCATCTTCCTTGTTTTGTAGGAGCAGCCGGTTTGTCTGTAGCTGCAAAGACAGCCCTGGCATCTGTAGGAGGCGCTGTCGGGGGAGTCATTGCAGATGTCTTGGCAAAAAATAGCACTGGCTAAAGTTTGCTGAGTCAAGAAAGCCGTTCTGTAACTTGAGGTGCAATACTTTCAAAACCAAGAAAAAAAAAAACTCTGGTGTGTTCGGTGTCTCTGGGCTTCTTCTCTCTGCTTCCACCTGATTGTGAGGAAAAGGATACTGTAAAGCTAGTTTGCTAGCTAGTACCTTTCTATTAAAACAAAGTTTGGCGCCACTGGGCTCTATTGTTAGCTTGCTAGCATACCTGGCCAATGTTAGCACCCACAGGCAATAGCCGGCTTTTTGTGGATACCCGTGAAACAGTCTGCGGGTTTTTATAGGGTGTTTTTCTATAAACCTTCGTGTGTCGGTTGTCAGGCTTGTCAGGTAGACGAGCTGAAGAAGACAGCTAGCTAGCTAAGGCTAGCTAGATTGCTAGGATAGAACTAGTCTTTAGCTGAGCAGCACATAAAAACAGCTAACAACCAGATAACGAAAAATGTCAGTTTATAGAACGAAGCACCTTATAAAGCCCAAGGACTAGATCAAGGAGAACCGCAAATGGCCTGTTTGGATTTCGTCAGTGGGTGCTAATGTTAGCTAGCTAGGTTTCTCATCACAAGTAGAAAGATAACCGAGTATGTTTTTTAACTCAAAGAGAAACACTGATTGATTGTGAAGAAAAGGATCCAGCTAGTTTGCCTTTCTATTCAAGTAACTTCATATTCCATGTGGCCATGTTGTCATTCTCTAACAAACATGAATAAAATGTTTAAAACAGTCTTGGTGTTCAGTGTATGAGTGTTCCGGTTAAATATACCTGCTGCTGTTGTAACCTGTTAGCATCATTTAGCATTCAGAAAGCAGATGTGGGCACAAATGAGACATTTTACAGTCAAGTGGGTGTTTTACTGGGCTCTAATGTCATCATAGTCTCTCACAGTTAAACATGGAAACGCCTTAATTCAGTTTTTAACGATGATCCTGAAAACACGAGCGCATTAAGGCCTTTCTCATGATCAGGAGTCACGGCAACAATGGCTCTAATTTCGGTGACTGCAGAACCCATACAGTCATGGGCTAATGAAGACCAGTGCACTCAAAAACGTGGCGAACATAGACTGTGATCGTCCTGCTAGGGGAAACATGGACAGCTGCTTCTACTGTTTCAGCTCAGAGCGGTCATTTTCTCCAGACTGATTTGAGGCTGGT
>CM067478.1:39287855-39331298 GCA_034552555.1 Semaprochilodus insignis
ACTCCAGAGCCAACAGCTACAAACACCCCTCTGCTCCACTCAGGGAACCCCACCACTCCACCCGCAGTCAGGCAGTTCAACATAACAGCCAGATACCAGCCCCAGGTGCCTCTCTACAGCACAGCACACACACGGTGGTTAACCAGTGTTTCAAAGAGATGGTCTACACCGCGGCCCTGGTGAGGGAACACCAGGACTGGATCTTACTCTGACACATGTTGGGCTGGAGCAAAAATGTGGACCACCCAAGAACCACTGACGGGAGAAATGAGCAAGACCATCTCAAGACACTAGTTTCTGAACTGGTTTGAAGCTGGAGGTCAGCAGTCTGAAAGGCACATAGTGGATTCAGTTTGGACCAATCAGAACAATTTACTCCCCTACACTGATCAGGCATAACACCATGACCATCTGAACGGATCTCCACTCACTGTCCATCTTATCAGCTCCACTGACCATACAGGACACTCTGTAGTTGTACAGGTCCAGACTGTAGTCCATCTGTTTCTCTGTGTACTGTATTACCCTGTTCTTCAATGGTCAGGACCCCCACAGGACCACCACAGAGCAGGTATGATGTGGGTGGTGGATCATTCTCAGCACTGCAGTGACACTGACGTGGTGGTGGTGTGTTAGTGTGTGTGGTGCTGGTGTGAGTGGATCAGACACAGCAGTGCTGCTGGACACGTCTACATCCGGGAACTACAGAAAGATCACGGCATCATTAAAACCATCATTAATCGGTATAAATTACTCGGTCTGCTGTCTTTTCATTTTGAGGTCACAAATAACTTCAGTCGCCAACATTCAGTGCGTCCCTGCACAGAAAAGGAATTCCAATATTGGGCTTCAAACTGTCAAATTTCTACGTAATTAAACAGTGAAGATACAAACATTCAGACTGGGTTTGGCGTGTTCCCAGTGGTGGTGAAGGTAACCAGACGTCCCCCTCTAAAAGCTCCCTCACAGAAAGTTACTACTTGAGATGGTTCTGAATACGCTGCCTGATGTCCGAGACGAAAGTTCTGGGAGAAGAGTCTGGCCTAAAACAAGTCCAGTCCGTTCATGACGGAGGGTCATATGGTGGAGGGGGTAGTAGACGGACGGTGTCAGAACATACTTAAACATGTGGCTGGAAGAGAAACTCGTTCTGAGAGAGCAGCGCTGACCCGCAGGCTGCTGTTCTGGTCATGAGATTTGCATGTGATGCTGATTTTCATTGTGCCGTGCGGTCGGGTTTGAACGATCTCTGAACATCGTCCAGGGTTTGAATAACAAACTCCACCACCACCACGTCTGCGGAGAGCGTTCACCAGCCCTGAGCTCGGCATAGAGAGCTGGAACTACATACGTCATTTCCTTTCTGGACAGGCGCTTGGGTCACTTACAGTATGTGGACATACACAGCGGAACAACACACTGAGCCCACTTCATGGTACCACTTCAGGGTCCACCATTCAGCGTTCTGGGGATGCTGTGAAGAACATGATCTCCATGTTTATGTTGTTGAACAGCCTTCTAATGGCAGCTGGAGCTGGATATGAGGAGGAGGAGGAGGAGGAGGAGGAGGAGTATGAGGAGGAGGAGGAGAGCTGGAGTGATGCTGGTGCTGACCAGTTACAGATCCTGGTGTTCAACCAGAGCAGCTGCATTAGCAGGCAACTAACAGTGTCCACTCGCCGCTGCGCACACCGTCACAGCTCTGACAGAACCAGATGAACATTACTTTGCTTGTATACGAGGATGAAGCATCAGAGGCAGAAAATATTAATGACACCCCTAATCAATTAATGTGCACTTATTTTTAACCAATCAATTTATAAAATATTAATTAATTTGCACTTATTATTGCACTAATTCGCATTATTATACTGATAATCAGGCATAGTAACTACTGTATCTTTAATAATCTGACTGCCATAAGAATGAACTGCTGCAAAGACATTATTCTCATCATTATTAATTATTATTATTATTGGTATTATTATTACTGCTATTATTAGTATTATGGAATTCATATACTTAAAATTCCACACTGCCCAGACTTCTGTCTCAGCAGCAGGCTCCTCCATCAGTAATTATCGCTGCCCACCACTAAACTCTCTTCTGACGTCTGGCTTTGTCACCGACACCCGACACCAAACTCTACCACCCAGGGACGCGGCGATATGGAAATGTGGTGAGATATCAGGTATTCATCACTACGAACATCTGTCCACCCAGAAACCATTTCACAGAACACTGGAACTGGTACATACAGTACGTACAGCGTTTAGAGAACAGATCATGATTTAGAAAATCTCTCTAAAAAAGATCTCAGGATCAATAACTGATGATCAATTTAGACTGATATGATCAATATTTATTGAGTTACACATACAGAAGTCTGTCTCTCAGTATGGCGTCGGGTCGCCGTGTTTGCTAACCCAACACGCCAGACGTCTCGGCATGGAGCTGTAGAGGTTCCTAATATTGTCCTGTGATAATCCATCCCATGCAGCTTGAACATCCTCACACAGTTCCTGCAGATGGTGCGGTAGGGGTGGAGGTGGAGTGACACCAGGCCTTCTGGACGTGTGACAACAAACCGTTCATCTTGGTGCTGGCCACGGTGCCTCCACACACGGATTCGTTGGTCGTCTCCACCAAGACAAAAGCGGGACTCGTCACTGAAGATGACCCGCTGACATTCTGAGTCACTCCATGACAGTCTGGTACGACACCATTGCAGTCTTTGGTGACGGTGACGTGGTGTTAAGGACAGTCGTGGTAACGGTCTGTGTACATGTAGTCCTGCGTGGTGCAGCCGTCTGCCAATGGTGCTGCACTAACAGGATGACTCATGGAGGACATCACTGCTCGCTGAGTGTCTGTAATCGTGGCTGTTGGGTCAGTCAGGTACAGAGATAAGACCCGTCCTTGTTTACGTCACACGTGCGGCAGAGCGTGAAACTTGAATCATGCCTCACGATGTCAAACCTACACACCAAGTTTCATTCCTGTCGGCTGATCATTCTGGGGTCAGATATTTGTGCCACACAGACGACAGCTGAAACGACTTTTCACTGCGAGGACTTTTCTGAGTATGAACTCTCTTTAACTCTAATATAACTCGTTTCAACAGCCTGAACACTAAAGGAGCGCCCCATGACCCAAGAACCCTTAATCCAGAGTACACGATGTTCTAAAAGACAGACTTAGACCCAATCCCATTTCACCCCAGGCCCCTACCATGTAGCCCTACCCCTCCGTTTTGTGTTCAGGTCTAGGGGTAGGGTGGTTCTGATTGGTGTTGAGATGGAGGGGTAGGTGAAGTGTTGGGGCTACATGGTCCTTCAAACGGAGATTTTTCAGAGGCAAGCTCCAAACGGAGTGTTAAGAGTAAATTCCCAGAATGCCCTGCGAGTCATCGGCAACATGGCTGCACAAGCGACCAGAGAGACCCATAAATATGAGTACTGTCTCTGTTAAAGCCGCTGTACTGTAAGATCACCATGGTAACAGCGTTTTATGGTCATTTTCCTCATAACACACGTAAAGTCACTAGTAATACGCTGATGTCTCGGCGCCACCTAGTGAAAACTTCCGTTCCACCTTAAATGGTGCAGCAGTTACGTTCTGGTACCTGAGGTTGCTGCACCATTTAAGGTGGAACGGGGAAATTGGATCATGAAGCTGGAGATTAAAGAGCTCAGTTCAGCTTCATATCACTGAAGAATTCTTGGAGGTGATAATAAATAATTGCCCCCCTCTTTGAGGTCATATGATGCCCTAAATGTGTTTAAGCAGTGAGGAGCTGATCTCCACCCTCCTCTGCTGTCACTGCAGACCGGCAGGGTCGCCTACAGAGCTCCGCTAGCAGCCTGTTAATGAAGTACTGTAGGTTCTGTTTGTGCTCTTGTTTATTCGGGGACTCGTTTGATTGACTGATGTGTAAAACTGAACTCTATCCTTATTTTCATCTGTTTTCATAAAAGCGGCTGACGACACCTGATGACGTATCCGGTCCTTGAAGGGTCGTCCCATTTCATAGGGGGAGAATTTAAACCACTAGCCCTTACACTCAGTTACACTCAGGGGTTACACTTGAGAACAAGGGGGAGGGGTAAAGACAGGAAATGGGGTTGGGCCTTAGTCTGACTCAGATTAGTGAACCGAGTGCAGGTTTAGCTCCAGACCGAGCAGCAGAAATAAGAAATGCAAAGATGACGTAGCACATCGCTGATTTAATCTTCCTGACTGGACCGGCACATCCTGCGACATGACTAGCATGCACGCGCTGCAATGACAATGCTGAAACAATAAAGTGTGCAGCCTCACCACAACACCGCCCCGCTTTTACTGAGGTTAAATAAGACGGCACCGTAGGAAGGCCACAGCAGGACCACACCTCAATACAATACCACCAAACACTACAGACTCACAATGACTCAACGTTTCACAGACTGCGCTGCACTAAATCCAATCAATCAACAGGACTAATTATGGTCTCCGTGTGTGTATAGCTTACTTACAGCACTGACAACATCCTCAATACACTCAGATCAATCATCTATATCACCGTAATATTGTTATATTGCCCAACACTAAAAATATCTGCACCCAGGAGGAGGTGTGGGGTTGCAGTGCTGTTGGGAAGGAAGATAAAGGTCACCAGGATCAATAACTGATGATAAATTTAGACTGATATGATCAATATTTATTGAGCTACACATACAGAAGTAGTGTCTCTCACTAACCCAACACTAACCCCATTTATAACATTATAATATTGTTATTTCACCCAACACTACCCACACCTACCCCATGGTAGGTTGTGATGTCATATATGCAGAGAGGATAAAGCTATATCCCCCCAGGCACTACCCCGCCAGGCACTACCCCGCCAGGCACTACCCGCCCAGGCACTACCCGCCCAGGCACTACCCGCCCAGGCATCTAATGGACGTTTCTGAGCGATACTGAAACTGAAGCGCGGGTCTCTGTTTGTATTTACAGGCCTGTTATTTTTAGCCATGAAGACCAGAATATCCTCTTCTTCAGGCACGACGTCCGACACGCACACCGAACATGCCGGACTACTGATAAGCTGTAATGGTTGTGATGTCACATATGCAGGGCGTGGGAGCTTGGCTGCTTCTACCTGGTCTAACTCATCTACATGCAGTTCACACGTCTGCCCACAACACCCATCACCGACCAGTCGCGGGCTGGGAGGGAACCAGCCTTGTGACCGGAGGGTCGCCGGTTCGATTCCCTGAACCGACAGTAAGGACTAAAGTGCCCTTGAGCAAGGCACCTAACCCCAACTGCTGCCCGGACACTGTGGATAGGGCCGCCCAGCGCTCCGGGCAGGTGTGCTCACTAGAGTGGGTGTCTGTAGGAGCGTCACTTTACGAATGGGTCAAACACAGGAGACAAATTCCTCCGTGTGCAAACACAACGGGCAAGAAAGGGACTCTCTCCTCGGAGAGCGACCGGCCTTAGCAACTCAGAGACGCTCCCCAAACGGACTTGAACTCAGGACATACGCCTCGGAGCCATACGTTCAGAACTACATACGCTGGTACGGGAAGAACCTCACCGGTAATTATTTACAGGATCAGGTCCGCACGGCGCTGGAGCACGAGAAGCCTCATCGTTAAAAGTCCTGCCTTTCATAAACGCTGCTCGGTACACCACAAGAGGCTCTTAAACAGCGTCACAAAGTGGCCCAGAGGTTCTAAATGGACCGCAATTGTGAAACATGGAGTTATCCAGCCAACCGTTCAGCAGCTGTCACGCCTGATTCAGTTACACATTCACCGGGGAGCTCTCTGGAGGAGTCTCTCCAACCTGCTGCCCGTTTCAGCCGCAGCATCCATCATACCAAACATGCCTTTCCTGGTTCGATGGAAACGAATGGATCATCACAAACCTAATTAACCTCTTCATGTCCATTCAGAGCTACAGAACTGGTTCCGACTCTCTAAAGTCCTTTAAACTACATACCACATACACGGACAGACGGTGGTCCCGTGTGACCAATGAGAAAATTGAACCCACTCAAGTTAAACGTTCAGACTCACGTGAGAAAGCTACTTCAGCCCAGACATGTCCGGAGAACACACGGACCAAAGCAAACCCAACATTCCACATTCACGGACACTGACGGGTTAACCCGGATCTACCCAGAACACGAGCATGCTACTGCGGGAGCTGAAACGACCCAGCACGCCCAAAGCTCACCTGAACCTGCGCGTTCTGTACAGTGGCATGCCAGACCTGCTCATCACTACCGGATAATCGTCTCTATTGTGTCTCCACACGTGCCGGCCGAAAGACACAGAGGCATCACGAGGTCCGGAAGGGGCGGAGCTAACCCACTCTAGGCTGTAAAGGTGGACATGTTTATGTGTGTTACACCACAAAAACATTCAATTCAAAACAAGGTGCTGCTCCAGCTGAGCCTCCATATACGGACAGGGGAGTAAACGGGATGTTGTGAGAATATTACAATGTTTATAAACTACATCAAAGCCTATGAATAAATAAATAAATAAATAAATAAATAAATAAATAAATAAAAGCTTCAAAGTTAGGTGTTCAGAGATGTAGGTATTCACCAACGCTGTCCAACATCCCCCTCAAACCTACAGCCTCGACAACTTCAGCGGGACACAGACGAGTGCCGTTGTGGGAGTGAGGATGAAGTTTTCATACCTGGTATATGAGCTGAGGGTTATTACTCTAAACGTCTACACGCACGACAGTAACAGGAATCCAAATAGAGCATCTCTTAAACTACTTTAAATCTAGAACTGTTTAATTACGTGTTAGTTTTGAGAGCTACTAGTAAAGTCTGGCCCGACTTACTTTCCTGCGGCCCGTGTCACCAAATCGAACACGTGGCTACTGCTAATCTGCTGTTACCGGAGCTAGAAAAGCACGCTCTGACGTGGAACTCTCGGTTTGGTGTGGACCATCACAGAGATGTGCTCCTACAAGCACACGTCACAGGTGTGGTGACCGGAACCGGGGTCACCGCATCTACAACACACATATAGGCAGTTACCTACTGTCCAGGACACACACACACACACAGGCAGTTACCTACTGTCCAGGACACACACACACACACAGGCAGTTACCTACTGTCCAGGACACACATACACACACACACACACACACACACACAGGCAGTTACCTACTGTCCAGGACACACACACACACACACACACACACACACACACACACACACAGGCAGTTACCTACTGTCCAGGACACACACACACACACACAGGCAGTTACCTACTGTCCAGGACACACATACACACACACACACACACACACACACAGGCAGTTACCTACTGTCCAGGACACACACACACACACACACACACACACACACACACACACTTCATGTTAGGCGTTGAAGGACGTGATCCAGTGTTCATATTTAAGAACACCAGTAGACGGTCAAATCAATACCAGAACCAGTATTCACAAAGCCGGACCAATCTTAGACCAGACGCTCCTCGTTCAGGATCACTGTCCTGACTCCATCAGTACTCCTGATCCTGAACTGGTCTGTGGAAAGCCTAAAGTGGGCCTGTATCTTACTGTGTCCTAGAACACACTGCCACGTCCGGGCCTACCTCTAAGATCTAGAGTCGGGTCGAGCAGGTCTAGAGACTTTTAGGTGATGTAGTTTTAAGGAAACGATTTGGTCTATTTGGGTGACTATTGAGTTCTGTTGGTTGTTAGCAGAGTTAGCCTCACAGCTATAGTTTTACACTGGCATTTTCATGTTAATCTTTAGACAAGAGCAAACCGAGCAAACACAAATGTTGGTGTGCCGTTCCCATCGTTCACCCCGGCTCGTCCGCTCTGCTCCTGGACGTTAGAGCGACCGCAGGTATGTGGATGCTCGTATTGGTTCGGATTTGTCTGATCAACACCCTGGACATTAAACTCTTCAGACGTCTGGTTCCCTTCATCATCACTACTGATCAACTCTACCTGGGTAAGCTTCTCCAGAAAGGTGCATCTCACATCAAAGGACTTTGTTTGCATCTTAACTGTTTACGTATCAACAAGTCTGGAGGGGCATGTAAACGCCTAACCATCACACGAATAAGCAGCAGTGACCAAGCCCACCCATCTCAGAGCACCACCAACTCAGCATTACCACAGTGGTCTACAATGGCAATAAAGGAGGGAGAGCAGGAATGACAGCCAAGGAAGAGGACGGCCGGCCGGAGAGGCCTGCTGAGTGTAGGTACTCTGGAGCAGGCTTCCCAAACCTGCCAGTAACGGGTCACTCCTGCTGTCTAAGAACACGTTCGCATGGGCTCTTAATACTAAACACCCCCGAGCTGACTAACCAGCCCCAGCTGCAGTGGATCCCATTCCTGCTCCTGCACTAAACTGGTTTCCAGCTCCATCAGCTCCACCTGACTCCCACTAAAGGCTGGGTACGAAGCTAGAGATGAGCTGGAAAGCTGCAGGAGATGCCCAAAATGTGCACACAGCAACGGAAAACACTGATGTAGACCTCTAACGTTACACCGGGGGCCTAACCACAGCCTTACACAGCCTGCAAAGCAGCCAAAAGCCCCTTTACTGCCGTCAAATAAGTGACTAAATGCGTAAGATATTCACCTTATTAAAACGTAGCGAGCTTAAAATCTCCTCAAATGACCAATATCCGTGTATTTATGCATAAACGTGCTAGCTATGCTAGTTAGCTTAGCTGTATACTTGCTTAGCTAGCTCGCTAGCCGGGCGGTTTGAAAGCTAAAACCGCAAGTATTTATCAGCTGTTACACATAACAACATCTCATAAATAAGACATTAAATTTCCGTTTTGGCTAGCTAGCTTCTTTGGCTAGCTTCTTTGGCTAGCTAGCTAGTGAAAACACAGACACGGAGTGATAAGCAGGATGCGCTGCAATTAGCGGCTAGCCTAGCCTAGCTTCGCTTGCTAACTAGGGCTGGCTGTATTCAGGGAAGGAAGCGCAGGGGAAAGAAAAACAAACCCGAACTATAAAAGAAACATACAAGTAAAAAACATAAAAGCCGAGCGCATGTTCATTTAGCTAATAACGTGGAGAAACTAAAACATGAAACTGCGATAAATAAATAGATATATACATAAATGGGCGCAAATCGCCGGCCAGATCTATGCTAAGCTAATGTAGCTAACGTTCAACCAAAGCAAGCGCTGCAGAAAGTAAACGGAAAAACGGAGAGAGAGAGAGTAAAGAAACTTTACCTTGATCCTCTGTGTTTAGGTGAACGAAGATGGGGATGATGGTGATGAGTGATCCTTTATTAGCACTTCTTTATCGACACGAGAACGCTCCCAGTCCCGTTTAAGTGTCGGGGGAAAAAACAGGAGAGGAAGAAAAAGAATGCCTTAATCTCGGCCTTTAAACCGCCGATCCCGCGACTAGCTTTCCTCCTTCTACTGAAATAATCCCATCAATGATGGAATATGGATGCATTTAAAAAGGAAAGGAGAGCAGAAGCCGCTAAAACAGACACATCGCGCGCTTGGTGGCCGAAATCGCGTCCCGTCCCTGCAGCCCGGTGTTTTCTGGTTATCCTGTACGGTTCTCTCCTCAAAGTGTCTGTAGTTTGAGGGTAATGATCTCCTTTCACCCTATTGTCAATACTACTGGGTTGAGTCCCTGGCGCACATAACACAGAGCCGTGCTGGGCCTGCCGTCGACCGTGATTGGTCGGTTTGAAGCCTTTCTGCCATCCGATTGGACGACGTCGACGTCAATCACAGAACGAACGACGCACAGAAGTAGGTTGGCGAGCGGGGCGCTGGGCGGGCTTTATTTTATTTCCCCACCCGTATTCGAACGAAGCCCCGCCCGTGCTGCTCGAGGATTGGCTGGGGGGAGTTGGCGTCCTGCGTTGGGATTGGCTAGTACTCGTGCACGCGAGCAGGCCGCTGTCGGTGGACCGCTCTCCTAACGAATCCAAGCGCGCCGACGGAAAACGGGTGGATGAAATTAGCATGTGGAATGAAGTTAGACCTGTACTAGCCAAACCCAGAGCAGCACTCTCCGGTGAGCACAGGGGTTTTGTTGGCACTCGTCAGATGAAACCAACGTTCAGCTATTTTGTCCGGAGCTCTGAGTGTCACAATCTGTTGGGAATAATAATGAGGTGGGAATACTCTGACTGGGAATTCCACCAGTCCCCCCCTCCCACGCCCCCCGGAAAGAATGTCTGCATAATTTGATCACTGAGGTGCAAACAGAGCGACTGAGAGCGGGTCTGGTGTGAGAGTCAGGCTGTAATATATTATATTATATTGTGTGTGTGTGTGGGTGTGTGTGTGGGTGTGTGTGGGTGTGGGTGATCAGCTCCACTGACCATATAGGGACACTCTGTAGTTGTACAGGTCCAGACTGTAGTCCATCTGTTTCTCTGTATACTGTATTACCCTGTTCTTCAATGGTCAGGACCCCCACAGGACCACCACAGAGCAGGTACTATGTGGGTGGTGGATCATTCTCAGCTCTGCGGTGACACTGACGTGGTGGTGGTGGAAGGCAGACGCTCTTATCCAGACTTTCAGTGTACATGCACGCAGGTAGGCGAAGGCTGAAGATCTAGGAGTCTTGCCCAGGGACTCTGACTGGTGTATTGCTGGGTGGTTGCCCAGGTGGGGGCTCGAACCCCACTCTACAGGAAGGGGAGCAGAGGTGTAACCGACTACACTGTACCAAACACATCTTTCATGGTCTGGCCCAGACTGTAATGATCATGCCAAATTGTGCCATGTGAACTCAGGACTGACTGTGGGGTGGTTCTGATTCATGTACACTCATCATCAAAACACTTTCCACAAATAGCTGCAAGGAATCAACCCACAGGAATGGAACTCGGTGTGTAGGTTTGACATGGTCAGACATACTAATGATCCAAGTTTCACACTCAACCGCACATGCGACCTAAGCTAGTATGGGTCTTACCGCTGTACCTGACTGACCCAACAGCCACGATTACAGACATCTAGTGAGCAGTGATGTCCTCCACGAGTCATCCTGTAATAGTATAATGATATTAATAATGAACTGAATTTAATTAAGGAACAATTAAACGCCACTCCTGCACTGCTGCACTGCTTCTGTTCTATTTAACCACATACTCAGACCACTTCCTCAAAACCATCACCTAATATTAATGATATATGATATAACAGTTTTACATTCCACCTTAAGTGATGCAAAAGGTACAGGGTGTGCCACTGCAGCTCTATTTAAGGTGGAACAGAAAGAAGAGGGAGAATCGGTCCTGTTTTACACTCTCCTGTCAGAAAGTCCCTCCAGCTGAAAAACACAGACTTAAGATTCGACTCCCAGCGGTTTGACTGTTAGAGTCGCTGACCAAGACCAAGAACCGAATCCTCTCCCCTTCGACCCACCATCACTAAAATATAGACATGTACACCGATCAGCCATAACATTAAACCACCTCCTCGTATCTACACTCACTGTCCACTGTATCAGCTCCACTCACACCAGCACCACACACACTAACACACCACCACCACGTCAGTGTCACTGCAGTGCTGAGAATGATCCACCACCCACATCATACCTGCTCTGTGGTGGTCCTGTGGGGGTCCTGACCATTGAAGAACAGGGTAATACAGTACACAGAGAAACAGATGGACTACAGTCTGGACCTGTACAACTACAGAGTGTCCTGTATGGTCAGTGGAGCTGATGGAGTGGACAGATACAGGGAGGTGGTTTTAACGTTAGTGTACAGATCTATATGTTAGTGATGGTGGGAACTTACGTAATCTATCAGGGCTGCACAACAGGTCATTTGGCCATTTGTCCATTTTTAATGGCTATAGGCTAACGTTGCTAACAAACACTAGACGTCAATAGTCACCCAAAATTTCGCTCAACTCATGCAAAATGCCAACTCTGAAACTTCCCTATGTGGATCACAATCACTATTTCTGGTGCTTCTGTTTCTGAACACGTACTTTTACAGTAATTTAGAAATTAAAAACAACAGAAATCTCAAACGTCTATAAACTCTAAACTCTATAAATTCAGTCTATATAGTGAGTAAATACATTTTTGGCCAAACTATTCAGAATTCCTGATTTAATGAAGCTCTTTAAAATCCATTTCAAGACTCACTGCAGTCAAAGTGTGGAGCGGTACAACCACGACAGCAGCATGTTGTCCGTATTGTGCAGCTGTATTAATGTCTCATGTGGTATATGGGGAGATTACAAACTTCTACAGCAGTAAAAACGCCATCCCTCCACATCAAGAGTCTCGGTGCGGTTCGTCACGCAGCCTGCTTTCTGTCCCTTCTGGCCACATGCTTTCTGTGTGCTTTCGTTTTCAGCTGCATGGACGAGACGCTCTTAAACGAGCCCTTTCCTCCTCCTACGCCGATTTCCTCTGCTCCTGCTCTCCACTGCAGAAGTCCTCCGTCCTCGCCGCCGGTCAGCAGAGCACCGCTGACAGGATCCCACTGGAAACACCTCACGGTTGCAGAGTGCCCTCCTCTCAGTGATGTCATCAGCTTCAGGCCACTCCCACTGCACTCCAGAAGGTGGAGCTCTCCATCATGGGATCCGCCCATTATAAAAAGATGGCCCTTATCTTCTAACCAAGTCCCGCCCACAAAGTAGTCAAGCGAAGACCCTTCAGGGAGCGAGACGAGGCTCCGGGCGTCGGGCGAACTGAGGAGGGTCAAGGGGTCATCGCTGTCCAGCCTAGACAAGTCCCACAGGTGGAGGCCTTCATCGTGACTCAAACACAAAAGCTGGTCCTGATCTGCCCCTGTCAAACAGAGTCCAAAGGTCAGATGAGTTACGCTGGAAACAAATCACCGCTGTGGAGAAGAGAACCGGTCAAGCAGACGAATAAACGCAGACGGACGGACGGACACTCACATTCACTGATGAGCCAAAACACTATGACATACAGATGAAGGGAATAACTGACGGTTTGACACACTGACCTGACCGACTCAGAAGGATCGAACCGTTACGGTCAGAGTCAGAGCACCTCCGAGACAGCAGGTGACCTCCCATCAGTGGACCAAATAGGGACAACCCACAGACCAGTGACCGGACGCTGGGCACCCATGGCTCCTCAATGAATGAGCATCACAAAGGTTTTCCAGTCTGGGCTGGAGGGACAGAGGGGCTGCTGCTGGGTTCCCTCTGTCCAGCATGGATAACACGCACAAGGAGCTCATGGGCATCAGAAGTGGACGCTGGAGCAATGAACGTGGGTCACCTTGTCCAAAGGGTCCCGTTTCCCTTTACATTATCCGGGGAGGTCATGGCATCAGGACGCGCTGTGGGAGGGAGACGGAGGAGGACGCGGCGGTGGAGGGAGCGTGATGCTCTGTAGGGCTGCATGATAAACCCCATTCTGTCATCAGTATCGTGATATGAGGTTCATGATGCCAGAGAGACGCCATTACGTTACCAGGACAAACGGTTCCGAGTGCTTAACCCTGCTGTCCCACGCGGGAGACGACTAACACACTCAGATTACTCTTACTGGAAATTCAAAACAGCATCCAGCACAGACGAAAACGCACTGCAGGTCTTTATTTGTTGGTGTGTCTATAAAAAATAAATATTTATTCATTTTTAAAAAGGTATATAAGTAATTATAAATTAATTTGTAAAATGTTTAAAAACATTGTTTTTTTGAATATTTTAAAAAGAATCACTTAATCATGCTAAAATTATTTTATAAATTCTAATCTTTTAGATGACTTTATAAATAATTAGTAATTCAGTTTTTGTAGCTTTGTATGATAATTTATTGTGCTGTCCTTGTCTAGTCAGATATGTTAGATTTCCGTTTGAATATTGTTTAATAGTGATTTATCTCTTCTCATCGTGACCGTCATCGTGATATCCAACAGCTTTACTGAACATCACAATTTGGGCCAATATCACGCAGCCCTAATGTTCCCTGATGGTGGTGATGTTCCCTGATGGTGGTGATGTTCCCTGATGGTGCTGATGTTCCCTGATGGTGCTGATGTTCCCTGATGGTGCTGATGTTCCCTGATGGTGCTGATGTTCCCTGATGGTGGTGACCTCTTCCAGCAGGATAACGCGGCCTGCGCTGCAGGCACTGCTCTGGTTTGGTTTGGTTAAGGGTTTGAGGAACATGAGGAGTTCAAGCAGATTCCAAATGATCATCTGTGCGATGTGCTGGAAGTCCCATCCACTGTGGCCCCACCTCGCAGCTTACAGGACTTACAAGACCCAACAGGACATCAACAGGGTCCTGCAGAGGTCTTCCAGAGTCCATGCCTCAGCGGGTCAGAGCATATCGGTCATAGTGTTTTGGCTCATCTGTTCACTTAACTGTCCGCTCGGCCCATACATGGGTTACACAAACCCTCAGAGGCATCATGAGAGGACATCAAGCAAACATCAATTCAAGAAAAATATGGATATGGACTCTTTAAAGAGTCTGCACCGCCTACCTGACCAGCAGAGGGAGCCAGCAGACGAGTCACAGTTACAGGTCGCGATGAGGGCGTCATCTTCCTTGCCCAAACTCAAATCGAACACATTCACCAGGCCATCAGTGCCACCCGACACCAGCCTGTCCGCCTGCGACGGGTGAAAGCGCACAGTCGTGATGTCATCACTGTGCGACTCCGAGTACACGCCCAGCAACTGGTCCTGCTTGTCTCCTGCCTCGTTCCCACCATCCCCCACCATGCGTGTGTCCCAAAACACCAGAAAGCTATCCTCGCCCACCTGCTCCGTCCCCGCGCAGAGCAGCCTGCCGTTACAGCTCACGTCGAAGGAGCAGTAGGAATGCCCTGGATCGCTCCGGAACACTCGGGCTGCGGCAGAACCGGGTCGCCGGGCGTCCCAGCACCTTAGCGTCCCGTCCACAGACCCGGTATACAGCAGGTCACAAGAGGACGAGGAGAAACGGACCCCAAAGACGGCCCCTGTGTGGCCCTGAAAATCCCCACACACACGCAACGTTTCTCTGCTGTGCAGACGGACGGTGTGGTCCGAGCAGCACGCGGCCAACAGGTCAGATCCGGGGGAAGAGGTGGAGCTGCTGGTTCCAGGCGGGAGTGCCAGGTCGAGGATGTAGGAAGGGTCGTTTGGCTGCAGGCGTCTGGCAATGGAGAGGGACCTGAACGTGTCTTCGAGGGAATCCATCGTACTGGACGATAACCTGCACGTTTGATTGAAGACAAAAGCTCACAATTAGCCTACACGCTTTACACTCGCAAAGATCGTGAGGCAACATAGAACCCGACACACACGACCTCACACACACCACCACAAGAACAGCTGCACAGAGAGCTGCACCCAGAAGGAGTCAACCCACAGGAGTGAGACTTGGTGTGTAGGTTTGACGCTGTGAGACATACTAATGATTCAGGTTTCACACTCGACTGCACATGTGACGTAATCAAGGACGGTCCTTATCTCTGTACCTGACTGACCCAACAGCCACGATTACAGACATCCAGCGAGCAGTGGTGTCCTCCATGAGTCATCCTGTTAGTGCAGCACCATTGGCAGACGGCTGCACCACGCAGGACTACATGCACACAGACCGTTACCACGACTGTCCTCAACACCACGTCACCGTCACCAAAGACTGCAATGGTGTCGTGCCAGACTGTCATGGAGTGACTCAGAATGGCAGCGGGTCATCTTCAGTGACGAGTCCCGCTTTTGTCTTGGTGGAGACGACCAACGAATCCGTGTGTGGAGGCACCGTGGCCAGCACCAAGATGAACGGTTTGTTGTCACACGTCCAGAAGGCCTGGTGTCACTCCACCTCCACCCCTACCGCACCATCTGCAGGAACTGTGTGAGGATATTCAAGCTGCATGGGATGGATTATCACAGGACACCATTAGGAACCTCTACAGCTCCATGCCGAGACGTCTGGCATGTTGGGTTAGCAAACACGGCGGCCCGGCGCCATACTGAGAGACAGACTTCTGTATGTGTAGCTCAATAAATATTGATCATATCAGTCTAAATTGATCATCATTTTACCTCGTTTTCAGATGATCTTACACAGGACCCGTCACTTCGTTGGTGTACTCAGTGTATATATATATATTATGATTATTTAGTATATGACGTGTATATTAGTGCTGCCCTGCTGTAGAGTATTCCAGTGCATGGTTGTCCTGACATCCTGTGCAAATGACACATGAACACTGGAACTTCAAGTTAACAGATTTTAGGAGATCTTAATTAGTCTCTAAACACGCAGTTCATGCAGTAGATGCTGAGCTAAATTAGTCGGAAGGCTACAACAACACGAGGCTGAAGCTGGCGTCCAATTCGCTAGGTTCTTGTTCGAATCCTCCCGTTCCACCTTAAATGGTGCAGCAGTTACGGCACCAGAATGTAACGTATAACGGGAAAATACTGGGTCGCCAGAAAGAAGCTGCTGCATTATTTAAGGTGGAACGGGAAGACCCTGGGTCGCCAGAATGAAACTGCTGCACCCTTTAAGGTGGAACGGGAAGACCCTGGGTCGCCAGAATGAAACTGCTGCACCCTTTAAGGTGGAACGGGAAAACCCTCGGTCGACCAAATGAAACTACTGCACCCTTTAAGGTGGAACGGGAGAAATGCAAGAAGAAGCTAGAGAACAGGAAGCGGACTTCACCTTCGTTATTTAAAGAGTTTAAAGCGTTAAACAGATATTAATAAACTCCGTTAAGGGGAATTGATAAATATCCGGCTTATTTACCTTTCCACTCTTGTTTGAACTCATCTGTCAAAAACACGCTTGCGCTCCGTGTGCAACGCCAAAAAGTGCTCGGCGGAAACTTCTGCGCTGACAAAGGTTCCGATTTCAAATACACTCCATCAGCTCCACTGACCATATAGGACACTCTGTAGTTGTACAGGTCCAGACTGTAGTCCATCTGTTTCTCTGTGTACTGTATTACCCTGTTCTTCAATGGTCAGGACCCCCACAGGACCACCACAGAGCAGGTATGATGTGGGTGGTGGGTCATTCTCAGCACTGCAGTGGTGCACTACAGGTGGTGGTGTGTTAGTGTGTGTGGTGCTGGTGTGAGTGGATCAGACACAGCAGTGCTGCTGGAGTGTTTAAACACTGTGTCCACTCACTGTCCACTCTATTAGACACTCCTACCTTGCTGCTCCACCTTGTAGATGTACAGTGAGAGACGATAGCTCATCTGCTGCTGCTGCACAACTTCTGATGATATGTAGCCCCTCCCCCTTTTGTTTTGGATCATGAATTTGATCATTTACTCATAATAATTTATTGTTCCTGGTAAGATACACATTCGCCATCTGAGGAACATGTCACCATACAAAGACACGTTTCAGCATGTCAACACTCCACGGTGAAAGGGTTCGTCGGGTTGATAGGGAACGTGTTGTATAGGTGTTCAACCCTTCGTCAGTGTTAAACCCTTTTTGGTACTATATAGCACCACATACAACTGCTCATCGAACCAGCCATGACCAGAACAATTTAAGCACTTCAATGGTTCTGTACAGAACCACTGTCCTTACTAAAGATCCCTTGGAGAACCACCTTTAGGAACGTAATAACAGTATTAGCTATATTTTGATGGACAAATGATGAGACCGTTTCCCAGAACGCCATTATCTTTATTGTATAATTTCCTGCAACTTCAAAAATAGACAAAACAACAGTTCTTCTTTTCATCTGAGGAAATTACACCAACGTCACAATCTAATCAAAACACTTAATTAATAAAACACCAGATGAAACAGCTGAAACTATCTGGACCCACATTCACACTGTGTTAATGTTCCCTCTGCGGTTCCTCTGCCTTCTTGACCCAGACAGTGCTGTTTTTGCAGGTGCTGAGTAGGCACCAGGTGGCGCTCTTGCTCCTCATCCACAGCTGCAGCCAGTGTTAAGTGGTTGTCAGGCAGTGCAGTGAGGCCAACCATCACCTCGGTGTTCCTAACGCAGGAAGAACGACTATTTAGAGGCTTTCGGAGCCCTGGAAGAAGCAGGTTCACACAGATCAACAGCAGCAGAAACCCCTCCCTCTCTCCCTCTCTCCCTCTCTCTCTCTCTCTCTCTCTCTCTCTAACAGTTAATAGTCAGTTAGTAATTATGAACACGGTGGCCCTCAGCTACCCAACCACGTCGGTCTGCACAGGTACAGTGTGAAAGCACGGGGAGGTGAGATGAACCAGGCTCCCACTCACAAAGCCCCTCTATATGATCTGCACAGAGGCCTCAGAGCTACTGTTACTGGGTAAAGACACCAGATGGAAACTACCATCCCAATCACGTGTCCACAAGGCACAAACCTGATACCCCACACCCCTCATCGACACCCCTGCTCTCGGAATAAAACCTCGTATCTTCAAAAAGATCCTTTTACAGAAGAAGGAAAAACAAAAGGTTTATCTTTAATGTAGGTCAGCGGAACCAGACGTCTTTCAAGTCACTCTGGGCCATTTCTGTTGGTCCATTCATCATGATATTTACAGTCACAGACACTTTTACATCAAAGACGTGGTGGTTTTGTTCCGACAGCAGCGATGTCAGAGAGGACCCTGGATTTGTCAGTCAAAACAGACATTAAGTGTATGTCTAGTTACAGCTTCTAGAACACCACCAAATCAGACAAACAGCTCGTACAGCTTTCATCTTTGAGACCAAACCAAAAACATAAGAAACCCCTGAAACTGTCTGCAGATTTCCGACGAACTGAAAGTGAAACTAAAAGAACAGAAGCTGTAATAAAGTCAAAGTTACTCAAGTCTTCTACTCAGCTGCTTAGGCTTCCTCTGACTACACCACAGTACAACACCCATCATCAAAGAACCCAGAAGGAGGTGTGGGACTGCAGGTGTGTTGGGAAGGAAGATAAAGGTCACCAGGATCAATAACTGATGATAAATTTAGACTGATATGATCAATATTTATTGAGCTACACATACAGAAGTCTGTCTCTCAGTATGGCGTCGGGTCGCCGTGTTTGCTAACCCAACACGCCAGACGTCTCGGCATGGAGCTGTAGAGGTTCCTAATATTGTCCTGTGATAATCCATCCCATGCAGCTTGAACATCCTCACACAGTTCCTGCAGATGGTGCGGTAGGGGTGGAGGTGGAGTGACACCAGGCCTTCTGGACGTGTGACGCGTGACAACAAACCGTTCATCTTGGCGCTGACCACGGTGCCTCCACACACGGATTCGTTGGTCGTCTCCACCAAGACGAAAGCGGGACTCGTCACTGAAGATGACCCGCTGCCGTTCTGAGTCACTCCATGACAGTCTGGTACGACACCATTGCAGTCTTTGGTGACGGTGACGTGGTGTTAAGGACAGTCGTGGTAACGGGCTGTGTGCATGTAGTCCTGCGTGGTGCAGCCGTCTGCCAATGGTGCTGCACTAACAGGATGACTCATGGAGGACATCACTGCTCGCTGGATGTCTGTAATCGTGGCTGTTGGGTCACTCAGGTACAGAGATAAGGACCATTCTTGCTTATGTCATGTGCGGTCGAGTGTGAAACCTGAATTATTAGCATGTCAAATTAACCACAAAGTCTGAATTATACCACAATGTCGAACCGACACACCAAGTTTCATTCCTGTTGGTTAACTCCTTCTGGGTGCAGCTGTTCTTTTGATGATGAGTGTATTTATACATGTGAGACTGAAGTGCAAAGTTAAGCTGGTTCTTGCTTGTTCCATATCAATGAAAAGTAACAGCACAGTTACTAGAACGGACCGGACTGTAATGATTTAGTCACCCAGCTGTGGAAGAGCAGAGCTAGAGCAGACTTTCCGTAAAGGCACAAAGGAATTCTACACTGAACAGCATTCAAACAGTTCCTGAAATCCAGATTAAACCTCATTTCTGATCACAAGACGAGCCAGTGGGTCGTACCTGCTGAACACACTGCAAACACACATTACGTCCCGACTGCGTCAATGTGCCGTTAGGCCAAGAAGAACGTTTAGAGAACTGCTCTCTCCTGAGTTAAATGGTTCTGCATAGTCAATAGATGAGTACTTTGCTCTGCCAGACTCTGGTGCAACGAGGGAGAGACCAAATACTGCACTGGGAATTGCAAACAAACGAGGAATGATCAAAAAGGATAAAGCTAGTTTACATTTCAGTCAAGTTACATAAACAAAAACGGCTAAATCTTAGATGTAAAAGCTGATTTCTGTCAGTCAATGAATATATACATACACACACACACAGTACACAGTCGAGTCACATCATTATGACCAGAGTAATATCCAGAGTAACCCCCGTGTGCAGCACGGACAGCAGCTAGACGGGCTGGGAGTGACCCAGTAAGGTCCTGGTAGGTGGTCACAGGTATCTGAAGCCATGCTGACTGCAGTGCCGCCCACAGCTGCTGGAGGGTGTGTGGGGGAAGAACCATAGAGCCAACACGACGGTCGAGGTGGTCCCACAGATGTACTGATGGACCTGGGTAGTACTTGGGAGTCTTGCTCATGCTCGTCCAACCAATGTCCAACCACATTTCTAGCCGTGTGATGTGTGGCACTGTCTTGCTGGAAGATCCCATCCGCCCCAGGGAGGACGATCAGCATGTATGGGTGTACGTGATCTGCAAGGAGGGATGCACACCCCAATCGGTGGAGAGTGCCTTCCACATGGATGAGTGGGCCCAGAGAATTCCACGAAAACAGGACTTTCGTCAAAAGCTACTTGCTGCCCGAGTAGGAAGTGGTGGTAATGTCTTGACTGTGTCATTAGGTGCCTACATTTTCATCATAAGAAATTTAATTTTTAGCTCAAATTATGACTGTATTTCTACATCTCCAATAATCTGCAAGTAAATTAGCAAGGTAGCAATAAATTAGCTACTACACAAACACAAATAAAGCCAAACGTGAGAAGCTTCTTTGAAGCAAGAAGATGGTTGTGAAGCTAATTCAGTTTTATTTATTGTCCAAATCAGTTTCTGAAAAACTCCTCTTACATTCACTCCTGGTGAACATACTGACCGGTTCAGAATGAAAAGCTATTGCAGAGAGAACAACAGAGCAGCCCCTATTACTTTCAACTTCCTGGAGAAGCTTCACGTTGCCAATAACTGACATATAAATCTATATTACAACAATAAAAGGCTGTGAAGCTTCACACTTGTTGATATCTGACCTCGCTGCAGGGGAAGTCGCTCCTTTGGTACGCTGGAAGTTCTATTCTTATCCACACGAGCTCAACAAAACATCCTGTTTACGAAACGGTGAAACTCTGAAACCACCTCCTTTTACAGCGGACACGCTAACGATACACACATAGGATATTAGAGGAGCAGCCTGACCAGCCACATCACGCCTACGGTGGCTGTCGCTCCAGCACCTGCTGTATAAGAGAAGTGCATTCTGGGAACAGTGCATTTTAAAAAGTACCTCAATCATTTTTTAGACGTTAGCCTAAAACAAAAGACTCTTCTACAGTTAAGACACTAGAACCAAGCTAACAGCCATGTTTAGCCAGCCTCAATGCGTTTAGAACAGATGCCACGTAAAGGCTGAGATTACAAGCAATTAAACCTTTAAAAGTCATTAAAAGAAAGATCACACCGTAATGGTTCAATCCGATTGTCTGAAGGCATTAGCAAGCGAACAGCTGAACCCCCCCCCCCCCCTCCCCCCAACAAAGAGCTCTTGTGTGAAACGTGAGCACTACAGCCACCTTGTGGATCCTACTGAAGATGGTGAGCCCCTAACATTCCTCCGTCTCTTCAGTAGTCCGGCTATTCATTCACAACAAACGCATACAAACAAACAAAACAACAGACGCAGCAACAGACATGTTTCAGCAGCGGATCTCCTTGGTGATTTCAAGGGGATTTAAACATAAAAATCTGAAGACAGAACAGAAAGCTCCTCTTTGAAAGATCTCCCAAGAATAAACGTGCCCAGCTTCGGAGAAATGGATTAATCAAATTAAATCTAAGCACTTAAATCCATACAGCGGAGATCTACCCTGAATTACAAGCATTAACGTATGCAGGAAACTGAAACTGGCACTGCTGAAGCTAAAACAAGCTATAAGGCCATAAAGGTCTTCAGGCTACAAGGTCAGTAAGCCAAATGCTGCTCTAGCCTAAATGACCAAAACCACTACTAAGCTAAGCTGAACTCAGCTGTGTAAAACTGAACCTCTTCATTTGTCTGAAAACCTCAGACAGCGTTAAGGACTTATTCTTAGGTCTCTGTCACGTCAGGGCCAGACCGCAAAGTCATAAACAGATCCCTGATGACTGTTAACACCAATAATAAAACCTAATCCTTATTTATCTTCCCTCAGCGATCGCCGAAGGCTGCTAATTTGGTAAGACTTAGCATCAGCTGGTCACAGCCCTTCCACAGACAAATCAGTCAAAAGAAATCCACATGTCTACAGTAACTCAGTCAAAGGATCAAAATCGCTGCCCAAAAAAAAGAAACAGTTAACATTGATATCCCAAACGATGGGACACTTTTTTGGAAACGTCTTTAAGCATTCAAGGTGCTTCTGAAACCTGAAGAGTTCTAGGAGCTGCGGTCACAGAGTACGACCACAGACCAGTACAAAATATGTGCCCATTTAAATTGAAACGGTGCCTGCCGAATCCAGCCGTTCAGTACCAACAAACCCTTCGATTCATGAACTAATTCCGCTGATAAATGAGATCAAAGCAACGAAGCACAGAAACCTGGGGCTAGTTTTAGAAAAATAACAATTTCAAGCTGCAAAGTATAACACAAGGCTGTACATGTGCTACATACAAATCGACTGGAAGTCATCGCTTTGGGTGAGCTCTGGAAAGGTCTTAGTACGAATACCCTACTAACGCTAAACTCATCCTAGAGGGAATGTCTGCTCTTGGTAATGTGTGTGTGTGTGTGGGGGGGTGATCATGTTTGCGGTCCTGAATGGCTGGCAGACGGAGAGAACTCTGATCGGACACCATGTTTGATTAGGTCCACCCAGTCAGGACAAGCCAACGCAAACGAAGAAGGTGGGCACGAGGAAAAACGCGCTGAATCCCACGGTCCAGTACACGATGTACCGGTACGGTAGTTCAACCTGCATATTCTGCCTGGCTTTCCGGACGTCTCCGCCTGAAACTCCAAAAAACCAGCACACGAGTGGGATTGTAAGAGCCTTCATCACGGCCCTTGTTGCTAAAAGAATTAGCACTCCCAGGACGAACCGGAGCAGGCACAGCCCCAATAGACTGAAGCTGAGGGTCGGTGGCGGCAAAGGAAGCATGGAGGCTGGGGGATCTGGGATCAGGGCCAGTTGGTAGTTAAGGTGGCACGCCACGGCTATTCCTGCCCCGGTGCCCAGGATCTGAGCGGTGTCGCCCCGAGAGGTGCTCCACGTATCCAGGGTGAAGGAGAAGAGTCCCAAGGCCGCGTGAAGGGACACTATGAGGATGGGAGCGTAGCGATAGGACAGGTTAAACGTGTCGATCGCATCCAGGGCGGGACTGAAGACTACCAGGATTAGCAGGCTGTAGAGGAAACCAGCAATGACGTCCTGCAAGAACACAAAACAAACCATATTAGGGAGCGGCCTGTCGGATCAAAGGCCAGAGCACATCAACCCAAAACATCAAAACAAAGCACTGGGCCGGAGTGTGACCGGAGACTATAACAGGTCAGCGTCAGATCTGAGTCCTGATTTCCGTTCCAGGTTTTGTTGTCATTAATAGTTTACTGCACTTTTGAGAAAACAGATTCAGCACACTAGGGAGGCCAAATCCAGGTCTGGTAAACGCTCTGGAGTTTAAAACCTCTGCTCTAGAACACTCTCCTATTCACACTGTTGCAGAAATGCTCTAAACAATTGTTTTTTAATGATTTCATTTTTTGGTTTACCAAACGCTACACAGAGACTTTTTAGAATAGAGAATTTTGTCCCATTTCAACAAACATCAAACTACACTGAGCACCACAACATCTCATGCCCATTTATTGGTGTAATGTTTGAACATCTTGGCTGTAAATACGTCTCAGTATGTGCCAGGTAGGTTAAAAACATAAAAATAAATAAATAAATAAATAAATAAATAAATAAAAAATTAAAAAACCTGTCTCATTAAACTTTTTGATGTCTGACAGCTTCTCATTGCAGATTTATCCAGAAACCATATAAGCGAAAAACAAATGTGTCCATACGTCTCTAAATTCTTGATGTTCGTCCTCAAAACATTCTCATTTTTGGCATTTCGATAGCTACTAGCTAGCCGTAACTGCTGTGTTGTTTTGTAACCGGCAGTGAATTAGCGTTAGCATGAATTAGTATTACCTCCCTTGTTAAGATTAAGTTAAGGTCATTTATTGTTAGAGCGAATTTAATTCTGCTGTGGAGCCACAGGGGGGCAGTAACGGAGCTGCATGTGGCTCTGGAGCCGCCTGTTGTAGAACGCTCTAGAATGGCGTTAGAACACTGCTGTTTGACGGGGAACGCTGGGTCAGTTTTCCCCGGCTCTAGTACTGGAAACTAATCACTTTAGGTTTAGACCCACAGTAAACGTTTACAGGCACATCTTTACTGAACTGCCAGATCATTTCAGTATGTTGTCACACGGTTCAAAGTCTCATTTCGCAGCGAAGAAAAAACAGCTGTCTCTTAAAATCACAGTTTTACTGTTTTGTCAGCATCTTGATAAATCAGGCTCCATGTTTCTCCAACATGAGTCTAAAAAAATGTTCACAATTTTAAGCCATAAAATAGCTATATAATGTTAATATATAATGATAATGTAAAACATAATTAGCAAAATTAAAATTCCTTTAATAACTCTTTAATCACTGGATATACAACTCTTGGGTATTTAATCAACGACTAGCTAGGTGTAAAAGTTTGGTTGCATTGCTATGTAACCTGGCAGTATATTAGCATTAGCATGAATTAGCATTAATTCGATCGTTTAAGATCATTTACCCATGTACTGTTGTTATTTACTGTTTAAATGTTCTACACAGATTTATTTTACTGCAAAGGAGAATTATTTTATTTTCACCTAATTATCTAAGTCTGCTGTGGAGCCACAGGGGGGCAGGGAGACCTGCATGTGGCACTGGAGCCGTCTGTTGTAGAACGCTCTAGAATTATATTACTGCTGTACGCTGGGGAATGCTGGGTCAGTTTGCCTTGGCCTTAGTATTTCTCAATATCCATTTACAATAACTCAAAAAACTTTGAACTGAACCTTAAATCTTGAATCTTAAGTCAGGATTCATAAACTAAGGAAAACTGATTTAAGGCTTGTTTCCCCAACTTAGATTAAGTCTAATCTTGGATTACACTGTGCTGCCAGTGGTAAATCTCAATAGGACATTCTTTTTAGCGTGCCAGATAATCTCAGTATCTTTTCACATGGTTCAAAATCTCATTCTGCTGCAAAGAAATAAAATCAGCTGTCTCTTAAAATCACACACAGTTTTACACATAAATAAACCCTAAATGATCAGAAGTCTTTAAAGTTCTGAATACAGTACTGTATAGACATTTCTGGGGAGGTAGCACTGGTGGGTAGAAGTGCTGCTGAAAATATGAAAACATACTTTCTATCTGCAGGTTCGGCAGACAGGATGACCATCTTCAATCGAGTTTCCCTCCACACAGAAAACCAAAACACCTCCCCACTTCAGACATGCTTCTTTTAGACAACCTCCAGAGTGCCGTCATTGCCTTCCTCTCCGTTTCCCTGACGCAGAACAAACCTACGATTCACGCTGCACCTGCACGCCTGCCTCCGGGAGACTGGGATGGAAATACTCGTCTTGGGAATTCTGCTGTAGTTACTGTGAAACGGGTAAGCGCTTCATCACTAGTGTGGTGACTGTTCTACAGTTTCATCTCTCTTTAACCCGCCTGCAGTGGCCTGATCATTTCTCAGGGTTTTGAGCAAGCTTCAGCTGCTAAGCGGTTTCAAACCACAAGCAGCACAGATGGTTTTCATGGTGGGCATGTTTTTAAGCCAGTGGCAACTTGCAGGAAACTGAAGGAGTCTAATGCTTCATGTAGACTACAAGTCAGAAAAAACATTCATTTTCAGTACGTGGAAAACAGCCATTTAATTATAACCAGCTGTAAATATGCGCACGTGCTAGTTAGCAGTGTGTGTGCACTATGAAGCTTCATAGTTTCAGCAGCCAGAATGATGTTTAGATCATCACTACTATATTAAAATGTTATTACTGGTCACATACACTCAAAGAGGCATGACTAGCAGTACACCCCTCTTCATGCCTCTGTTTGTACTTGATTTGCTGTTAGAATATCACAGACATGGTACTCTTTACCTTCCGCCCTCCTCAAAAAGAGAGAGGGGCTTATTGCACTGTGCTGACAGCACACAGAGGCTATACTTTAACTACCTATCCAGCTGTTCAAACACATGTTCAAAGCTGTGTTTAGTGTCTGTTCAAACACGTAAGGCATGTTTGGATGTTCCTCGGCATTTGCTCCAGCGTCCGTTCAATAACAATGTGAAACATGTTACTGGAAACACCAAATGGCAAAGTCCAGCACAGGTCACAGTGACCCACACCGTGCGAGATAAATGATCATAAAAGAGGCCACAGGAACTTACCAATAAACGTATCAATGCTAAACTATCACTGAAGATTTCAGCATTTCGCCCCAAAACTGACAGTACTGTAAAACTGATAGGCCACAAACTTAAAATCCTACAAGTCTAAAAAACTTCATTATTCTTCCTTTGACACTCTCGGATTTCATGCCAATAACATGTCTACATGGCAGGGTTGGGCAGTATGGAGATATTTGATCATTATCGTAATAAATTAGATCACATTTATATAGCTTACGTCTCATTAGTATTTAAAGGACACAGATTAACAGAATAACTGATTAGGTTTCATTACACAGTGAAGATAATTAGCCCTGTTTAACTGGATTTAGTGCAGCACAGCTTGTAATACATAAAATAAAAAAAACATGAATAAGAAAAAACAGTGTAGTTGTACATTTGTTACAGCATTTTTATATGTGACTTATGTGGCACTACAGGTTCCATTTTTCCTGTTTCAATCTTTTTAGCCTCAGTAAAATATGAATGAATAATGCCATGCATTTTATATCATGAAACTGTCTTGAAGTACCATCATGTAATAAGAGATACTGTATTAATACACACACATTTAGAGTAAGATTTTTTCAGTTTGTGTGTTGATACAAAATTAACACACACTTTATCACCATACGTCCAAGACATTATCCATATGTATATGCATGACACCGTATCTCGTATCATGAAAACGTCTTATTGATGTAATGTGCAGTAAAAGCAATAAAAGGACTGAAGTGAGACGAAACAAGCTGATAAAGTTTCCCTTGGCAGACGAAATGTGCAGCTGAAAAAGGCAAAGAACTGGAATATATTTAAAAGCGCAGTAAACCGTATCATGACTACAGTGTGGTGGTACGTTTGGTGATTCCCAGTGCTACTTTACTGGGAACTTCCCGGAGGCACACGCAGAAAAGGCAGCTGTGCTCAGGAGTAGCTTAAAACGCAGTGAAGGCTCAGTGCGATTCATTCTACAGCGCTTTGTGGCACATAATGGAAGAAATGATATTTAAAGAAAAGATTACAGGGCTTTGAAGACTGTGTCAGCCGGTCAACATGAAGTTCTGTATGAGGATTTCGGAAAAAATTAAATCCAATGGAATTACATGTTATGCAACTGGAAACAGAAGTGAGCCAAATGTGGAAAACTGTCTCTTACTGTTACAGTGTACTTTTCTGTGGATCTACCAATTTACTATTGTACGTACATCTAAGTAAATTCACATGTGATCGAAACTTCTTTCATCTTTTATTTCCAGTTCTCTGTGTTCTCTCTTTTTCCCGACGTGGCAGCTTCCGTTAATCCTGTGTTTCACTAAACTTAATGCGTTAGATGCTCCATTGTCAACTGACTGAAGAAGCTAAAAGGTCTCATTCCAGTAATCCTGTAATATGACTTCATTGACCTCGCTGGTACGCTTGTGCTTGCGCAACACAGCAACTCTGGAAAATGTGCAGGTCTGGTGGAAAAATATGGAGGAGGCTTAAAAACTCGTCCAACAAAAAAATGAATCATACAGTCCTCAGACAGGAGGTCTGAACGGGCGTCCACTCGAGACTGATGACCCTGCGGTAACGGAGTCCGACTGCTTCTTCTCTGAAGTCACTCAATCAACTTCAGCCCTGATACACAATATGGTTGTAACCATGGAAGCGGCCTCGCTGGAGACCGCTGCTCCGCACCCCGACACAACGAGCAGACACATGAGGTCATCCCAGGCGTGACATTACCGCTCAGAGCGCATGGGAGACAGAGAGGGAACATGCTCACCCTGCCACATACATGCCCTGACCAGATTCATTAGATCATCAGGTTCAGTGTAAATCACCTCCTGAAAGGGAAAACCTCAGTCTCTCCACACCCTCGCAGAGTCATCTCTGCTTAGGCCAAGGCAGACAGGACAGGACGGAAACAGATCATTAGAATCCTGTAAGGTGTAATTTAAACCACTGAAAAGAAAAAAGATCCATAACAGTGATGTGCATGAGTTCTCGAGCACGCGTTTCAATGCAGGAAGACAGGAACCGTACAGGCGAACTGTTCTCTGAAATGGGACTGCTTCGCGGGGATGGTACACAAATGCAGGAAAGGAGCGTGTGGTTTCATCACTAGCTGAAGTTATATATTCAGTTATACTCAGAAAGAATAAAAGTATATTTCTCTGACAAATAACACGTCGGGACATCATCCATTCAGGAGCAAACACCCTGCGTGGAAGGCAGCAAGTCATGGGAAACAGCATCAGCTCTGGCATGAGCACTGGCACTTTGTTGGTGGGAAAAGGAGTCACACTGGGTTCTTGTAAGGAGAAAACACCTTGCCTGGAAGGCAACGAGTCCTTACAAGCACCCAGTGTGACCTCTTTCCCACCAACAAAGTGCCAGTGCTCATGCTGGAGCAGATGCTGGTTCCATCAAGCCTGTTAAGAACAGGCCCCCCTTTCTGCTGGTTTGTGCAAATGGAGCATCAGACAGCCAGAACCCAAACCTGCAAGCTACTTACGCTAACAGCTCCACTGCACTGCTCTAGACACAATGACTGGTTATTTAGTGTTGGCTCCTCCGAGGTTGACAGTGTAAAAACTATTTAGTGAGGCTAATTTAGCTGCATAACTCAAAGAGACTACAGCCAACTCTATCTACATAAACACACCCCAGATGTCATCAGTGCTCATCAGCGGGCAGTGGGAGTCTGAGGCACCTCAACATGTTCTTTAGTTTATTCAGCCAAATGATATTTCACTCAGGCATTACGAGTCCTGCGTATGCATGCTGAAACACGTACGGTAGACTCCATAAATCAATGTTACTCTACTTCTCCATATGTTGCACTTTCAACAGATACACATTTATGCAAAGGTCATAAGCAACTGCAGCCACATCAATAACCAGATGTGCAACATGACAACACTCTTAAAACTGGTACTTCTGCGGGTTCTCTGTGAGGATTTCCTTTAATTAGCATAAACGAGCGGTCTGCAGGGAGTGTTTAGGGTCCTAATTGGTGGCTGGCAATGTTTTCCCACAGTGATGTGCACAGATACAGCAGGACCGAGGCACTGCGAGTGGCGTGGCAGCCTCAGGACAAGAGTCGCAGCATGTTGATCTCGCCTTCAAACGCGTAAGAGTGGCCCATAGGGACCATGCACTTTCCCAACGTTCAGACCACACAGGCACTTTACAACTGACTGCAATTATCTGGTTCAGGAAAGAAACGCTGGAGCGATTTTCCCCCATGATGCAATCCTCTCTGCAGTACACACAAACGCACAAAATCACAGAGCACGCACAGAGAAAAATAACCCAACCGCTCAAACAATATCACTCTCCAATATGTCTAACAGAGCTGCTACAGTGACAAATTCTCAACGCTGTGGTTTTTCGGTTCCTTACCAGCTTACCGCAGCCATGAACGAGGAGGGGCAGCACACATTCAACACTATAAATGTTCGTTTAAATCCATCAATTAATTAAAAAACAGACCTGTATTTCTCCATGAGGCTCACTTTAAGCTGGCTCACCGCACGCTGTGAATCACCAAGAGGACAGCTGCATGAACCAAGTTAAGGCCTTCTGGTCAAATCACTGTTTACTGAATGTCTGAATGAAAGTAAGTTAACACCAGGCCACCAAATCATTCTTCAATGACTCTTTCAGTCAGCAGTTTGATTGATTTTGATATCTCAAATCTAGATACAACACGATTCAATATTGGGGTCCAAAGTTAATATGAAATGACGTATATTCAGTGGTGGACGAAGTACACAAACCATGTAGTTGAGTTAGAGTAGAGATACCCAAGGTAAACTCCTCCTCCAGTGTCAGTTCCTCCCTTCAGACCTCCACTGGAGTAACTGTACTAAAGTATGTACCTTCAAATGTACTTAAGTATGGAGAGTAACAGGAGCATGATTTATTATGGCTCTAATGTCCTATTATCATTTCTGGAACAAGACTCTTAATCAGCTCAGTGTAGGTGAAGAGACTCGAGTGTCTCTCAGTCCACCAGTCTTTAATAGAAGATCAGTAATTAGTCTGATACTGACGTCTATTACAATCATCATCAGCACAGAACACTGAAGAACAGGTTCCGTTAGCTAGAACTATAAAATAATTTTTTGCAAACAAGCAAAGTCTTATGATTTATTAAAGTTTATGATTTATTTGCAACTTAGTTACAAGTTACAGTCTAATAAGAACATGTTTTAAACAGGTCCATTAATGAGTTTTCCTTTACTGTACTGCATCTGTAGGTCACACGGGCATGTGTACATATTTCTATATTGTGTCTATTTACCCACAAAGTCAGGAACAATATGTTTGATCTGTTCACTAACCCCGTCCTGCTTTACCTGCCTTCCTCCAGGTGCTCCTTGATGTAGTCCAGGTCTGAAATGGACATTTCCATGGATGCTAAGAATCCATCAATAATCCATCAATGTTTTTACGCCACATAAGTCGAAAGGAATTTCCCATAAAGTAGTGCAGTAAACAGTCAGACATTTGAGTTTGAAATGTCGCGGAGTCAAAGTACAAAGTCGTCCAAAATGGAAATACTTCAGTCCAGATACACAGAAAAAATACTTAAGTACAGTAACTAATTACATTTACTTTGTTACTGTCACTGCGTATAATGAAATAGAGAAGCCACCAGCTTCAAAACAGTGTCACCTATTCAAGTTTGAGTTGATGAGTTTTACCTGAGCAACTTAATTCACTCTCACATTTATTGCAAACGGTAAAGCTCTTATTACATATGTATTACATTTGTATTACATGGAAAATACAAGAAAATGCAACACAGACAGCAGCCGCTTTCGTCTTGTGATCTGTCCGTATTGGCATCGCACCTGTTAACACACTGTAATGTTCAAACTTTTGGATAAGACTGTGTTCAGGAAACAGACCTCAAAGAAATCGGCACTTTTAGTACAGGCATAACCTAGCCGTGATTCCAAAACCAATCCGGTCACGCCTGGGTTAGATTCTACTCACATTATTAGGAAAGTGTGTGCATGTGTTTCAAAGCTCACCAGGACAGAATGCATGCCCATGTAGATACGGCTCAAGCACACGAGTATGCACCAGCTGAGGGCAAGAGTGACTCCAAGCAGGAATGGATACTGAGGAGAAAGAAAAAAGAAAAAACAAAACAAAACACAGTTTAGACATTATGTACAGATACACAAACACACTGTAGCCTGCCAAAGAAGAAATTCGCTACAGCGTAGGGGTGCAAAAATATTATCACCACCATAATTAAAAGAACAATTTGTAGGATTTTGTTTGAAACTTTTTAAAACTAAATAAAGCAGAGTGTAGAAATAACAGTTTTCATGGTGTGACAAAGTTCCTATGTATCGTGTTGCCAAGATATCTACTGAAGTTAGCATGCTAACCGGAGAGCCTCAAGTCGTTCTGTCTGTAGCAGCACTTCATATGATAGCGAGTCACTGTGGCATTGAGTCAAATCAGTCCAACGCGAGACAATAAAGAAGTAGCTCTCCTGCCCTGATGGAGCATTCTAACCTCTTATCAGTCATGCTGAAGGTGCTGCTCCCGGTTAGATCATTTAAGGGCAGGTAGCCAATGAAAGGAGCAGGAAACACAACGATGGCTGAAGCTCAGGAGACTCTACTATCTTCAACTCTGGGAATTTACTGTGGCTGAGTAGACAGGCTAGCCAGCTACCTGCAATGCTAGCTCTTTATCTACCTGCAGCTGCACCCCACTTCAAACATGCTGGTTTTCTACATACAGCTGCAGGAACAGGAAGTGAAGCATTCAGAATTACCCGGCTTTCCTCGTTCTCCAACTACTGTGTTCACCAAGCTGCAGTGACCATATTTATAGAGGTCTTTATTAGAACCCATTGTGTGTACAGCCTTTGTAAAACAGCTGGGTTTATATACACGTCACTTCCGATTGGGTAACACCTCTGACGCGCCCAATCAAAAAACATACCTCAAAGCCTATTGCAGTTTAGAACCATTACCAGTTCAACCCAGAAGCCACGGTGAAATGGGGCACCGTGTTTTGAGACTGAACGTGCCCCAGGTAGTTCCTCAGGGTTTAGGCATTCAAACTGGAATGCCTAAATCAATAAACGCTTATCATGCCAAATCATCACATCATATGACTGTCAGCAATCACTGCATTTATTGCACCAATAACGTAATAACTGTGGATCAGCGAATGAGAATAGCCACGGCTGGATTTCACTGGGAGCCAAATGCTTTTAACCTACTGACCAGATCTTGGCCTGCTGTCTAATCCCCTACAGCCTATCGTATTTCTACCTCCTTCCTTACAAAACAGTTCACCCCCAGAACACAAAGCAATCTTTACTGGAGGTGGTTGCACAAATCTGTTATGTTGCAACTGCCAAAGCGCAGGGGGGAGGGGGGGCTGGGCTAGTGCAGGTCTCTACTGTGTCTCAGCTCAGCAGAGAGAAGCAATGCATATACGCATATTCCAACTCCACAGGAACTGACTGCATTCAATCTCGGCCAACTATGTGCTGAATACCTATCAGAGAAAAGTCATTTATTTAAAACTAATTACTACTAATTAGGTAATAAAGACCCATTCAGGACACATACAATCTGAATACTAAAGGTCAGTCAAGCTGTGTTGATTGCTGTTTGAGGATAATGACTGAATCTGTTCTAGTAATGGTAGTTCTCTACTCACACATGGCTGTCTGTATATGTGTACAAGGACTCGAGCCCTTTATCGGTTCAAACTTCCAGAAATTACATACTCTATTACTAAATTACATACTCTCTATTCAGGTATTCGTTATGTCACATCGCACAATATACAGAGAAAATAGTCAGGTCAACAGTTCAGTTTTAACAGGGCTATAAAGAGAGGTCACAGGTTTGGCTGTTTTAGGTGAAGTAAAGAAAATGACTGTGCCACAAACGTGAGTCTGTTATCAAGGACACAAGGACAAACTAGGCTGACTATTCCAGCTGGCATTAACAAGAACTACAAACAATGAACACATTACTGAAACTTACACATAGTGCAGAAGCCCACATGTTTTCATGCTATAACCAGCGCAGCATTTTACCGTGTTCATCACTGTGGGGAACACGTTGGTAGTTTGACCCAGTCCTGAGGTTTGCAATGAGCCCAGTTGCTGTGGCTCAAGTCCCCAGTGCTCTCTTTTATTAACACCACACACAAAACCACAATATTTACATTAGCTAGTTATACATAACTCCAATAACCGGCAACTCGGGCAGTTTACCCGACAGGCCGTAACTGCGAAGCTACACAAGCCTCATCCCTCATTCTAATTCTCCCGCCCTTCTCTCCTTCTCCTGTTTTATGTAGGAGGCCCCTCCCCTCTAGGACCCAGCAACCAATCCAATGACAGGAGAAATCAGAGAAGACATTTTAACAAAATACAAACAAGCTGACAAAATCACATGACCATATGCCTAGCAAAGACCACTCACAAGGTGCATATGCAGATCTTCTTAACTGTTAGCTAGCTAATGAAATAATCACGTTTAGGCAATATGTCTTTGTTTACAGGTACACTTCACCGATATCCCCAGGACCTCCATGGACCGGGCAGACATCGGGATCTTCTTCTCCACCACCCAGGTAAGTACATATTTATTTTAGTCTTTGATCTAGTCTCCCCACAAACTCTTAATATTGTCTCTAGATCATTAATACAGTAATGGTGATGTGTAAGGGATTTGACATATGTTTTTACACACACACAAGTCGAAAGGAACGACAAATTTCCCATAACGTAGTGGAGTAAAAAGTAAGATATCTGAGTTTGAAATGTCGTGTAGTCAAAGTACAAAGTCGTCCAAAATGGAAACACATCAGTAAAGTACAGATACACAAGAAAACTACTGAAGTACTTAACTCAGTCTGAATGATAAAAAACTGTTTAGCAGGTGGAATATTCTACTGGGAGGAGCTATCAGTGTTTCAGTCATTATGTGGCCATCATAATGAGAGGCAATCCACACCAGCAGGATCTTGCCAATGCCTCTATGTTTGTAGGTAACTAGGTCCAACCCCAACAGCAGACAGCTTTGGAGATGAGGAGTGAGGAGACGAGACACAAAGCACATGGAGGAGATGCTAACCAGTGAGTCAAACACACCATGACTGTATCACAGCTGGTACAATACACCTTTTACCGGTTGTTCCAGCAAGTCAGATTCTCTGTTGCATTGTTTCCAATATTCGCGAATGTTCATGCTATAATACCCATCAGCTTTCTCACTACGGCATCCAGTGAAACGGTGCACTGCTGCAAAGCTACGTGCTATGTAGCCTAATTAAATGTGTACATAACTGCATTCAAATAGCACAAGAATAAAAGCATCAACTCTCAGCCGTCCTGCATCCACATTAGCAGCTGAGCAGTCATTTATTACAGGAGAAGTTGATTTGTAACTGCGATTTAGCGACAGGCTACCGTTAAAGAGACTTAACTAGATAAACTTGATATTGATAGGATGTCATTTGGAGTGACCACTCATCATGTGGTGCGACCACTAATAGAAGTAACTGTGTTAAACTCTAAATAAAATGTCTAACACATGTGGCTAAAATATTCATCATGGATGCAGTTTGTTTAAGTTAATGGTATTTTTTAAACATTTTAATTTATTTTATGTGATTTACAGAGAAAATAGTATTTTAAGTACATTAAAGAAGATGACTGACATTAAGAAACAAAAATGAGATCATTGTTTACAAAACCTCAAAGTATGCATATATTTTGTTTATAAAAGACATTAAATTGCTGCGAACTTGTAAAAAAATGTTAAGCTCTTTAGGAAATTAATCATTTTTAAGACGAATCACGGTCGCACCACATGACATTTTGTAAGGCCACAGTCAATTCAACTGGATGAAAAAGCACTAAAATCACTTAATTTAAACTTGTAATATGAATTTGTGTGTACACAACATTCTCCATGTTTGAACAACTAGAATAGATACTCTCATTTCTAGTATTTTAAACTTGGCCTGTTGGAAATTCGTTATTGACCCTATTATGGATCTGTTGCTTCCCAATGTGAACAGACAGTAAGGGTTAATTATATGTGCCTCAGTATATAAACAGCTCACTTTTAAAGGAGGGAAAAAACGATAGAAAGAAAAGGTTAAAAGCTTCATCCTTCACGGCATGACGCAGCAAGACCTTACTGCTTCTTATGAATGGACTTCAGAGGAAAATCTGTTCTTGGCACCATCATACACCACGAGTGGGAGCTTGAGCACCAAAGATTTCCCTTCTAGAGAGAAAGCAGGGAAAAAAAACATGCGGTTCTAAACGGCCTAGCTATCCTGACCACACCTTATGCTCTTCCACCACATTACAGAGGCGCTGGACCGCACGCTAAAGGCTCTCGCAAAAAGCAAGAACAGCTTGAGAGAGAAATCAGTCCATCTTTCTCTCAACCCCTCTTTGCCTGCAGAGGCTCTCATGCTAGCCACAGCTAACCTCATATGGTGAAACATCTGCCACAGATTACAGGGAAGGAGTGTCTGTGTGTGTGCAGACTGTTTAGAATCTGATCTGCAATCTTTTAACTCTTATAAAATAACTGCACGTGTGAGTTCTGTGTTTACATTTCAATTAAAGGAACATTAGAGCTAAAACAAACCAAGGTAGGCCACCTATTAGCATGACGGAAATGGAGCAATGCTAACTGGCGAATACTGGGTTCCATTCTTCGTTAGCCATATCAGCATGCGTAGTAAAGCTAAGCCTACATGATGACCTCCACAAAGGCCTCCATAAAGCTAGGTGAGAATCGAGGTGGTATTTTCCAAACAGACCTGGACGTATAACCCGAATAGGAAATGATGCATCTCTAAGCTTATTTTACCACAACAATGGAAGCGAAAGCCCAGACTACTTGTTTAATCTTGTCTGTGGCTCTTTTAGGAGCGAGACAGTGAAAGAACAGCCATGCATGTGAAAGACTGTGTAAGACTGTGTGCATGTGACTGAGGCTGAAAGCTTAAGAACGCACTTATCCGTTGAGATTGTTAGCAGTGTGAGTGTGCGGTGAGGAAGTGTGCGTGTCAAACACTTATTGTTCCTCATTTTAAATCCCTGTTATGCTGGAGCAAGACGAAACAGGCAAATGGTAAAAAGCCTGAGAAAGTGAGTGCCATGAAAATCTCCACCCTTTCTTCTTTCTCACACGCACACATGCACGCGCGCACGCAGCAAATGAACCACTGAGGAATGAATAGAAACATCTCCAGTTCCCATTAGGACTATAGTGAGGTGAGAAACAGAGACCAGGGGCCATTTACAGCATGTGACACCAACAAAGAGAATACTCAATACGTCCACGGTATCATGTTGCCATTCCAGAAATGCGCTAACCCCGCATCCATAACCCCAAAATTAACATGTACAAAATCATAAAAGAACAAAGCACACACACTCACTCACACACTCACACACTCACTCACACACTCACACACACTCACACACTCTCACACACTCTCACACACTCTCACACACTCTCACACACTCTCACACACACTCACACACTCTCACACACTCTCACACACTCTCACACACTCTCACTCACACACACACACACACACTCACACACACACACACACACACACACACACACACACACCACTCTCTATAGCGCGAGCGCTTGCTTTTTTTCTCTCAAAAAGTGGGCAACTCTGCTGTATCCCAGCCAGAAGTGGACCAGATCTGTTTTGGGGCAGGTGGGCGAAATGCATGTTGTAAATATGTGGGCCACTTCTGGCTGACAGCAGATTGCCAGTGGGCCAGCAGTGCCACATTTTTGCCAAATGTGCCATATCGGCTTGCTACCTGGGATTTAGCCTATTTAATTTATGCAGTGGTGAAACAGTGGCAAAATTAATGAAACACTGTGATCTGTAAAAAACGTGTTCAGTGTTCAGTATTCGCCTTCGGGCCAAATGTTTCATTTTGTTTGGTTTTGGCTTCAGCCAAAATTTTATTTCAGTGCACCCTAATAAACAACATTTTGGGAAAGAACTGAAGGAGAACTAGAGATGACTAACTGCTAAACAGTTTGCAAATAAGTTGGGAAACTGAGGTTTGAGTTTAGGAAGTGTGTGGCAGTTTTTTCTGTTACAGAGGAAAAAGGTGGGTTGATTTGTTAAGAAGCAGCTGCTAATTCTCTCTGCTATTCGCTGTGTTGACAGCTGCACCACACAGCACACAAGGAAGATAAAGGTTACCAGGATCAATAACTGATGATAAATTTAGACTGATATGATCAATATTTATTGAGCTACACATACAGAAGTAGTGTCTCTCAGTATGGCGTTGGGCCACTGTGTTTGCTAACCCAACATGCCAGACGTCTTGGCATGGAGTTGTAGTATCTGCACGACCAGTATGCCACGCAATATGTTGATAAGACCATCCCGCTTCCTGGAGCCCTCCGATGCGACCCCTCACACTGCTCGAAGTGCTTTAGAACTCTTCTCTGAGGCAGAATGGAAAGCACACACAACAGGACGACCTTATAGTCAGTCAGGTACAGCGATAAGGTCCGTCCTTGCTTACATCATATGCAAGGCCGAGCGTGAAACTGGAATCGCTCACATGTCTCATGATGTCAAAACCACCCACCAAGTTTCATTCCTGTCGGTTGGGTTCTTTTGGCTACAACTCTTTTTTGCTAAGTGTAAATATCAGCAATCGTTGGAACTTCAGCTTGCTTCAATGTGAATCGATACCTAAAAAAAGAGCTGGAGAGACTGACATTACCCTAGAGCAGCTAGCTCTGACCTGGAGAAAACGTTCTTCTGATCCACGCCTACGGGCGGTGTCCTCAAACATTTTACTCTGAGCGATGATAACGTCTTCAGAAGCTCTGGTACAGTAACCCCATACTTGCACTGTGTCCCGGTGGTCAGCTGAAATATGAAAACTCAGCCGTGAGAACGGAAAAGCCTTGTTTTTAACATGGAAAGCATGTGGACATTTCTTTGAAAATCGCTTGCAGTCTGAGGTTCCCCAGGAGTCGCTCATAAACCCACATGCTTGCAGTCTGACAGATGATTTTTTCTAAATATGCTGAGTCACTTAGTATTACACTACTAAATGTGGTTTTATTAAATATTATTACATGTATTAGCACATACACTACAACACAACAGCAAGCAGGTGAAAGCTGCAGCAGACTGTGTGCATTTCTTTCAGAAGGAGATGTGGCGATATCATCGATAATCATAATTGTTTAACTTTAAAATATCGTGCTAGCTATTTTTAGATATCGTCCAGGCCTAATTCCAACCCGCTGCTGGTGCAGCCTGTTGAGGCCATGATGGACCTTTTCGCTACTATAGGGCTGACACATGCTCTTATTACTAAACAATGCATGTTGTGTTCAGTTTGTAGCAGCTCTGCACAAACAGTCTATACACCATAATAAGTGTTGACACTATAATAAATATTGGCTGCTGCAATGCTAGGACAATTCAAGGCCACAGCACCATTTCTTACAACACCTGTAGCACCAAAAACTACTGGTTAACTCCAAGCAAATTACACCTCCTACACGAGTACAAATCCCAGGGCAGTCATGCATCCGGACTGCTGAAGACACAGTTCTAAGCCTGTCTTGTCTTGAAATCTCGCTGCCAGGTGGACTTGATGGGAATGCATATATAAACAGTCACCTGATGATAATTAATCTGTTGAAGAAACAAAAGTTGAGATTGTTAATAACCCTCCTTTCTCGAGTTTGCTACACCATTAAGATTGTGCTTCAGTGTAAATGTTAACCTAATAGAGATAACATGCATGACAACCTTGAGAAGTCACCTGCTGACTGTACACAATGTGCAACTAAACGAAACAAATGAAGGAGAAGAGATAAACCTTTCTCTATCCGTTGAGGGGCTTACCTTCATTTACTGCTGGGTGCAGGTTATTTTTATGCTTTGTCAGGTCCTAGATGTGTTAAATATACAGAATGAAATTCATCACAAGGTTTTACATTTCTAAAGCATTTCTGGGACGTTTAAGGACGGCTTGGCCCCGAGCCATGGTTCATGTCTGCATGAGTAACACTGGAGGTGTTAAATTCAAGGCCTGGAAGATAATTCCGCTGAATATCCAAACATGTTATTTTATGGTGTCTGTGTTCAAATCAGTGTAATTGCTTCTTTTGAAGTCGAGACTGTCCACTGTATCAGCTCTGCTGACCATATAGGACACTCTGTAGTTGCACAGGTCCAGACTGTAGTCCATCTGTCTCTCTGTATACTGTATTACCCTGTTCTTCAATGGTCAGGACCCCCACAGGACCACCACAGAGCAGGTATGAAGTGGGTGGTGGATCATTCTCAGCACTGCCAAAAATCACAACGTCAAAAACATAGCTGTACCTAGAAGGAATCAACTGACAGGAATGAAAGTCGGTGTGTAGGTTTGACATTGTGAGACATGCGAATGATTCAAGTGTCGGCTGCACGTGTGACATAAGCAAGGACGGGTCGTATCGCTGTACCTGACTGACCCAACAGCCACGACTACAGACACTCAGCGAGCAGTGATGTCCTCCATGAATCATTCTGTTAGTGCAGCACCATTGGCAGACGGCTGCACCACGCAGGACTACATGCACACAGACGACTGTCCTTAACACCACGTCACCGTCACCAAATGTCAAACATGACATTTCTATTCTCTAGAGTTTGACATCACAACTGATTTCCCAGCTTCAACATGTAGACTAAACCTAGGGACAAACTGATGAGTTCATCTGAGGAACACCAAACTGGACCCGAAACAGAACCTCAGAATAGTTAAGGGTGTCCAGCTCTTGCTGCCAGCTCTGTTGTCTGTGGCCCTGTCAAACCTTCCTCACAACCTTGCCCTGCTTGTATCCTAATCTCAGTCTATGCTTTCAGCCCAGAGGGGAGGGTTCCCCTTTTCAGTCTTGGTTCCTCTTAGTGTTTCCTCCTCACTAAATTTACTTAAAGGTTCAGAATTTCAATACATCCAGTACATTTCAATCTGATACACCCTGTAAAATCCTGCTAATATCGCCTCACAGTTCACCAGCTGTTCTTTCTTTGTGCACAACCAGGAAAAAAACTCCACAGCCCTGGATCTGTAAATGGGAAATAAACTCCCTCGGGGCGAGCTACACAATAATCTTCCAGCCAAACAGTAGCAGGGGTGTGTCTGTGCTCATGAATAGAACAGGGGAAGAGGAAGGGCTACATGCTGAATTCCACGTATTGTCAAGAAGGAGAGACGGCTGAAAAACAGTCAAAGAGGACGAGAGCTGAAGAACGAAGACTGAGAATAAAGTTCTTAGACCAGGCAAGGCCGAAGGGCTGTGTACACGTCAGTCAGGCATTTCATTTACAGAGAGACCTCAGAGAGTTAACGAGGCGGACGCTGGCATCCTATTAGCCAGAAACTTCTGGTTTGGATTTTTGCTGTTCCAGCTTGAACTGTGCTGCGATTACATGCTGGTGCCTGAATGTAACTGCTGTCCCATTTAAGGTGAAACTGGAAAACCTGGAACAAGAAGTTTGTGAAAAGTAAGCTGACTTCAGCTGCATTAAGGGCTGAACGTCAGGAAAAGGGATGAGGAGGTTTCTGCTGACTTTAGCTGTTTCACAGTAGGTCAGTGCTGTTTTGTCCTGTCTGCTAATGCTTATGATGGCTGTCACTGCTCACTCTAACATCATACAGACGTGTGTTTGTCTGTACAAAGCAAAGGGTTTTATGGCCACAAAGATCTAACCAGTTTCTATCCCAGTTCTGCTCGCCTTCCAGGAAGGGACACAGGTAAAACTTCAAGTGACTGTTTTGCAATTAGTGCACGTTATTCTTTACTCATTCCCACAATTAACAATTCATTCACTCATTTTCATGTTTTGTGCATGTTTCATTTTATTTTTTATGTGCTCACATTATGTACAAGCAGGTCCCTGAAAGTGTCCCACAGGTTTTTAGTGCGTTTTGATTTTATGTGATAATATATAGAGCCACGCTCATTAGGGTTTATTAAGATTTGGGTTTGTGTTATGAGGACCTTATAGCTCCTTTAATTATTAATTATTTGATCCATTTTCGTTATTTTATTTCCACAGTTTTAATTCTATAGTTGATTAATACTGTACGCATACTTTACAGACAATGTAGTTAAATGAACATAATCATGACCTCATAGTGTCAAACGGCATTTTAAAAGCAACTTTTAAATATTACTTTTTCCTATTTTGCGCTTTTTTTATTTTTGTAAATTTATACAAAATATAGAATAAAATATAAATGAGTGTTGTTATTCAGATTAAACTACATTTTCCGTAAATAATAGTGTTTTATGTAACTACTAAATTAAAACTATGGTAAAATTAATATTGAAAGCCAGATGAGTGTGTGTGTGTTTCAAGTTCAAATTAATTAATTAATTAAGGTAGGTAATTGTGTGATGGTCCCCAAGAACGCAGCTGGATGCATAAGCAGAAACAGTAATAACCAGTTGCGCTGTGGCTTCATCTATATTAAATATAAGTAATTAAAAGGTGCGGTTTAGTGAAGCTCGAGGCTGTACTTTAAGGATGCTGCAGCTGCAGTGATAAAGCCATGTGGCGTATGGTAAACTGTGAATCCTTCATGTGCAGGAGAAGCTACAATATTCTCACAACCTCCCATAACCTCCTACAACCTCATACCCAAATCTACACATCCTCACCAACTTCTACAGATGCACCATAGAGAGCATCCTCACCGGCTGCCTCACTGACAAGGCCCTCAAGAAAGTGTTGAGGACAGCAAATTCCATCATAGGCAACAAACTTGCAGACTTACAGGACGTCTACCGGTTCCGCTGCCTGAGAAACACCCAAAAGATCCGGTTGGACAGCAGCCACCCAGCACACGGCCTGTTCACCAAGCTGCCATCAGGCAGGAGGTACTGCAAAATCCAGACCAGAACAAACCGGCTAACGAACAGTCTTTACCCACAGGCCATCAGGTTCCTGATGAGCTATGAGCCTTTCTCCAATACCACTGCACTCTGACACTTTATTATATTATTATTATTATTATTATTATTATTATTATTATTATTATTATCATCATCATCATCATCATTATAATATCACATCACTGAGATGGACAGTCACTATTAATCTAATGAAGACAAATTTAGCTACTGAACTGAATCACTTCAAAAGTACACACACACACACACACACACACACACACACACACACACACACACCCCTCATGTTCACATAGGACCCTCTTGTCTCTGTATATTCATATTAATTTGTGTATATCTCGTGTATTTAATATATCTCTAATGTTTAGTATGTTTAGTTAGTATGTATATTTACATTTACATTTACGGCATTTAGCTGACACTCTTACTCAGAACGACTTACAAGGTTAATCACCATTACAGATGGGCCAATGTAGTGTTAGGAGTCTTGCCCAAGGACTCTTACTGGTGTAGCGCAGTATAATCACCCAGACTGGGAATCAAACCCCCAATCTCCCACCTGGAGAGGTCGCTTACAAGCAGGTAGTGCTGTTATCCATTGTGCCACACCAACCACCTGTATAGTAACGCTGCCCTGCTGTACAGTATTAACCTAAGCCTCACCACAAGCAGTTCAGTGCATGAATGTCCTAACACGCATGTCCAAAACTTTTAAATATAACCCTACTGAGTCTGTCTCTATGCATTACCTGACCCATACATAAACCTAACACATTAAAACCCAGTCAGACACCTTCAGGGAACCGCTGGCCTGTTTGTACACAACGTGACC